>JAGFNQ010006861.1:0-357435 GCA_024364735.1 Boesenbergia rotunda | reverse complement strand
GAGGTTATGAGTTCATTGACTACATGTTCCTCATCCTCTAGGGCACTTCTTACTCCCCCTTGATCATTGCCCTCCAAATGTAGGTCTTGGATTCTTTGGGCAAGGGGTTGGACTTCTTCCATATCCTTATCAATTGAGGCTTTCCTAGAGTAAGTGTTTGTAGTTTCATCAAAATCAACGTTAGAAGACTCCTCAATTACCTTAGTTCTTTTGTTGTAAACCCTATAACCCCTACTAGTGGATGAATAGCCAACTAAAATTCCTTCATCTGATTTTGACTCAAATTTCCTTAGGTCATCCTTGGTATTCAAAATATAAACCTTACATCCAAAGACCCTAAAGTAGTGGACTTGTGGAATTCTCCCATTCCACAACTCAAAGGGGGTTTTACCTAAGAACCTATGTACCAAAACCCGGTTTTGAATATAACAAGTGGTATTAACCGCTTCGGCCCAAAAATAGCTAGGAAGGGAATATGCATTAAGCATAGTCCTAGCAGCTTCTTGTAGGGCTCTGTTTCTCCTTTCAACTACACCATTTTGTTGAGGAGTTCTTGGGCATGAAAACTCATGCTTGTACTCATTTTCTACACAAAATTGTGTGAAGCTTGAGTTTTGGAACTCCCCACCATGGTCACTCCTAATTCGGTTAATCTTTAGGTGTTTTTCATTCTCAACCCTCTTACTAAAGCCTATAAAGATTTCTAAGGTATCGTCCTTATGTTTCATAAAGAAAACCCATGTAAATCTAGAAAAGTCATCTACTATAACTAAACAATATTTACTCCCTACTAGTGAGGGAGTACTATAGCAATCAAAAAGGTCAATATGTAAAAGCTCTAAAGGTAACGTAGTGGCAGTTAGGATTTTACCTTTGTGTGATGATTTTGATTGCTTACCCTCTTGACATGCATCACACAATTTGGTATTCTCATACTTGATCATAGGGAGCCCCTTCACCAACTCCTCCTTAGCCACTCTTGCAATGCTCCTCATATTCACGTGCCCAAGTCTTCGGTGCCACAACCACCCTTCTTCTTCTTTAGACATGAGACACTTAGGCAAATTGTTAGTAGCATAAGTAAGATCAAGATAATAAAGGTTGGCCTCCCTATACCCTTCTAGTATGACATTATCGGACCCATTTTGTTTAATTAGGCATTTTCTAGCAAGGAATTCAACCCTATAACTCGCATCACACAATTGGCTTACACTAAGTAAATTAAATTTCATGTCTTTAATTAAAAGTACCTTATTGATAGAGATTGTAGGAGATACCTCAATGGTGCCCCTACCAATTATTTTCAGTTTCCCACTATTTCCAAAGGAGTCCGTCCCTTCTCTTAGATAGCTAATAGTAGTGAACTTGCTCACATCTTCGGTCTTATGTCTTGAGGACCACTATCTACTATCCACATGGTTGAGGCCTCCATTACCTTCACTTATACAACATGGAAAACACACTCTTTTGGTACCCAAATTTTTGATCCATAAGCATCATTTAAAAATTTCTTTGGTACCCACGCCATCTTGATGTTTCCCTTAGTCCCTTGTGTTGGTGCAAGTTGAATCAATAATGTTCTCCTCTAAGTGTTTTAATGTTTGACAATTTACTTAAGTCAGTGACACATTGAACAGACAAAGGGGAGTTAAGAGAGGAGTAACCAAAGTAGAAGGAAGTCCTAGTAAACCTAGGCAATAAGTCCTGGTTCAGGGAATTGGGCACTAAGTCCTGGCAAAGGGCTGGGCACCGAAGACCTGCTCGGAAGGTGGGCACTAAGTCCTGGTCGGGGACTGGGCAAGAAGACCTGGCCGAGGGTTGGGCACCGAAGACCTGGTTCGGGGAATTGGGCACGAAGTCCTGGCCGAGGGTTGGGCACCTAAGTCCTGGACCTAGGGTTTGGGCACGGAGTCTTGGTCCGAGGGACTGAGCAACTTAGCTGAGCGATGACTAAGGATAGAAGTAGAGACGGGTCGGGGTTCGGGCGTCTCGAGGTCCGGAGTAATCGGAGGCTAAGCAAAAGTCCACTCGAAGGACTGGGTGGCAACCGACTCCTGAAAGGAGTAGGTGGAAGGCGCGTTCTCGGGGGTGAGAATTTACGTCAGTTCGACCTAGGGTTTCGTGCAAATCCGAAGTCCGAACCAAGTCCTTAAGCCTAATATTGTATGTATATTTGCTTTGTATTTTTGTATCTTGCAGGTACCTAGAACGGAAGACAAACAGGCAAATAACATACATTTGGGCTGGAAACCAGCCAAGTAGGGCGCCCGGGATGATGGGGGTGCCCCCAGTCAAAAGGAAAAACCAGTTTAGTTGGAAACTAGCCAAGTAGGGCGCCCGGGATGATGGGGGCGCTCCCAGTCAAAAGGAAATTGGCAGTGTTCGTGTGGTAAGCAGAATAGGCTTCAAGCGGGGCGCCCGGGACGTCCGGGGCGCCCAAGTTGGAAGCTGTTTTGTTGTTTCCAGGCGAAACACAGGATAAGCCTTCACTCAGGTGCCTGGGAGCTCCGGGGCGCCCAAGTTGGAAGCTGTTTTGTTGTTTCCAGGCGAAACACAGGATAAGCCTTCACTCAGGTGCCCGGGAGCTCCGGGGCGCCCTGGTCAGAGATTTTATCAACTACGGCAAGGTCAGCGCAGGGATAAGGTTTGACCGAGTTTATAGGGGTGCCCCCGACGTCCAGGGCGCCCCCAGGAGTGCTATAAAAGGGCCTTCGACGCCTCTGCTTCAAACACAACTGCTGTGAGCTGTTCTGATCATTCTGACCGACGACAACGTGCTAAAGACGAGGCTCTACGATCGGGAGGCTCCAGGAGGAAGTGCGCGGCACTTCAGAGGTCCAGATCGTCCGAGCTTCAACTTTGTTTTGTTCGGTTTGCATTTAATATTCTATACTTAATTTGTTATACTTTTGATTGTACTGTTACACTGTAAGACGGGTTTTCTCTGCCTCTAGAAATTTCGAAAAGGAGACCAATAGTGGACTCACGCCGAGTACATAGGCCTTGGACGTACTGACCCTGGGGTGTTAGGAACCAAGTAAATAAATCCCGCAGTGTCCCTGTCTTGCTTTTATTGTTATTTACTTTTCCGCTGTGCTACTAACGCTCTAAGTCTAGAACGATCCAAAGTTTTACGAAAGTTTACCGAAAGATTTTCACGGTCGATATTCACCCCCCCTTTATCGACGGCACCGGTCCTACAAGTGGTATCAGAGCCAGGCCGCTCTTCACCGGACTAACCGCCGACGGAGCAACGACGCAAGGAGTTGAGGGGGAGCCCAGGGGTGAATCAGGTACATTTTAATTTTAAATGTCAAATTTTAAATTCCATGTTATATGCTTCACATACAGAGAGAGAGGGCACTACAAAAATCAGTGCCCTACTCGTAAGACTCGATCTACACCACCGGCGGCAAAAGAGACACTGGCGCCAGGAGTCCAGAAAAACAAGGATCACGTACAATGCTTCAAGTGCGGAAAATACGGACACTACAAGAACAAATGTCCGACAAAGGTACGTAAAATTTACGTTCCGAAAAGTTTCAAAATTCCTGTACTGTCTTTAGATAATTTAGTTAATTTTTCGGATAAATTAGATTTACTGCATAGTAAAATTAATATCTTACATGACAAATTAGAAAATGCAGATATGACTAAAATATCTGAAATTAATTATTTAATTCAGAACATTAATTCAGTAATCACTAGAATAAATTATCATAACTTTAATTCTGATAATTTTAAACTTGATTTTGAAAATTTTGATTCGGATAAATTTAATCCTAAGGATAAATCCGAATTCAAATTTGAAAATCCTAAGGATAAATCCGAATTCAAATTTGAAAATCCTAAGGATAATTATAAATTTGAAAATTCTTTAGATAATTATCAATTCAAATTTGAAAATCCTAAGGATAGATCCGAATTCAAATTTAAAAATTCTAAAGATAACTCAGAAGTTAGTGAAGTTAATTCTGAAGATAATCCTGAAATTATTTTTGAGGATAAAAATGATTTTATTAAAAATCTTGAGGATAATGAAGATGAAATTCTCCTAGATAATAACCTAATTATAGATAATCTTGAAAACTATTACAAAACATTAACTAGTGGCCCAAATTACTTCTCCTATTTTGAGGACACTAAAAGATATAATTTTGAGGATGAGGAGGATATGGAACAATCTAAGATAAAGGCCATAATTAATAAAGTTCACAAAGATTCAAATAAATCAAAATTATTAGAAAAACTTGAAAAGATAGATATAGATGAAGAAGAAATTTTCGAAATAATGAAAATGATAAACTTAAACCCACAATTATTAATTAATCATTTCAACCTTAATTATTCAAATCTAAATTAATCAAATTAAATCCAAATTAAATTAAATCAAAATTAAATTAAATTTAAATTAATTCAAATTAAATCCAAATTAAATTAAATTCAAATTATTCAAATTAAATCCAAATTAAATTAAATCCAAATTAATTCAAATTAAATCCAAATTAAATTAAATTCAAATTAAATCCAAATTAAATTAAATTCAAATTAAATTAAATTCAAATTTAATCCAAATTAAATTAAATTCAAATTAATTCAAATTAAATCTTAATTATTCAAATTCAAATTAATTAAATCTTAATTATTCAAACTCAAATTAAATTCAACTAAATCTTAATTAACTCAATTAAATTCAATTAAATCTTATTTAAATCTCAATTAAATTCATATAAATCTTAATTAACTCAATTAAATTCAATTAAATCTTATTTAAATCTTGATTAAATTCAACTAAATATTAATTAAATCAATTAAATTCAATTAAATATTAATTAAATCAATTAAATTCAGTAAATATTAATTAAATCAATTAAATTCAATTAAATTTAATTAAATCAATTAAATTTAAACATCAATTAAATTCAATTAAATATTAATTAAATCAATTAAATCTTATTTAAATATTAATTAAATCAATTAAATTCAATTAAATATTAATTAACTCAATTAATTCAATTATATCTTAATTAAATCAATTAAATTCAATTAAATATTAATTAAATCAATTAAATATTAATTAAATCAATTAAATTCAATTAAATATTAATTAACTCAATTAAATTCAGTTAAATCTTAATTAAATCAAATACAAATTAATTAGTCCTTAATTAATTCTTAATTTATGTAATCCTTAATTAATTTAACTTTAAGTAATTCTTTTTATGTTAACTCTAACTCATAAATAACTTAAACTCAAATCAAATAAAATACTACCCAAACCGTAACAATTAATTTAAGAAAATTAAATATGTCAAAGTGGGTTGACATATTCGTGGGTCCACACGACATGTATCAAATTGGGAATTTGATACATCTTTAGAAACTTAAATAAAATTATTTGACTTGTTTGACTCATGCATAACTGCCATGACATGCATCTGCTATTTTTCATATATATATGTCATGTCATTCATATTTAAATTTACGCATGATTTAGAATGGTTATAGGAAAAAGATAATTGAAATTTGAAAACCTAGTATTGGGTGGAGGTGAGATGATAGTACGTTAGGGAAGCCTTTTCTAATAAGGTCAAGTATACTCTACTTAGTCTGTTTAGACTGGTGGAACTAGCCGAAGCTACCGATCCAAGATCCAAACTAGTTAGACCAAAATTTCTCAAAAAGTAATTTTGAAAATGAAATTTCTCTAAAAGGCTTTGTCAAGGAAAGGGTTGATGATCCAATAAGGCTACGGCCAAAGAAGGCCTTGTGCCTCGCCAAGACCTGGAAGCCAATTTTTGAAATTCAAATTCAATTTACTCTTTGTCAAATTTGAATCTAACATAAATTTCAATTAAATCTTAGATTTAATAATGAATTAAGGAAAATAATTCAAGCATCTCACAATACACCCATAAGGCAACCATGCTTGCTGTATTGGCACATCTAGAATGGGTGAGATGTTAAGGACTAATGAATTGATAAGCATGTTTTAAAATTATTTTTCAAAATTGCTAGAATATTTTTACTAAAAATATATTTTCAAAATAGTGCTTCAACATAATAATGTTTGTATGGATTTCATGCCTGTTTGATGGCCAATACAGTATATGTTTTCAAAAATTATATCCTTTTGAAAATTGTTTGACTCACACAATTAGACACAAGCCTGTTAGGACAACACTAAAGTTCCTTAAGGCACTTAGATAGAGTCAAACGATGTTGGGTACAGGGGGAGTGTTTTCGCACTGTTAAATTTTTTTTGAAAAGACTTTTCGAAAACTGTGCCTTAATTTCTATCACATACGTTTTCAAAAAGACCTATACTTTAAAAATTATCTTCTTTCCAAATTGTGATTTCAAAATCTATCTTCCTGAAAATTGGTGTTCATTTGATTTTGATAAACCCTAATGACATAGAGGAACGTCCACTTCATAATCTACAAGGACTCCTAGGATGTGTCAGATTTAGGGGGAGTCTGAATCAATCTTCTGAAAAAGTTTATTTAATTAATTGTTTTGAAATTATTAGATAATTTCCTTGATTTGAATCAAACCTTAAGACTCAGAGGAAGAGTACTTGTGGTCAACAAGCTTCCCAGGACTGGGTCAAGTTTAGGGGAGGTCAAATTAAAAGAATTATTAAATGTTTCAAATGTTTTCATGCGCGGTATTTTCAAATCTTTCTAAAAACATAAGTATTCGTTCAAAATACTATCATTTTTGTCTTAAAAATACCAGTATTTTCAAAAATTCATCTGGTTTTGATCAATTTAAAAAAAAGGGGTGTTTATCTTGAGTTTGGAAAATCTTCCAGGACACTTAGGAAAATGTTCTTGTAGTCAACAAGGTTTCCTATGATTGTGTCAAACTGGAAGATAAACCAAATCAAATATTATGACTTCAAAAATGTACTTACAATCTATTATTCTATTTTTCAGAATTTGTGTGACTTATGAAATTATGTTGATATTTACTTGAGTTTGAAAAATTTCCAGGACACTTAAGAAAATGTCCTTGTAGTTAACAAGGTTTCCTAGGATTGTGTCAGACTGGAAAAGAAACCTAGTCAAGTAAAAATATTATGTTTTCAAAATGCATAATACTTTTCAAAAATTACTTATTATTTTTCAAAGTCTCATCTTTTTCAAAAATAGTTAGTACTTGCAAAATTTGTATTTTTCAAAATATCTTTCAAAAATGCATCATATCTTTCAAAGTACTTGCACCTTTCAAAACTCACAGTATTCTTTCAAAAATACAGTATTTTCTCAAAAAAAATGCAATATTGTTTAAGTTTTCTAAGATCAAAAAACGTAAATACTTAGTTTTATACTATGCCTTCAAAAATTTATACTAAGTATTTTCAAAAGAACCAAATATTCTCATTATTGGCGCAAGTATTTCTGGTAAATTTTTTTTGATGTATGACAAAGGGTGAGAGGTATGCTTAAGTTAGAAAATTTTTTCGGTTTCTCTCTTACCAAAGGATCAATTAATCAAAATGTCTTTCAAAATGGGAGGAAGTGAAAGTTAGAAATTTTTTTCTTATTTTTTTTCAGAGGATCAAAAATACATTTTCAAAACTAAGATTATTTTTTAGTTTGATCCCAAGGAAAGTAAGTTAGCCCCTTCAATCAATCTAACTTAAGTTATTGTCAAACATCAAAAAGGGGGAGATTGTTGGTGCAAGTTGCATCAATGATATTCTCCTCTAAGTGTTTTAATGTTTGACAATTTACTTAAGTCAATGACACATTGAACAGACAAAGGGGAGTTAAGAGAGGAGTAACCAAAGTAGAAGGAAGTCCTAGTAAACCTAGGCAATAAGTCCTGGTTCAGGGAATTGGGCACTAAGTCCTGGCAAAGGGCTGGACACCGAAGACTTGCTCGGAAGGTGGGCACTAAGTCCTGGTCGGGGACTGGGCAAGAAGACCTGGCCGAGGGTTGGGCACCTAAGTCCTGGACCTAGGGTTTGGGCACGGAGTCTTGGTCCGAGGGACTGAGCAACTTAGCTGAGCGATGACTAAGGACAGAAGTAGAGACGGGTCGGGGTTCGGTTGTCTCGAGGTCCGGAGTAATCGGAGGCTAAGCAAAAGTCCACCCGAAGGACTGGGTGGCAACCGGCTCTTGAAAGGAGTAGGTGGAAGGCGCGTTCTCGGGGGTGAGAACTTGCGTCTGTTCGACCTAGGGTTTCATCCAAATCCGAAGTCTGAACCAAGTCCTTAAGCCTAATATTGTATGTATATTTGCTTTGTATTTTTGTATCTTGCAGGTACCTAGAATGGAAGACAAAGCAGGCAAATAACATACATTGGGGCTGGAAACCAGCCAAGCAGGGCGCCCGGGATGATGGGGCGCCCCTAGTCAAAAGGAAAAACCAGTTTAGTTGGAAACCAGCCAAGCAGGGCACCCGGGACGATGGGGGCGCCCCCAGTCAAAAGGAAATTGGCAGTGTTCGTGTGGTAAGCAGAATAGGCTTCAAGCAGGGCGCCCGGAACGTCCGGGGCACCCAAGTTGAAAGCTGTTTTGTTGTTTCGAGGCCAAAACACAGGATAAGCCTTCACTCAGGCGCCCGGGAGGTCCGGGGCACCCTGGTCAGAGATTTTATCAACTGCGGCAAGGTTGGCGCAGGGATAAGGTTTGACTGAGTTTATAGGGGCGCCCCCGACGTCCAGGGCACCCCCAGGAGTGCTATAAAAGGGGCTTCGACCCCTCTGCTTCAAACACAACTGCTGTGAGCTGTTCTGATCATTCTGACCGACGACAATGCGCTAAAGATGAGGCTCTACGACCGGGAGGCTCCAGGAGGAAGTGCGCAGCACTTCGGAGGTCCAGATCGGCCGGGCTTCAACTTTGTTTTGTTTGGTTTATATTTAATATTCTGTACTTAATTTGTTATACTTTTGATTGTACTGTTACACTATAAGACGGGTTTTCTCTGCCTCCGGAAATTCCGGAAAGGAGACTAATAGTGGACTCACGCCGAGTACATAGGCCTTGGACGTACTGACCCTGGGGGTTAGGAACCAAGTAAATAAATCCCGCTGTGTCCCTATCTTGCTTTTATTTTTATTTACTTTTCCATTGTGCTACTAACGCTCTAAGTCTAGAACGATCCAAAGTTTTACGAAAGTTTACCGAAAGATTTTCACGGTCGATATTCACCCCCCCTCTATCGACGGCACCGGTCCTACACCTTGTCTCCTAGATGCACCATTCCTACTCATAAGTGAGACAAAGGCCACTTCCTTGGTCTTTGGCCTATATCCTAATCCGGCCTTATTATAAACGACTCTTTGACTGTTAATTATCATATCTAAGTTGCTAGAGCTCACTTAAAATTTCCTAAGTGCCTTTGTGAGGGTCCTCTACCTTTTTCCTTAGTTCCTTATTTTCAATTTCAAAGCATGTATCATGTGATGTGGTAGAACAAACATGCAAATCTTCCTTAGGTTTTGTAGATTCTACTCTAAGCATGACAATTTCATCTTTTAGGTCCTTAATTTTACTTCTAGCTTTAGCTAAATCCATGTTGGTACTAGAGATAAGCTTAACCAAAGTAGAAGAAGGTAAGCTATATACCTCACTTACCGACGCCTCTGATTCGGATGAAGATAAGCCGCTTTCATCACTACTTGAGCTTCTCTCATCATCAGATGACTCTGAATGGTCCACTGCCATAAGAGCAAAATGGTGTTGGATCGAGAGAAATGATAGAGGGGGGGTGAATATCGTTAAACGCTTTTCGGATGAAAACTAGAGCAAGTACGCAGCGGAATAAAAACAATCGCGAACACAAGTAGTTTTACTTGGTTCGGAGCCTAGGTCGACTCCTACTCCAAGGCCCACGGTCGTTGACTGTTTACTGGGGGCAATTCTATATATGTGCAATAATTCTTACAAAAAGATTACAGTAGTAGTATAACAGAAATGAAATGACAGTTCTTCGTTACCGACGTCCGGTATGGGATGTTTCTCGGAGCAGAGGGACGTCGTCGACGCTTATGTGTTGGGTTGGGAGGTTTCTGGAGCAAAGCGCAGGAGCAGAAGAACGTAATATCGTTGGAAGAAGTGTTGTTGTGAAGCCTTGGTTCGAGGGTCCTTTTATAGCACCTGGGGGCGCCAGGAACGTAGGGGGCGCCCCCCACGTGTCGGCCGATCACCTTCCGTCTCGGTTAGCTTCTGATCCCTTCAAACTCGGGATCAGATCTTGACGGGGGCGCCCGGGACGCTGGGGGCGCCCGGGTTGACTGGGTCTCCTCTTATCCGCTGGCTTCGGTGGGTTCGGCTTTGTTAGCTTCACCTGGGGGCGCTCGGGACGCTAGGGGCGCCCGGGAGCAGCGGGGGCACCCGGGAGCACGGGGGCGCCCAGCCCATAAGCTGCCGAAGCTCACTTTGCTTTACTTTGTTTTGTGTTCACCTTGGGGGCGCCCGGGACACTCCGGGCGCCCTGGTCAGCTGCTGCCTCACTCCTTTGAGGCTCTCTGAGTTGCAGACACTCGTTCCTTCGGTCCTGCATCCAAGGTTAGTCCAAAACACCATAAAGCAATAAGATGTTAGTTTATACAGCCTTAGCTGTCTTGGTTCTGACTTTGGGCCTCCAAAATGGAGCCCTAGGTCGAACCGACGCCTACTGTTCCCTCTCGACGGGGAACGCGTCCTCACCTACTCCTCTCGGGAGAATGTACCTGATGCCAACCGGCTCCTCCGGTTGGACTTTTGCCTAGCGGTCCTTTGCCAGGTCTTGGATACCAAGCTGTCCTTCGCCCGGTGCCTAGCATTCCTTCGCCAGGTCTTCAGTCCCAAGCTGTCCTTCGCCTGGTGCCTAGCAGTCCTTCGCTAGGGCTTCAGTCCCAAGCTGTCCTTCGTCTGGTGCCTAGCAGTCCTTCGCTAGGGCTTCAGTACCTTGGCATTCCTTCGCCAGTGCCTAGCAGGCCTTCGCTAGGACTTTTTACCCTGGCATTCCTTCGCCAGTGCCTAGCAGTCCTTCGCTAGGACTTTTTACCCTGGCATTCCTTCGCCAGTGCCTAGCAGTCCTTCGCTAGGACTTTCCTGCACACTTGAGTAACATGTTAGATACAAATAAGACTTAACTTTTGAACCCTTTTGCCATTATCAAAACTCAGGTTCGATTTGGGTGCTTTCTGCACCAACAATCTCCCCCTTTTTGATTTATGGCAACCCTGGTTCAAAAAGTTAAGTTAATCAGGGTAAGTAAAAATTAAATTTTGTTCCCTCCCCCTGGAAGGAATCTCCCCCTAGATTTTTCAAAAATTCGTGGGGTTTTTAAAAATAAATTCTAAGTTTAAGGACGAATTTTTTACTTAGAATAATTTTCAACAGAAAATAATTTTGGTTGTGTATTTTGGAGAACTTGTAAAATTTTTAAGTTTAAATACTTAGAAAACTTCAGAAGGATTCTGGAAACTTAAGTTTGAGTACTAAGGAAAATTTTGACGCCTTAAGTTTAAAGTACTCAAAAAAGTTTTTAAAGTACTTAGTGAAATTTGAAAAACTTAGGGAAGTTTTGAAAAACTTAAGTACTAAGTACTTAGAAAAGTTTTGAAAAACTTAAGTACTTAAAATGTTTTGAAAAACTGAAGTACTTAGAAAAGTTTTTGAAAAACTTAAGTGCTTAGAGAAGTTTTGAAAAACTTAAGTACTTAGAAAAACTTAGTACTTTGAAGAAAAACTTAGTACTTTTTGAATAAAGGATAGAGTTTGAAATTTTGAGAGTTAGAGAAAAAAATTTTTAAACTAAGAAAAATTTTAAACTCTCTCCTTTCCTATCTCTCCCCCTTTGCCATATATCAAATACAAATAAATACAGCAGAAACAGAATATTTAAATTGCATAAAGGAAAATAACTTGCATGATTTTGCTGTACTGAACCAATTCATGATAAGAATAAACCAAATCAGTTTCAATTTCCTCTTTTAGGGACCTGTCTAACCCAATTAGCTACTTACTAACTGTTATAAGCAGTAGTTTTTGCTAGGGTTAGTCAAGTTAAGTGTTCTGTTCAAGTTAGATTTTCTAAACTTGACACTTAACTTGATTACTGTGTAAGTTGATTTAGTGCCCCAATTACTGCAGATGCATTGATCTACATCTTGAATTAAGGCAAAGACCTAAGCATCTCAACCCTTTCTAGGTTATCAATCAAAAGTACCCTAAGGTGCTTGTGAGATGCTGGCTTCTAAATTTATAGGTGCATGCAGTTCTAGGGTTAGGGCCTAGGCTAAGTCTATTTTCGAAAAAGCCCTAGTTTTGAAAGGGGTAGTTTTGAAAATAAAACTAAGTCGAATTTTTTTTTTATTTTTCAAACCTTTTCAAAACTAAGTAAAAGCTGATTTTGAAGGCATTTAAAAATTTCTTTAAAACTGATTTGAGTAAGAAAACCAATAGTAGACTCAACCTATTCTACCAAGCATAGTAAAGATCAGATACTCAAGTCAAATAAGTAGTCAAACACAATAGGTTAATTGGTCAAACAGAGGTCCAGTAGAGTCAAACATGAGTCAAGTTTTAGTTACTTAGTACAATGCTGAAAATAGTCTAACTAGAAGAAGGGCCAGGGTGGTCAGATGAGCCAGGATGCCATGTTCGAAATAGTGCCATCATCTCGTGATACTGTGCGTCTCTGGCCTCCCTCTCAGTTCTAAGGGCGCTCATATACCCAGTGTAGTAGCCTAGATTTGTCTCCATATCTTCGGCATGATTTGCCTCCACTTCCTCTCGGAGGCTCTGGACATGTGTCTCCAGCCGTGTCACTCTCTCGTAGAGTGTCGGTGGAGGGGGCTCGTCTATGTGTGCTCGGACCTCTGCTGCCAGATCTGCAACGTCAACGTCTACCTCCTCGTCTGAGTCGATCTGAGCTCTGGCGTGCTGTCGTCTCCAAGTCAAAACCCCGGTGGCCGATACCTCTAGACCGGCTAAAGAGAAGTTCCTAAACCCTATCTCATCAAAATCGGTCATCTCGGATATTTCACCTACGGTAATGTCACGACCGTGGTGATGTAGGATGGAGGTGATGATGTGGCAGAAGGGAGTGCGCACTCGTCCCTGGGTCATAACACGTGACGCATGCAGAATAGTATGAAACATGTGTAGTCCAATGTCAAGGTCAAGGTGATGGATCAGGGCATACAGAAGGAAGGCATGAAAAGGTCGCATGGTTGCGACATCTCTAGTGGATAGTGGTAGAATACAGCGGACCAGAACTCTGTACAGGGCGTAGTCCTGGGCCTGAAGGTCAACAGACTGGAATCGTCTATCTGCGGGGAGTCTAGCTTCCCTATAGAAATAAGAGTGGAGAGTGTCTAAGGTAATGTGAGAGTAGGGAGGATCAAATGGAGGATTCCTAGGTGGATAGCAACAAAAGGTGGACTGGGAGGGTCGTAGTCCAAGGAATCGGTTTAGCAAGGTAGGGGTGATTGACAAGGGTATCCCTTGAACAGTAGTGACAAACATGAGATCGTCTTGTCGAACTATGTTATTATAGAATTCTGCACATAAGGATATGTTAATGGTATGAGTGCAGAATACTAGATTATCTAATTGATAGAAGTTTATAACATTCATGGCTAAGGGACATGATTGGGTAAAGAAATGTCTATTAAGATAGCTTGTTTTAATAGGCTTGTAAGTTGTTCTAGCAAACTTATTACACAGTTCTAGAGTTGGGAACCTAGGGTTGGGACTCGGTTCGGTACCGGGGTTCGCTTGGTTTGCTCGGCGTTTTCTAAGTTGAGAGACATGCATGAATTAAGAAAATAATTCTAAATGCAAAAGGAATTAGGAAAGTAATTCTAAATGCATAAAACAAATCATACCGGGGAGGCATGGTTGAGATTGAGGAAGCACAAGTGTCACTTGATCTTCTTGGAAGGAAGGAAGGGAGGAAGGAGGATGGTTTTTGGTGTAGGAAGAAGAGGGGGTTCGGATGCCTTTTTATAGGCAGGTTATTGGGGGCGCCCGGGACAGTGGTCTCTGCCTTTGGCAGAGACTGGGGCTGGTTGGGGGCGCCCGGAGTGGCCCGGGCGCCCTGGTCAGGCTAATTTTGCAGCTTTTGCTGCATTGACTGCGATGGGGGCGCCCGCGTGGTTCCGGGCGCCCTGACCAAGGTGTTAAAGGCAGCTTTTTGCCTTGAGAGAAGATAAAGTCATGGGGGGGGCGCCCGAGGAGTCACGGGCGCCCGGATGATGTGGGAAGTGATGTTTTGACGTTTTGTGATCATTTGACCATGGTTTAATTGGTTTGACCATGGTTTAATTGGTTTGACCATGATTTGAAGTGATTTGACTGTTTTGACCATGGTTTGACCATTTTTGACCATGGTTTGACTATGTTGACCATGGTTTGACTACGTTGACCATGGTTTGACTATGTTGACCATGGTTTGACAACATCCTGAATTACAGTATTAATCCATAATATATTAAAGGAATTTCAATTGAGTTTAATTTTACTGTCTTATCCAATCTAGGATTTTCAATCACGTTAGCCTTGTAGGTTTTGTGAGACAAGTTTTGGTAGGTAAAATTATTTTGAAAAATTATGATTTATTTTGAAAGACTTGAATTAATTTTGAAGACAATTGATTTTATTTTGAAAAAAATGTATAACTCTACAAGTAACTGAAAATATGTGTTAGATTTGAATTTTGACAAAGAATAATTTGAATTTGAATTTCAAAAATTTGCTTCCAGGTCTTGGCGAGGCACTAGGCCTTCTTTGGCCGTAGCCTTATTGGATCATCAACTCTTTCCTTGACAAAGCCTTTTAATGAAATTTCATTTTCAAAATTACTCTTTGAAAAATTCTGGTCTAACTAGTTTGGGTCTTGGATCGGTAACTTCGGCTAGTTTCACCATTCTAAAGAGACCAAGTATACTTGACCTTATTAGAATTGGTTTCCCTAACGTACTATCATCTCACCTGCACCCAATACTATGTTGTCAAGTTTCAGTTAAGTTTGTTCAGTCCTTAAACTAACCATTCGTAAGTCTAAGCATGGTAAATTGCAGAAATTAAACAAACAATCAAACAAGCAAATTCCAAGTAAATATTGAATTTTATCTAACAATGAATATTGTTTTCAGTTTGGCTCCCCATGGACTAAAGCCACGGTAATGGTTAGGCAAGATGTGAATCTTGTCCTTGGGGATCCAATACTGATTTGATCCAGTTGGTTTGTTCAGGTACAGTTTAGGTACCCATGCCTGAACTTTATTTCTGGATTGATTCAGTATAGTAAAATAGGATTTTTGTCTAGATTTGGTTCTATAGCCGAGTCCGGATCGATTTAGAACCGACTTTTGTTTTCCAAGAATCATGTCAAGACCCTTGGAACTAGAAGTGAATCGTTCTAACGCTGATCTTAGATCCTTAACTTGAGTTTTCAGGGAGGAGTTCTCTTTCTCAAGTTTTTCAACTTGAGTAGAGGTTCCTTCCTGAACCTTCTCAGTTAAGGGTCTAGATTCAGCTCCCTCTTTCAGGAGTTTTACTTCTTGTCGGAGGGATTCGACTCGGAGTTTAGCTTTCGCCAAATCTCGAGAAAGATAAGAAATTAATTCATTTAATTGACTTCTAGTAAAACCACTTACCTTGATTTCGCCGTCCTCTGAAAATGTTAGTCTGCCGTCGTCCTGTTCTGATTCTGACTCGGTCTCGACTTCTTCTGAGGCAGTTAGTGCGAGCAGGTTCAATTGTGGGACCTCTTCTTCTTCTTCGGAGGAGGACTTGTCCCACGTTGCTTGAAGTGCCTTTTTCCTCCTATTCTTCTTGGTTTCCTTTAGGTTCGGACACTCCGTCTTGTAGTGACCCTTCTTCTTGCACTCGTAGCAGGTCACGTTGGGCTTGTTCTTTTCGTTTGCGGGTTCAGCTGGTTCATCCCTTCTTCGGCTGACTTTCCGTTTGTTAGTTTGGTTCTTCAACTCCTTGTAGTAGTTTCTTGCTAGTCGGACCAGCTTAGGTCGATCTCCTTCTTCATCTTCTGAGTCTGAGTCTGAGTTAGACTCGGGTTCAGGTTGAGGCTTTTTCTTTGTTATCCTTCCAGTTTTACCTGCAACAAAGGCAATACCTTTCTCGGCCAAATTGCAGTTAGTCTGTTCATGTAACTCTAATTCAGAAAATAATTCATCTAATTTTATTTTTGAAAGGTCCCTTGAAACCTTGTATGCATCTACCATAGATGCCCACAAGGTGTTTCTTGGGAAAGCATTTAAAGCGTACCTTATTAGGTCACGTTTTTCTACCTTGTGACCGATGGTGTGTAGACCGTTCATTAGTTCTTGAATTCGGGCGTGAAGCTGAGCTGCTGTTTCGTTGTCAGCCATTTTGATGGTATACAGCTTGTTCAGGAGCAGATCTCTCTTGCTGATCCGAGTGTCTGATGTTCCTTTGTGCAGCTCGATCAGTTTTCCCCACAGCTCCTTGGCACTGTTGAAAGGGCCCACCCGGTTCAGCTCCTCTTTTGTTAAGCCGCATTAGAGGGTCTGGGTCGCCTTTGCATCCGCTTCAATTTTCCGTTTTAGAGTGGTGTCCCACTCTGTGTAGCTTTGAGGTACTCCTTCAGCATTTCTCGGAATCTCCAGTCCGGACTGGATGATTATCCACATGTCCACCTACGTTTTCAGGTGGACCTCCATTCGACTTTTCCAGTAGGAAAAGTCTTCTCCACTGAAAAGTGGAGGTCTGGCTGTGCTGAATCCTTCTTACATGGCCATTGGGGATTTTATCTAAAAAAGAGATAAGAGAAAAAAAACTTTATCCCAAGACTTGGTCTTGGATTAGTAGTGCGGGATAAAGTAAAGAAAAAAAATATTTATCGAGGGGTGTTGCACCAACCTCGATCAACGAGAAGAAATTCGAACGAAAAAAAATATTAGAAGAAATTCGAACGAAAAAAATATTAAGAGAAATTTGAACGAAAAAAAATATTAAGAGAAATTCGAACGGAAAAAAAAATATTAAGAGAAATTCGAACGAAAAAAATATTAGAGAAACAAAAATCCAAAAAATTTTCAAACTGGTGGTTGCACCAAATTTGAACTTCCCCGCTCTGATACCACTTGTTGGATCGAGAGAAACGATAGAGGGGGGGGTGAATATCGTTAAATGCTTTTCGGATGAAAACTAGAGCAAGTACGCAGCGGAATAAAAACAATCGCGAACACAAGTAGTTTTACTTGGTTCGGAGCCTAGGTCGACTCCTACTCCAAGGCCCACGGTCGTTGACCGTTTACTGGGGGCAATTCTATATGTGCGCAATAATTCTTACAAAAAGATTACAGTAGTAGTATAACAGAAATGAAATGACAGTTCTTCGTTACCGACGTCCGGTATGGGATGTTTCTCGGAGCAGAGGGACGTCGTCGGCGCTTGTGTGTCGAGTTTGGAGGTTTCTGGAGCAAAGCGCAGGAGCAGAAGAACGTAACAACATTGGAAGAAGTGTTGTTGTGAAGCCTTGGTTCGAGGGTCCTTTTATAGCACCTGGGGGCACCCGGAACGTCGGGGGCGCCCCCCACGTGTCGGCCGATCCGCTTCCGTCTCGGTCAGCTTCTGATCCCTTCAAACTCGGGATCAGATCTTGACGGGGGCGCCCGGGACGCTGGGGATGCCCGGGTTGACCGGGTCTCCTCTTATCCGCTGGCTTCGCTGGGTTCGGCTTTGTTAGCTTCACCTGGGGGCGCCCGGGACGCTGGGGGCGCCCGGGAGCAGCGGGGGGCGCCCGGGAGCACGGGGGCGCCCAACCCATAAGCTGCCGAAGCTCACTTTGCTTTACTTTGTTTTGTGTTCACCTTGGGGGCGCCCGGGACACTCCGGGCGCCCTGGTCAGCTTCTGCCTCACTCCTTTGAGGCTCTCTGAGCTGCAGACACTCGTTCCTTCGGTCCTGCATCCAGGGTTAGTCCAAAACACCATAAAGCAATAAGATGTTAGTTTATACAACTTTAGCTGTCTTGGTTTTGACTTTGGGCCTCCAAAATGGAGCCCTAGGTCGAACCGACGCCTACTGTTCCCTCTCGATGGGGAACGCATCCTCACCTAATCCTCTTGGGAGAATGTACCTGATGCCAACCGGCTCCTCCGGTCGGACTTTTGCCTAGCGGTCCTTTGCCAGGTCTTGGATACCAAGCTGTACTTCGCCCGGTGCCTAGCATTCCTTCGCCAGGTCTTCAGTCCCAAGCTGTCCTTCGCCTGGTGCCTAGCAGTCCTTCGCTAGGGCTTCAGTCCCAAGCTGTCCTTCGTCTGGTGCCTAGCAGTCCTTCGCTAGGGCTTCAGTACCCTGGCATTCCTTCGCCAGTTCCTAGCAGTCCTTCGCTAGGACTTTTTACCCTGACATTCCTTCGCCAGTGCCTAGCAGTCCTTCGCTAGGACTTTTTACCCTGCCATTCCTTCGCCAGTGCCTAGCAGTCCTTCGCTAGGACTTTTCCTGCACACTTGAGTAACATGTTAGATACAAATAAGACTTAACTTTTGAACCCTTTTGCCATTATCAAAACTCAGGTTCGACTTGGGTGCTTTCTACACCAACAAATGGGACACTTGCTCTTCTTCCTCCTCCGAGGATGATGGATCATCCCAAGTCGCCTTGAGGTTTGTGACACTCTTCTCCTTTCCTTTTGTCCTCTTCTTGTCACTCCTCTTCTTTTCTTCCTTCTTTTCATCTCTTCTCTTTAGTTGAGGGCACTCATTCTTCATGTGTCCCTCTTGGTGGCAGTTGTAGCAGATGATGTCCTTTGCCTTGCCCTTGCTTTTGGATCCTTTCCTAGCATAAGACTTGTTAGAAAAACTTGTAAATGACCTACATATTTTTCTTACCATAAAGGCCTCTTGGTCGCTATCCATGGAGGCACTGGACTCCTCTAAGTCGGATGAAGAGGAGTAGACCACCTTCTTCTTCTTCTTCTTCTTCTTCTCCTTTTTTTGCAATGAAAGCTATACCTTTCTCTTTGGCCAAAACATTAGCTTGCTCATGCAGTTCAAACTCACAAAATAAATCATCTAATTTTACTATTGACAAATCCCTTGATACTTTGTAGGCATCAACCATTGATGCCCACAAAGTTGTTCTCGGGAAAGATTGTAAAATGTACCTTACCAGATCCCGGTTTTCAACCTTCTCTCCAATCACATGGAGTTCGTTGATGATCTCCTTCACCCTTCCATGCAGTTGGCTTACGGTCTCGTTGGTCTTCATGGATAGGGATTGGAGTTGGGCAATGAGTAGGTCCTTCTTTGCCCTTCTGGACTCGTTGGACCCTTCATTCAGTTCAACGAGTTTCTCCCACAACTCTTTGGTGCTCTTGAATGACCCCACCTTGTTGAGTTGCTCCTTTGAGAGCCCGCATTGTAATGTGGTGGTGGCCTTGGCATTTGATTGCGCCCTCTTCATGACATCCTTCGATCAAGATCTCATTGGCAGTGACTCTCCTCTTTCGTCGATGGGTGCATCGAATCCATCTACAACACTAATCCAGTTTTCAATGCCATTCATTAAATAATATTGCATTCTACCTTTCCAGTATGCGAAGTCGTTTCCATCAAAGAATGGAGGCCTTGCAGTGCTGTAACCCTCTTGGAACATCATTTTCTTGTACTCCGGTCGACAGTGAGTTCTCCTGAAGCGAACCGACTCTGATACCAATTGATAGATCGCTTGCGTTGCTAGAAGGGGGGGGGTGAATAGCACTTTTTTGTCATTTTCTCTACATAGAGGTTAGCGCAATACAAACAAAAATATGCAAAGAACGAGAGAGCAATGCTAACACAGGAATTTACTTGGAATCCATCCGAACGGGTGACTAATCCAAGGATCCACGCGAGTACTCCACCTCCACTATAAAAAGTCTCCTTCAAGGTGGAGAAACCTTTACAAAAGCGTCTTCTTCCTCTTTACAGAATTCGATAAAGAACGAGAAGAAGATCTGAAGACTAATCGCACGAACAACACTTCGTTACAGTGAAAAACCGTACCGTTCACGTGCGAAAAAGTTCTCTTTTTATAAGAGAACAGGACAGCTTCGCAAGCTATCCAGACCCACACCAGTCGACTGCCCCTGGGGCAGTCGACTGGCCTAGCAATAAATGCCAGCCAACTGCTAGTTTTTGGGGGGTCACTAGTCGACTGCCCCTGGGGCAGTCGACTAGTAGAAGGCTGAAAACCTTCTGTGAGTTTTGGCAGTCGACTGCCATCTGGCCAGTCGACTGCCATCTGGCCAGTCGACTGCCCTCTGGCCAGTCGACTGCCCACTCACTTACAACCACTCTTAACACTCTCCTTCATGTGTGCCTTCAGGTTCACTCCCTTGGCTCGCCCCTTGAAGTCATCTTCCTCTGGCTATCGTCCCTCGGATGCGCACACAAGCCTTCTCTTGGCTTGCCTCCATGCTACCTTTCATGTGTGCCCTTGAAGTCCACTTCCCGGCTTGCCCTTGGAGTCTTCCTCCCTCGGCTCTCGTCCCTCGGATATGTTCTCCATGTGTTATTCTCCAAGTCCTGCAAACTCAATCACACATATCAAATACAACATAACACCCTAACCTTAAACTTATTGACACACACATCAAAACCATGATCTTCCCGATCATTCTTGGGCCGATTGCCTCAATAATGTCTACATGCGTTGCCAAATTAATCGGCCGCCTAGGTGGCTAGGCGACGCATAGGCGTGGAGCAACCGACCTTTTTTTTAAAAAACAAAAGTCTTCCCAATCGATTGGCCGATCGATTGAACACTGTCAATCGATTGGGCAGACTTTTCATGAAAAATAGAAACTTACCAAATCGATTGGCCAATCGATTGAACACTTCAATCGAAGACCAATCGATTGAATACTTCAATCGAAGACCAATTGATTGGGTAGACTTTTCATGAGAAATAGAAGGTTGTCAAATTATTGGTTGATCGATTGAACATTGTCAATTGATTGATTAATCGATTGTCATGAGTTTGGCGAGAAACAGAAGTCTGCCAAATCAATTGGTTGATCGATTGAACACTTTAATCGATTGACCAATACATTGACATGAGTTTTGCATGAAATTGAAGTTTGTCGAATCGATTGACCGATCGATTGAACATTGTCAATCGATTGACCAATCGATTGAAATAAGTTTGGTAAGAACAAAAATATTCCGCCTAGGCGCCCCCTAGGAGCCAAGGCGCTGGGCGGCTGCCTACCACCTAGCACTTTTTGGAACACTGACTAGAACTGACATGAAGGATAAAATAGAGGGTATAAATGTCTTTAAAGTTTATTTTGGGAATGAAATACTTTTGAATTTAGAAAATACTTTTATAGTACCATCTTTTAGCTAAAACTTATTTTTTATTTGGACAAATCCAGATATTATTAATTTAGTATTTTCAAAATTCAATTTTGGTCGGAACTAGTTTCTTGATTGATAAATTGTACAAGTTAGACACCGAGACTCATACAAATTATATTGTAATGCATAATATAGGTGCAAACATGGTTTGACGAATGCGAATTCATTCATGTTAGAATATAGGCATTTAGGACATATCTCTGAACAATGTCTTGAAAGATTAACATTACTAGGAATTCTTGATTTCCTTGATATATCACATTTTGAAATCTGTATTGAGTATATTAAGGGGAAAATAACTAAAAAACATAATAAGAGTTCAAGCAGGTGTAATAGAATCTTAGAGCTAATACATACGATATATGTAGGTCGTTCCCTAAATCTTCTTGGAATGGTTAAATATACTTTATCAAATTCATAGACAACTATTCCTAATATCGATACTTATACTTAATTCACGAAGAGTCAAAATCCCTGGACATATTCAAACTCTTCAAAGTCAAAGCTGAAAATTAACTAGATAAGAAAATTAAGGCTATAAGATCTGCCCGTGGTGGTGAGTGATATGCTAGATTTGACCAATCAGGTGAATAACATCTTATTCCATTTGTAGAATACCTTGCTAAGTTTAGGATCATGACTCAATATACCATGTGGTGAATCAAAATTTATCATCTTCATAGATGACTATTATCTATATGGATACTTGTAACTAATCCATGAAAGTTGTAATCTTTGGACATATTCAAATTCTTCTGTTCCGGAAGGAATTGATGTCAACGGCCAGTCACCAGGGTTCAACCCACGCAGACGCTAACGCTAGAGGAAGAATTTCACACCCTGCGAGATTAACATGAGTATTAAGGGAACACGCTGGAGGTTGTTCGGTGGAGCCCACTCCAATGCTCAAGTCAGTGACTTAATGGAGATGAAAAGAAGGCAAGAAGATATGCGTGTAGTAGAGAATGCGTAACCCCCTTACTGGAGGGGTTAGAGTACCTTTTATACCTGCGGCGGCTGCCTTCGTGCGTCTCCATGTTTTTTGCCATGTCCCCCTGTTTGTCGGTTACTGGATAACCTTTGCAACGGTCCACACCGTCATTAAGTTTGGCCCGTTACGATATTTATGGGTCATGATAACTCCATGATAATGGGTGATGGTTATCCGCAGATCTGAAGAAAGGGGGACCGTTACTTGAGGCTGAATGCTTCTTGGGCTCTGCTTCCCTGCGGTAATCTAGGGGTCTTCTGGCTAGGGGAGTACCGGGCACTCCGCTTCCTCGAGGTGGTCTCGGGACCTAGCTTCCCGAGGTGATCCCAAAGTGGGCCACCTGATTTGATATTCGGGGCGTGTCTACCACGGGGGGGGGGGGGGGGGGTCCCGGGGGATCCCCTTCCTGAGAGGGTTTCGGGAGCTCCGAAAAGAGAGTCGTTCAGACTCACTACATCTTGCCACTCAGCTTCTTCAGCCCACGCGTCCGCATGGGGTACTCAACCCCACCACATGTCCCTCCCTTCAAGTCTGATCGAAGGAAGTGTTGCTGACTGATCAGACTAGTGTGGTGATGAAGAAGCTATGTTCCAGTGGGTCCTTGCACCCGTTACTGCTCCTTTGGCAGTTATACTACGTTCGAGGATTGTAGAGTTTGTCTCGGGTCTCGAGGCGATCCTCTTTGGTTTTGTCTTCCCGAAAAGGCTTCTATGGCTTTTGAGGTACTGCAATGATACCTGTCCATCCTTCATAAAGGCGCATGACACTCTTTAATGGTGACAAAGTCCCTTCGCGAATTCCTCGTCGCCACATGTCCCAACTGCTCTCTTCGCAATCTCTTACTGACGTGCGCAGCTGTAGTAGGCTCACATCAAGCGGCTATTCCATGGCGCTGCCCCGATGTGGCTGTTCCTTGCCTTCCATGTGCCTTGCCCCCATTGCACACATGCGGGTGGCTTCCTCTGTATAAGAAGGGGAGATGAAGATGTTCGACCACCTTCTGGTTTCATTGCTTGGTGCACCTCGTCTTCCTCTTCTTCTCTAAGGATTCTTTTTAACGTAAGTCTTCTGCCTCCTTCTCGTCTTTTCCCTTAAGAACTATGGAAGGTTATCGAGCGGAGTGGTATGAGTCTGCCTCTTCGAGAGTGAGGCCGGAGGCTCTGCAGGCGGCCATTGAGGCCTAGGACATTCTGACCGAGATGGCGGTGGTGATCCCTAAAGTAGACCAGACGCCGGTGGAGCCTCCCGTAGGTTTCTTTACCTTCTTTTTGGGGCAAGTAGGGTCGAGGCTCCGCTTCTCCATTCCTCCTTTTTTCATGAATGTGACCTCCTATTTTGATATCCCCCTCCACCAGATGGCTCCCAACGCCTTTGCTCAGATGGGAGGGGCATACATTATCTTCAATCTCTTCAATATCCTCTTGACCCCTCGCCTTTTCCATTCATTCTTCGTTTCAATCGGCTTGCGAGGGGCTTTTAGCTTTTCGGTGCATTCCGGCCATAGATTCCTAGGAGGGTTTCCTTCCTCGCACAAAGGGTGGAAAGAGAAGTTCTTCTTCATCCGTCTGCCTACACAACCCTTTAGTCCTCTCCGCTAGACAGAGGATCTGCTGACTCCTCCCTCATTAGGGAATTTCCTTCAGAGTCCAGCCTACCAGGGCGCCAGGAACATACTCTCCGGCATGGAGTTCAGTGGCCCAGGTCTGGTGCAAAGTGAGGAGCTCATGTACCAGGCGAACCTTAGCTCTAAAGTGACCCAGATTAGCCCCAGCCTTGGTACGTTCATCTTTTTCATCAATGCCTGTTAGTTCTAATTGATATACTCTTGCTTGGTTATTGCAGAGGAACTCATGTTTCTGAGGGCGATGCACCAACTTATCAAGTGGGAGGAGGCCAACAAGGAGGCGCTGGCCCCTCCCCCCGCCGCTCCTGGTGCGTCCCTGCTCCAGCCGAGTCCTCGGAGGGGACTGCTGAATCGTCTAGTGAGTATGCCTCATCAGAACGGGCAGAGGCTCCTGCTGTGCCTCGGCCGTTTGCTAACCGGGGGACTTCAGTCCGTCAGTTGACCCGGAGGTGGACATCCCTTCAGAGGATGACCCGCCCATGGCTGCTGTCCATCCAGAGGGGGTCATCGAGGAGTCCTTGCCTCCCACTACCCCCTCAACAACCCACTTCTCTGGTCGGCAGAAGAGGAAGGTTCCGGAAGGCTCGGGCCCCAGATGGAAAAGGCTGCGCTCCAGTGGCCCCAGTACCCTTCCATCTGTCCCTGAGGAGGATGTTCCACCTTATGATGGTGGGGAAACTATTCCCCTATCTCCCCTATCTCCAATATCTCAAAGGTCTATATTGTGTCACTTAGGATTTGGGAAACTCAAGTTAGACACTTTGCCCTGATAGATAAAATTTATAGTATACATTAATATTTGAGCAAGCAAACACATTATCATATACTATAATGGTTGAATTGATTAGATCAGTGAAAAAAAAATTGAATGTTATTTGATTTTGTAGGTGAGCGAGTTGGACTCACAACTGATGACGTGACCCATTCTGCTAACTAAGAAAGACGGCGGATCGCGGGTAGCCGGGTCGGGTACTCCAAATGGTGACTGACTCAACTTTGATCCTGTCGGTGAGCGAGCTGGACTCATAACTGATGACGTGACCCATTCTGTTGACTGAGGAAGACCACAGATCGTGGGTAGCCGGGTTAGGTACTCCAAATGGTGACTGAATCCAACCTGCAGAAAAGGAACAATGAGCAATCCGCCGAGAATGTTCCTGGCAAAAGTCCTCCGACGGTCAAGTTTGAATCTCGGTGAAGAGTGCAAAAAAAGAATAATGAAAAATACTGTAGCTCCCTCTAGATTGGATACCTATGCGGGGAAGATGGAGGGTCCTATATATAGCCGTAGGCGGGTGGGGGTGTTGGTGCAATCGACCCAAGGTTGATCGGATAGATTATGGGTTTTGATGTGTGTCAATATGATTAAGTTAGGTTTTCATGGTGATTTGATATGTGTGCTTGAGTCATGCAGGACTTTGTGAATCACACATGGAGTAACGGAGTGAAGCATCCGAGGGACGAGAGCCAAGGAAGAGGACTTCAAGGGCGAGCCGAGGAAGTAGACTTTAAAGGTATACGCGAAGGATGACATGGAGGCAAGCCGCGGGCTTGTGTGCGCATCTGAAGGATGAGAGCTGAAGGAAGAGAACTTCAAGGGGCAAGTCAAGGAAATGGACTTCAAGGCATACACGAAGGATGAACTCCGGTGAGGTTGAGAGTGCATTGTAAGTAAGGCAGTCGACTGACAAGGGGACCAGTTGACTGATACTACTGAGAGCACACTGTAGCAGTCGACTGGTATAGACACCGATCGATTCATCTTTCTGTAAGGTCGAATAGTCGGGAGCAGTTGACTGGCCTCCAGAGCAGTCAACTGGTCTGTTAGAATTAGAGTCGTTGAGCTAGCCGTTGGCTGAGGCATCAGTCGACTGGCCCTGGGTGTAGTCGACTGATGTCGGGGCTGGGTTGTTTGTTTAACAGCTCTCTCCACTATTTAAATGGGAGTTTGAGACTTTGGAGAGGTTAGCTCTTCATTGTAAGATCTTTACTCTAAGCTCAAGTGCTCAAGCTCCAAGCGCTCATCTTCCTCCCAAAACCCTAGCTTCAACTTGTAAGGAGGAAGAAGGATTGTGAGAAGTTGTTCTTGTAGGGATCTATAGGTAAAACTATTTAAAATCGCAGCGGAAATAAGATCCCTCGAGCGATCCATGAGAAAGAAAAACTCATACAAAGTGATCTACAATTCCTATCTTATAGAATATCTTTGTCGCGTGCCCTTCGCTTATCCCACTAGTCCTTTGGTTCGCCGGATCTCTTGCATGTTCAAGTGTCCGTGCCTCTATGCGTATCCACACGAACACGATCTACGCCTCGGAGAGGAACCACCTTAGTTGTGCTAGCAACTTGGGATGGTTCACAAAGCACAAGAACCTCCACTAGAGAGTTATGGACAAGGAGGAAGAAAGAAGAGGATGAGAGATGCACGCCCTAGTCTTTGACAAGGGGGGGTATTTATACTCATCTAATGAATACCAAGGGTCTATGCCCCTTGAGCTCCTCTCATCTTAATGCTAATAAAACGTAATGAATACCAAGCCTCTTGGTATCCCTTGAGACTCTTAATATTCTATTCATCTAATGAATAGAATGTCTCTTAGCCTTCCTCTTAAATAATATTTTATTAAACCCTTTAATGAATATTATCCATAATTAAGTGGTTGAGTCTAATCTAGATGAGTCTAACTCAAATTAGACGCAATTCTATAATCGAATTGGATTCACTTGAGTCTAACTCAATTAATCCAATTCGAATCAAATCTTAGTCAAACCAAGATCAATTAATCTCCGAAGCATCGTGTCCTTAGTGTGTGACCCAATAGGTTCTTGTAACGTTGGCAATATGTCTAAACCACTTTAGACACATAAGCAATGAGCGACATCTAGCAATGCATCATTGCTACCCAAGTAACAAGAAAAGTCGAGATCCGACTTAACCTCCGTGACTACGATAATGTATGACCTTGTCCTTCTATCCTCGATATCTAGATTGACCAATGAGGCATAGACCGTGTCATCCTTAGTCAATCTTGTGTTTCTTGATCCCCGAGTAGACTCACTCAAATGAATGAGCTCAATATCTCATATTGACTCATTTGAGCATGACCATGCGTTTTAGTAGTCCTACTCGATCAAGGGGCCCACAGATATTACTCCCATCATATGGGAGGGATAGATCCCATCTACATTACTCACATCCCTCCGCATAATTCATTACATATCCAGTGATCGCCTTTATAGTCCATCCTGTTACAGGTGACGTTTGACGATACCAAAGTACATAACTCCTTATGTAGGGAACCGTAGTGACTTCAGGTCTAAGGACTATTCATACTAATAGTCACATGAGAAAGTTTATGACACTCATATGACAATCTATGAAACTTTCTCATGGCGGGTCATTCAGTACACATTCTCCAATGTATACCCATGTGTCAACTTGATATCACATATCCATGACTTGTGAGCTCAAGTCATCAGTTGACCTACATGCTAGTCTCCATGAATTAATATTGTCCTTGAATATTAATGTTTGACTAGGAATGGTTTAGAGTAGTGTTCTCTACATCATCTCACTATCGATTCAACCAATCGATATAATGTAGATAAGAACCTACTACCCAAGGACATTATTATACTTAGTTATTTGGCACAAATACAAAGTAAGTATAATAACTAAACATACCTTTATTAATAATAGAATATGATACAAAATGTCTCTAGTCAATCATCATATAATTGGCTCTAGGACTCCTACTAACAGTTCTCCACCGAGAAGGAGAAAGACTTAGCCAGAGATTGCCAGGGTGTGATCCACCGAAGGATCAAGGGTTCGTCCACCTCAAGGAGACGCCGTGGAGTAGGAGCAAGCAATCTCCGAACCACGTAACCGGTAATGTGTTAGCATTGATTTAATTATTAGATTAAGCTTCCGTTGTGCTAAGGTTGTAGGGAGATATTGAATTGGGGTGACCGAGCTATTGACCCCCATCTAGCCGTGCCATCGGACCCAACAAGTGATATCAGAGCACAAGGACGCCTTCAACGGACTAACCGTCGAGAAGAGCTAAATTATTGAAATGGCCGGCTCATACATCCAACCGCCAAAATTCGAGAGAGAATTCTTGTGGTGGAAGAAGAGAATGGAGGTATTCTTTAATACCGATTTTGATATAATGCTAATTATGAAAAATGATTTTGAAGTGCCTAGGGATCAAGAGAACAAGTTACTTGATGAAATAAGATGGAGCAAGAAGCAAAGAGATGACCATCTAGCAAATTTCAAAGTCTTGCATCATCTACTAAGCGTCCTCCCCCAACAAGAAGTCACAAGGATTGAGAGCTACTCAAGTGCAAAAGGCTTGTGGGATAAGCTAATTGAGCTTCATGAGGGCACTTCGGAGGCAAAAATGGCCAAGAGAGATCTTCTCCGATCCCAACTCAACAATATCAAACTTGATAAAGGGGAGAAGGTATCAAATTTACATGCTAGATTTAAGGAAATATTTAATGTACTAACAAGTGTAGGAGAACAACTATCCAACCGAGACATCTTGATGAAAGCCATCAATGCATTTCCAAGAACATCAAATTGGAGCTCAATGGTGGACTCGTACTACATATCCAAGGATCTAGAAAAATTGTTGATGCAGTCTGACCTGATTGTTGTTTTGATGTTGACACCGATTTAAGTTCCGTTGAGTGAGAATTGAGATTAGATAGTTAAGTTTGGATTAAGTGTGCTGGTCAGAGAGGGCTCGGTAGCTCGTTCTCTGAACTCTGGTTAGAGAGGGATCGGTAGCTCCTTCTCTGGACCGGGATGAGTCAGAGAGGGCTCGGTAGATTCTCCTGACTATGGTCAGAGAGGGCTCGGTAGATTCTCCTGACTATGGTCAGAGAGGGCTCAGTAGCTCGTTCTCTAGACCGGGATGAGTCGGAGAGGGCTCGGTAGCTCATTCTCTGGACTTTGGTTAGAGAGGGCTCGGTAGCTCGTTCTCCGGACCAAACTGAGTCAGAGAGGGCAAGGGAGCCTGTTCTCTGGACTCAGGGTTTAACTTGAGTTAGTCATGGTCAGAATTGACCATGAATTAATCATATGATCAGAGCAAAGTTGGCTGGATCAGTCTGAAATCCGATCAGGGAGTTGGCACAAACTCTCTTGATAGTAGATCGGTCACAAGACCGATCCAGGATGTCTGATCAGTCTATTGACCGATCCAGAAAGCTTCTGAGAAAATAGAAGGTTTTCTAAACGGTCTGGTGATCGATCAGCAAACATTCTGTGTGGTCACAGAAAGATCAGAAGAATCTCTGATCGGTAAGTGCGACTGATCGGAATAGGCCCTGGACCTATCAGGATGGATCCTGATCGGTCAGGCATTTGCCTAATTGGTCACCTTGACCGATCAGGTGCTTTGACTGAAATTCCAGTGAGTTTAGGGATTTGTCTGGTGACCGATCAGAACATTACTGGATCAATCAGGATAGAGTTTGATTGGTCAGGAGGTTGTCTGATCGATCAAGGTGACTGATCAACACCTTTGAACTTTAATTCAAATTGTTGTCAGCGCAGTTCTGATTTCTGATTTGCTTCGTTAACAAATCTGTAAGTGTGCAGACAACACAGAGCTTTGAAATTCAAATAAAGGAGCAAGAAGAAGGAGCAAGAAGAAGTGTCAAGGGTGACTTTCCATGGTGCTATTTTGTTTGATACACATTTGCTGTTAGTAGGAGCCCTAGAGCCAATTATGAGATGATTGACTAGGGACTTTTTGTATCATATTCTATCATTAATAAAGTCAGTTTTGGTTATTATACTTACTTATACTTGTGCCAAATAACTAAGTATGATAATGTCCTTGGGTAGTAGGTTCTTATCTACATCATATCGATTGGTTGAATCGATAGTGAGATGATGTAGAGAACACTACACTAAACTATTCCTTGTCAAGCATTAATATTCAGGGACAATATTAATGCATGAAGACTAGCATGTAGGTCAATTGATGACTTGAGCTCACAAGTCATGGATATATGATATCAAGTTGACACATGGGTATACATTAGAGAATGTGTACTAAATTGACCCGCCATGAGAAAGTTTCATAGATTGTCATATGAGTGTCATAAACTTTCTCATGTGACTATTAGTATGAATAGTCCTTAGACCTGAAGTCACTACAGTTCCCTACATAAGGAGTTATGTACTTTGGTATCGTCAAACGTCACCCGTAATAGGATGGACTATAAAGGAGATCACTGGGTATGTAATGAATTATGCGAAGGGATGTGAGTGATGTAGATGAGATCTATCCCTCCTATATGACGGGAGTGATATCTGTGGGCTCCTTGATCATGTAGGACTACTAAAACGCATGACCATGCTCAAATGAGTCAATATGAGATATTGAGCTCATTTGTTTGACTGAGTCTACTCGGGGATCAAGAAACACAATGATTGATCGAGGATGACATGGTCTATGCCTCATTAGTCAATCTAGATATCAAGGATAGAAGGACAAGGTCATACATTGTCATAGTCACGGAGGTTAAGTCGGATCTCGACTTTTCTTGTTACTTGGGTAGCAATGATGCATTGCTAGATGCCGCTCATTGCTTATGTGTCTAAAGCGGTTTAGACACATTGCCAACGTCATGAGAACCTATTGGGTCACACACTAAGGACATGATGCTTCGGGAGATCTGATTGGGAGCTCGAGTTGGGAACTCGGGAGACTCGGGACAGGAGCTCGGGAGACTCGGGTCGGGAGCTCGGGACAGGAGCTCGGGAGACTCGGGTCGAGAGCTCGAGCTGAGAGCTCGGCAGACTGGGTCGAGAGCTCAGGAGACTTGGTCAGGAACTCGAGCTGGGCACTCGGCAGACTGGGTCGGAAGCTCGGGGACTTGCTCGGGAGACTTGGTCGGGAGCCCGAGAGGCCCGGTCGGAATTGCGGGAGAAATTCATTAAAGTGTTTAATGAAGGAAAGAGAAAAGTCTCTCTTCATTAAATGAAGAGAAGATGATGAGTCACATGAAAAGATGTGCTCTTTATTGGCTTTAATGAAGGGAAGTCAAAGAGACAAAGGACTCTTCATATTCATGGGATGAGTATAAAAAGAGTGTCTAGACATTTTGAATGACAAGTGAGCTTTCCCTTCTTCCCTTCCTCTCTTTTTCCTCTTCTCCCTCTTGGCCGAAACCCTTTTGGGTTCTTGGTTGTCTTGTGAACTACCTCAAGTTGCTAGCACAACTAAGGTAGTTCTTCCCGAAGTTGAGAGATCGTGTCCGTGTGGATATGCATAGAGGCACGGATGCTTGAACGTGCAAGAGATCCGACAGCACTTGGACGAGCGGGATAAACGTAAGGGCACGCTCCAAAGGTATACACTTAGATAGATCTATTAGATAGATGAACTTCGTACGAGTTTTCTTTCGCATGGATCGCTCAAGGGATCTTGTTTCCGCTGCGTTTTGTGTTTTGGTGCCAGGAGATCCCAACATTTGCAGGTTTCAACGACACCTGACCTGAAGCTTCAGCTGAAGAGGATGACTTCAGTATGCTGAGGGGGTCAGTGGGTGACGATGCCTGACCTGAAGCTTTAGCTGAAGAGGATGACTTCAGTATGCTGAGAGCTCAGAAGGGGTCAGTGGGTGACGACGACTGTATGTGTACAAAAGAAAGGCTTGAGAGATAGTATCAACGGAGAATGGTGATTAGAAAATCTGTGAAGGTTTTTGCTGTTGAGTTGTTGGTGTTCTCTACATTCTTCTTCGTGCTTGATCTTTCTGCTTACTACTGGTGCTTGTGCTTAAGGTTGTGTGCATCTGTTGTGCAAGCTTCCTTCTCTAGTCTCTTGTGCTTCACATGATATACTTCTGAGACATTTGTGGAGAGGTTACTCCACCGAGAAGGAGGAAGTTTTTAGCCGAATTCATTTCGGGGTCTGATCTACCGAAGATTAAGGGATCGCCCTGTTGGGTATGGCTTGGCGGGTTTCCTAAGCAAATACTCGGTCAATCTGAGAGACCTCTCCATGTCTACGGATTAAAATTAATCCAAATGGAGACCCGTCTCCCTACGACCATCTCGTGCCGTATCGAACCATCCAAATTACAACTCGATCAATTACCAAAATCGGCCTTGTTTTGCTCGACCGTTCGACCGCGGAAAAGGCGATGAGTTGATCGCCGGCTTTTGTGTTTATTGTCGGGGTCCAGTTAGTAAATTAATGGCTATGATACGAAATCAAATTAATAAACTAATACACATAAAATGACGAGGTAAATGAAACAAGCACATGTATGACATAAGGATAATCAATGGAGCTCAGAAAGAATTATATCTTTTCCGATCACCTCGCGGTCTTCTACCTTATGTCCCTCCCTTCACAAACGTCGTGTGGGCGATGATCTACCGCGAATCGAGACCACCAAAGGCTCCAAAAACCTCTCCCACTTGCCCTAGCCGAAAACCCTAAACTAGGGTTTACACCATCGAGCCTTCTTCTCCTCCCACACGTGCGTCGCCGACCAGCCAAGCTCGCCAGCCACCTGGCCTCCATCCAACAGAGGCTAAGGAGCGAGAAGAAGACTGAGAGGAAGGAAGAAGAAGGCTTTTCTTCTTCCCAAACCCGCCGCCAAGCTCTCTAGCCCTCTCCCTCACCGTCGGTGCCCTTACGCCCCTCTTCCATGCCGTCGGCTCCTCACCTCTCCCTTTCCCACGTGCTCCAGCCACCAACCGAAAGGGAGAACACCTGCCCTTTCTTAGTAGCCCACGCCAAGAGAGAAGAAGGAGAGAAGAAGAAGAGAAGGGTGCTTCTCTTCTTAGTGTGCGCCGACGCCCTAGGAGAGAGGATGAGAGGGAGAAAAGAGAGAGAGGCATTTTTCAATGGGATTGATCAAGCCTTGGTATCATGATCTCTATGGGTATTTATAGGGCTAAGGTAGGGACCAAGAGAAGGAGTTGGATCTTGGCCTACCAATGGATCTAAACCCGATCCATTAATTAAGATCCATTCCACTAAAGGATCTTAATTGAACTTCCTCACCAACCCCTATATTTTCATATGGGCTCCACATATTACGAGTCGTCCATCCCCCCATGTTTAAGATCTCGAATGCCCGCTAATTAATTTAAATTACTGACAAGTCAAATTAATTAACCTCTGAGTTCTTGACTAGTACCACTCGACCTTATCATCATGTCGGATCAAATCCACCTGTAGGGTTTAGCATGATAAACATTTCGAGCTCATCAAGAGGGCATCATCAACCTGACTCACCAGGACACAGATTCCGTCAATAATCAACAGTACATCATATTATTAATATTATCTCCCAACTTACCGGGCCTATCGATCTAACAGAATAGATCTCGCCCATTGGTAAATCAAAGAAATAATAGTTAATAATATATACCCGTTATTATATCGAGATTAAGGGATCGTACTCCATAATATACTCTTGAGGTCCTATCCAATTATCGAGTCAGTACAAATTGAATAACCTCGGGTTTTGGTCCTACTCAATGTACTCAAAGCACACTAGTGTGATTCTATGGTTAAGACCAACCACACCTAATTGCACTACAATTATTCTGATGGGTTGTCCAATTCCATCTCGGTTGTGAGCCTCTTATTTATACTAAGCAAGGAACTGATAACATGATCTTCCATGTGACACCACATACCATGTTATCTACAATGCAAAGTAATTGGACTTCATGCATGTACTAATATAAACAGACACCTAGTGTAGTTGTGATTCTCTTTTCAAAACTAAGATGTTCATGTAAAGAAATTCATGTCTTTCAGTATACACATCTTACACGCCCACCTCACGGGCACGTCAAGAAGTAAGGGCAAGTTATCCCCAAACCTTGTAAACACTGTGTTAGTCTCTGTTTTCGTTTCTTTCTACTTTGTTTGTTTTCTGCTACTAATCTGATTGTAGGAAGAAACGAGTTTTGGTGGGTGGCTATTCACACCCCCCCTCTCTAGCCATCTCAAGATCCTAACAAGTGGTATCAGAGCAAGGTTCTCTTTCAACCGGATTAACATCCTAAGAGCAAGAAGATGGCTTTGAGAGGAGAATGTTTCAGCACCAACCGTCCACCCTTTTTTGATGGAGCAGATTTCCAGTACTGGAGAAGCAGGATGGAGTATTACTTGAAAACTGACATTGGCATGTGATTCTCAGTCAAGGAGGGATTCACTCCTCCAAAGGATGCTGAGGGCAAGGAGCTTGAGTCATCAAGATGGTCAACAGAACAAATAAGAAAAGGAGAGGTAGATGCCAAGGCAGTGGTCACTCTGCAATGTGGGATGACTAAGGATCAACTCATTAAGGTTGGTCCCTTCTCAAGTGCCAAAGATCTGTGGAACAAGCTCATAGAGCTACATGAAGGCACTCAAAACTCCCGGATAGCGAAGAGGGATCTCTTTCTCAACCAACTCCAGAATCTTTCTATGAAAGAAAGTGAAACTGTGAGCGAGCTTCATGGTCGGTTCAAAGAGATCCTTAACAGCTTGTACTCGATCGATGAGAAGATCGAGAACCGTGACCTCGTAAGGTATGTACTCAAGTCCTTTCCTGGGAATGCCTTGTGGTCATCCATGGTGGATGCCTACAAGGTATCCAAGGACCTTTCCGTTGTAAAATTAGATGATTTCTTTTGTAAAATGGAGCTACATGAGCTTGCTAACAAAGGCTCAAAAGAGAAGGGTATTGCTCTTGTTGCAGGGGACAAAGGAAAGAAGAAAAAGGAAAAGAAGAAGGAGAAGGAGGTCTCCTCTTCTTTATCCGAATCTGATGATGACGGGAGCGATTCTTCATCAACCGAAATGGCAAACTTTGTGAGAAGAATGATGAGGAAGAGTCGACGCTACAAGGGGAAAGGTAAAACACGTGAAAATAATGTTGATAAAACTAATGTCACTTGTTATGAATGTAGCAAGAAGGGGCACTATAGAAGTGAGTGTCCAAAACTCAAGAAGAAGGAGGAGAAGGCAAAGAAGAAGAAGGCATTAAAGGCCACATGGGATGAGTCCTCATCTAGCTCATCCGAGGAGGAGAAGGAGGAGAAGAGCACCTGCCACGTGGCTCTTATGGCATTAGAAGATTCAAACATAGAGAGTGGTGACGAGTCAAGTGACCCTTCAACCGCGGCTTCATCATCTTCGGATGATGAAGAGGTAATCTCTCCCGAGCTTGATAAGTGCTATAGAACTATTGCTTGCTTGACTACTTTGCTTAAAAAATCTAAGGACAAGGTAAAATCCTTAAAGTTAGAAGTTGAACAATTGAGAATCTCTAAGGATGATGAAATAGATGATTTGCATGTTGAGGTCCTTGAGGATGAGAACAAGGCCTTAAAGAGTGAAGTTGAAAAACTCATGAATCTTCTTGGGAAATTTTCAACTAGCTCTAAGACCTTGGATATGATTCTCAATGCCCAAAGAGCGGTCTACAACAAGGTCGGTATAGGTTACCAACCTAAGGGACCTAGTTTTGTGTCATTGATGTCTAGAATCCAATTTAAATCATCAAATGTTTCTAAGGTTCAAGAACTTAGGAAGAAAATGACCAAGACATGGGTGCCAAAGACTTGCATTGTAGGTGCATTAGGTTCCAAGATTTGGGTAGCTAAATCATCTATCTTTCGTGTTGTGTAGGCATTGGTTGAGGGGGAGCATCTATCAACATGGTTTGTTGATAGTGGGTGCTCCAAACACATGACCGGGGATAAATCGTTATTCACTACCCTACAAACCAAAAGTAGAGATAATGTTTCATTTGGTAACAATGGTAGTCTCAAGGTTGTAGGAATAGGTGACATTCAAATATCCGAATGTCTTAGGATCAAGAATGCCCTTCTAGTCAAGGGGATGACCTTGAATCTCCTGAGTGTCAGTCAATTGTGTGATGAGGGATACACAATTGAATTTTACCCAAGTCAGTGTCTAGTTAGACACAATGACACACATGACACAGTACTAGTAGGCACAAGAGTAGACAACATTTATCAAGTCTCTTTTAAAAGTGCTACTAATGCCTCTGTTAAGTGTTTCATGTCAAAAGAAGAAGAATCTTGGCTTTGGCACCGGAGGTTGGCTCATGTGAACATGAAGAACATCCAGAAACTGGCCAACAAGGGACTTGTACGAGGCTTACCAAGCATCAAGTACGAAAACGAAAAATTATGTGATGCATGTCAAATGGGTAAGCAAACAAAAGCGTCTCATAAAGGTAAAAACGCTGTAAGTACTTCTACTGCTTTAGATTTATTGCATATGGACTTGTTTGATTACAGTACCATAGTTTCATTAAATGGTAGTAGATATTATTTTGTGATTTTTGATGATTATACTAGATATACATGGACCTATTTCCTAAAACATAAGAACCAAACCTTAGACATTTTTATTTCTTTTTTAGAAGAACTGAAAATGAAAAATCTACAACAATCAAAACCATTAGGAGTGATCATGGAGGTAAATTTCAAAATCATAGGTTTTTAGAATTTTGTCAAGAGAAAGGATATAGACATGAGTTCTCTACTCCTAGAACACCACAGCAAAATGGTGTTGTAGAGAGGAAGAATCGAGTCCTACAAGATGCTGCACGAAGCATGCTTAATGAGTACTCCTTACTGAGCTACTTATGGGCTGAAGCTGTAAACATAACTTGCTATGTGCAAAATCGAGTCCTTATCCGTAGGTTTTTAGGAAAGACTCCACATGAACTTTGGTTTGGAAGACCGCCTACAGTTAGACATCTCCGGGTGTTTGGGTATAAGGTGTTCATTCTAAACACCAAGGATCATCTTGAAAAGTTCACAGCAAAAGCTGATGAAAGGGTACTTGTCGAGTATTCCCTTGTCAGTAAAGCTTACCGAGTCTACAACAAGAAGTCTAAGTTAGTTGAAGAATCTTCTGATGTTGCATTTGAGGAGACTCCAAAAGTGATTGATCATTCAGGAGATGTAGAAGGAGTTCAATTTGAACTTAGGAGATTAGGATTGGATGAAAGTCCAAGTATTAGAGGTGTTGCGGATGAGTCTGATGATGGTGAGCCTAGACTACATGGAGCTCAGTCTGACCCTAAGTTTGAGCTTGTGTCTAGTGAAACCATCCAAGAAGCACCTCCAACACCAAGGCAAACTAGGTTAGCCTCTAGTCATCCCTAAGATCAAATTGTTGAAGATATCCATCATGGGGTTAGAACTAGATCATTCTTTAGGAATGAGGCTAATGAGGTCGCCTTGATTTCTGAAATTGAACCTAGAGTAGTTGACGAGGCATTACATGATCCCGATTGGATTTTTACTATACAAGATGAATTAAGTCAATTTGAGAGAAGCCGAGTTTGGAACTTAGTTCCTAGACCTAAGAAGACCACAATTATTGGAACTAAATGGGTCTTCAAGAACAAATTGAACCATAAGGGAGAAATCATAAGAAACAAAACACGCTTAGTAGCCAAGGGCTATAGTCAAGTTGAAGGCCTTGATTACAATGAGACATATGCTCCCGTGACACGATTGGAGTCTATTCGATTGATGCTTGCATTTGCAGCACATAGAGGTTTCAAACTCTATCAAATGGATGTGAAATCGGTCTTCTTAAATTGTTTCATTAAAGAAGAGGTCTATGTTGAACAACCACCAGGGTTTGAAAATTTTGAATTTCCAAACCACGTGTTTAAGCTAAAGAAGGCTCTTTATGGGCTAAAACAAGCACCTCGTTCTTGGTATGAGCGGTTACCAACATTTTTGATTGAAAAAGGCTTCGTGAGAGGTCAAATAGACCCTACACTATTCCTACGTAGAGATGGTGAAAATATTTTTGTAGCCCAAGTATATGTTGATGACATAATTTGTGGCTCTAACAACAAGGGCTATTTGAATAAGTTCATTGAGCACATGGAGAGTGAGTTTGAGATGAGTCTAGTGAGAGAATTGACTTTCTTCCTTGGACTTGAAATTAAACAAACAAGAGAAGGAATTTATGTGCATCAATCCAAATACACTCAAGAGATGCTCAAGAAATTCAATATGAGTGACTCAAAGGAGGTAACCACTCCCATGGCGACTAACATGCAATTAGATAATAATGAGAGTGAGAAGCCAGTTGATTTGACCCAATATAGAAGCATGATTGGTAGTTTGCTATATCTCACAGCGAGTCGCCCGGACATTCTTTTTGCTGTGGGTATGTGCGCTAAGTACTAAGTATGTGCCAAGGAATCTCATTTAATTGTTGTTAAGAGGATTTTGAGATACCTTAAGGGCACTATTGGAGTTGGTCTATGGTACCCCCGTACAGAGTCTTTTGATTTGATAGGCTATACCGATTCCGACTATGCTGGGTGCAAGTTGGATCGGAAAAACACAAGTGGGGGTTGCCAATTCTTAGGATCATCTTTCTCTGCAGACGGCCCTTGAGGCCTACGACATTCTGACCGAGATGGCGGTGGTGATCCCTAAAGTAGACCAGACGCCAGTGGAGCCTCCCATAGGTTTCTTTACCTTCTTTTTGAGGCAAGTAGGGTCGAGGCTCTGCTTCTCCATTCCTCCTTTTTTCATGAATGTGGCCTCCTATTTTGATATCCCCCTCCACTAGATGGCTCACAACGCCTTTGCTCAGATGGGCGGGGCATACATTATCTTCAATCTCTTCGACATCCCCTTGACCCCTCGCCTTTTCCATTCATTCTTCGTTTCAATCGGCTTGCGAGGGGCTTTTAGCTTTTCGGCGCATTCTGGCCAAAGATTCCTAGGAGGGTTTCCTTCCTCGCACAAAGGGTGGAAAGAGAAGTTCTTCTTCATCCGTCTGCCTACACAACCCTTTAGTCCTCTCCGCTGGACAGAGGATCTACCGACTCCTCCCTCATTAGGGAATTTCCTTCAGAGTCCAGCCTACCAGGGCACCAGGAACATACTCTCCGGCATGGAGTTCAGTGGCCCAGGTCTGGTGCAAAGTGAGGAGCTCATGTACCAGGCGAACCTTAGCTCTAAAGTGACCCAGATTAGCCCCAGCCTTGGTGTGTTCATCTTTTTCATCAATGCCTGTTAGTTCTAATTGATATACTCTTGATTGGTTATTGCAGAGGAACTCATGTTTCCGAGGGCGATGCACCAACTTATCAAGTGGGAGGAGGCCAACAAATAAAAATAAGGTCAAGTATTCTTTACTTGGTCTCTTTAGACTGGTGAAACTAGCCGAAGCTACCGATCCAAAACCCAAACTAGTTAGACCAGAATTTTTCAAAGATTAATTTTGAAAATGAAACTTCACTGAAAGGCTTTGTCAAGGAAAGGGTTGATGATCCAATAAGGCTACGGCCAAAGAAGGCCTAGTGCCTCGCCAAGACCTGGAAGCCAATCTTTGAAATTCAAATTCAAATTATTCTTTGTAAAATTCGAATCTAACACAAACTTTCAGTTAATTATAGACTCAAACATTTTTCAAATTAAAAATCAACCGTTTTCAAAATCAATTAAGTTTTTCAAAATGAATCACAAATTTCCTTAATTTATTCTATCCACCAAAACCTATCTCACAAAACCTATAAGGCTAACTTGATTGATAACCCTAGACTGGGTGAGACGACAAATTCAATGAAAACTCATTTAATAACTGCATTCTCTTCAAACAATTAGTTTAGAACGGCACTGACTTAACGCTAGGTAAACTATGGTTAAAACAGTCAAATCGGGTCAAATCTGGTCTAGCAAGTCAAATCTGGGCAAAGGCAATCTTTTAGGTCAAAAAACCAGTCCTTAGGGCGCCTAAACCCTTGCGGGCGCCCCGAGGCTGGTCAAATGCAGCCTTCTGCCACTGCATGCTGACCAGGGCGCCCGGGTGCTCCCGGGCGCCCCCGTATAGTCCTTCAATGGCAGAAAGCTGCCAAAAGGCAGCCACAGCCCTGGCCAGGGCGCCCTCGCCAGGCGGGGCGCCCACGCCATCTAGGGCGCCCTCACACTACAGGGCGCCCGAAACTGCCCTATAAAAGGGGCTCCATACCTCTTTCTTCTCCTCACACTCAAACTTCTACTTCTCTTCAACTCTCTACCCTCCAAGAGATCTTGCAACCCTCTCGAGCTCTCATCTTCAACAATGCCTCCCCGAGCAGCCCGGTATAATTTTTTTAATTAAGTTAATTCTCTTTAATGCAATTCCTTCATACTTTCTTTAAATGCATATTCCTTCTCTTAGAAGATGCCGACCAAACCAGGCAGAACCCGGTACCCAACCTAGTCATGATCCTAGGTTTCCAAATTTAGAACTATGTAATAAGTTCGCTCGTACGACCTATAAACCTATCAAGACGAGCTACTTGAATAGATAATTTTTCACCCAATCCTGTCCCTTAGCAATGAACGTTATAAACTTTTATCAACTTGACAATCTCGTATTCTGCACCCATCCAATCAACACGTCCTTATGTGCAGAATTTTACAACAACATAATTAGACAGGATGGTCTCATGTTCGTCACCACTGTCCAAGGAATCCCCTTAACAATCACACCTACACTACTCAACCGATTTCTAGGACTACGATTCTCGCAGTCCACCTTCTCTTGTTACCCTCCTAGGGAGCCTCCCTTTGATGCTCCCTACTCTCACATTACCTTAGATATATTACACTCTTACTTCTTTAGGCAACCCCTGGCCAGACGATTTCAGTCTGTCGACCTACAGGTTCAGGACTACGCTCTATATAGAGTTATAGTCCGATGTATTCTCCCCTTATCTACTAGAGACATCGCTACTATGCGACCATTCCACACCTTCCTCCTATATGCCTTGATTCATCAGCTAGACATCAACATAGGACTTCAGATGTTTCACGCTATCCTACATGCGTCCAGTGTTACCACGCAAGGGCGGGTACGCACTCCCTACTGCCACATTATCACATCCATTTTACATCACCACGGTCGGAACATCACCGAGGGAGAGATGGCCGCCTTGATTGATTACGACGAGATAGGATATAGAAACTTCTCCTTAGCTGGTATAGAGGTTTCCGGTACCGGAGTTTTATCCTGGAGACGTCAGAGAGCCGGTCCTCAGATCGACTCGGACGAGGAGGTTGAGGTCGACGTCGGAGATCTGGCAGCAGCAGCCCGAGCACACATAGACGAGCCTCCACCACCGACCATCGACCAGCGCTTCACATAGATGCAGACGGAGATCCACAATCTCCGAGAGGAGGTCGAGGCCTATCATATCGAGCAGATGGACGCTCGTAGAGCCGATCGAGAAGTGGTCGATGCACGATACATTGAGATGATGGCACTATTCCAATCATGGCAGTCTGGCTCATCTGACCACCCTGGTCCTTCTTCATAGTTAGACTATCTCTGCAAGTAACCAAAACATGACTTATGTGTGACTCTACTGTACCACTGTTTGACTAGTTAACCAATTCTGTTTGACTGCTTATTTAACTTGAATATCTGATCTTGATTGTGCTTGATAGAATAGGCTTAGTCAACTAGTGGTACTCTTACTTAAAATCAGTCTTTAAAGCAGCTTTTAAATGGTTTTCAAAATCAGCCTTTACTAATTTTTTAAAAGTTTTTCAAAATAAAATTTTTTTTAACTTAGTTTTATTTTCAAAACAACCCCCCTTCAAAACTAGGGCTTTTCCCGCAAATGAACATAGCCTAGGCCCTAACCCTAGAACTGCATCCACCTATAGATTTAGCAGCCAGCATCTCACAAGCACCTTAGGGTACTTTTGATTGATAACCTAGAATGAGTTGAGATGCTTAGGTCTTTGCCTTAATTCAAGATGCTTTAAGTCAGTGCATCTACAGTAATTGGGGCACTCAATACAATTTACATAGTAATCAAGTTAAGTGTCAAGTTTAGAAAATATAACTTGAACAGAACACTTAACTTGACTAACCCTAGCGAAAACTACTGTTTATAACAGTTAGTAAGTAGCTAATTGGGTTAGACAGGACCCTAAACGAGAAATTAAAACTGATTTGATTGAGTTCATATCTTGAATTGGTTCAGTACAAGCAAATTATGCAGTTCATTTTTTATGCAATCTGTATGTTTGCTATATTTCTTTATTTTTGATATATGGCAAAGGGGGAGAGATAGAAAAGGAGAGAGTTTAAATTTTTTCAAAATTCAATTTAATTCAAAATTCAATTTTGTTTCAAAAATCAAAACTCTATCCTTTATTCAAAAAGAACTTCTAAGCTTTGAAAACCTTCTAAGTACTTTAGAGACTCAAGTTTTTTTTCAAAATTGTACTAAGTACTTTAGAGACTCAAGTTTTTTTTCAAAATTGTACTAAGTACTTTAGAGACTCAAGTTTTTTTTCAAAATTGTTCTAAGTACTTTAGAGACTCAAGTTTTAAATCCTACTAAAGTACTTTAAACTTAAAGTTTTCAAAACTATCTGAGTACTTTAAAACTTAAGGCTTCAAAAGTTTTCAAACTTAAGTTTTCAAAAATTTTAAAGTACTTAAGCTTCAAAAGTTTTCAAACTTAAGTTTTCAAAAATTTTAAAATACTTAAGCTTTCAAAATATCTCTAAGTATTTAAACTTAAGTTTAAGTTTTGTATAAATTTTCCAAAAGTACACAACCAAAATTATTTTTTGGAAAATTTGACTCTAAAGTTTCTGTTAAAAAGTATAAGGAAAATCAATCTTTAGACTTAAAACTTATTTTCAAAAATCCCATGAATTTTTGAAAAATCAAGGGGGAGATTCCTTCCAGGGGAAGGGAACTAAACTAGTATATCATCTGCTATGATTAACTTAACTTTTTTAATCGGGTTGCCATAAATCAAAAAGGGGGAGATTGTTGGTGCAGACAGCACCCAAGTCAAACCTGTGTTTTGATAAATGGCAAAGGGTTCAAAAGTTAAGTCAAATTTGTTTTCTAACATGTTACTCAAGTGTACAGGAAAAGCCCTAGTGAAGGACTGCTAGGCAACTAGTGAAGGGCTGCTAGTCACCAAGTCCTAGTGAAGGACTACTAGGCAACTAGCGAAGGGCTACTAGTCACCAAGTCCCAGCGAAGGACTGCTAGGCAACTAGCGAAGGGTTGCTAGTCACCAAGTCCTAGTGAAGGACTACTAGGCAACTAGCGAAGGGCTGCTAGTCATCAAGACCTAGCGAAGGAATGCTAGGCACCAGGCAAAGGACAGCCTGGTACTGAAGTCCTGGCAAAGGACTGCTGGGCAAAAGTCCAACCAGAGGAGCTGGTTGGCGACAGGTAAACTCTCCTGAGAGGAGTAGGTGAGGACGCGTTCTCCGTTGAGGGAACAGTAGGCGTCGGTTCGACCTAGGGTTCCATTTTGGAAACCCAAAGTCAGAACCAAGACAGCTAAGGCTGTATAAAACTAACAACTTACTGCTTTATGTTGTTTTCGGACCAACCCTGGATGCAGGACCAAAGGAACGAGTGTCTGCAGCTCAGAGAGCCTCAAAGGAGTGAGGCAGCAGGTGAGTAGGGCGCCCTGAGTGTCCCGGGAGCCCCCAAGGTGAAGACAAAACAAATGAAGCAAAAGGAGCTTCGGCTGAATACTGGCCGGGGCGCCCTCAGCAGCCAGGGCGCCCCCAGCACCCAGGGCGCCCCGAACGCCCAGGGCGCCCCCAGCCACCAGGGCGCCCCGCACTTGAAGCCAGCGAAGAGGATAATATTATCCAGCCGAGACTTCCGCAGAACAGGTCAGCCAGGGCGCCCTCGGCTTCCAGGGCACCCCCGTCAAGGCATTATCCCGACTTTGAAGGGATAACTCGCTGACCGCGAGAAGGGGGGATCACAGGCCACGTGGAGGGCGCCCCCGTGCTCCCAGGCGCCCTCAGAACCCTATAAAAGGCCCTCGACCCCTCAAGCCTGAACACAACTTCTTCCAACGCTGTTACGTTCTTCTGCTCCTGCGCTTCGCTCTAGAAACCTTCCAACTCGACACGAAAGCGCCGACGACGTCTCTCTGCTCTGAGAAACATCCGATATCGGACGTCGGTAACGAAGAACTGATTTTTCATTTCTGTTATACTATTACTGTACTACAATTGTAAACTTTTGTAAGAATCTTTGTACGATTATAGAATTGCCCTCAGTAAACGGTCAACGACCGTGGGCCTTGGAGTAGGAGTCGACCCAGGCTCCGAACCAAGTAAAACTCCCTGTGTTTGCGATTGTTCTTATTCCGCTGCGTACTTACTCTAATTCTTTTCCGAAAATTTTTAACGATATTCACCCCCCTCTATCGTTTCTCTCGATCCAACACATAGCTTCTTCATCACCACACTAGTCTGATCAGTCAGTAACACTTCCTTCGATCAGACTTGATGGGAGGGACATGTGATGGGGTTGAGTACCCCGTGGCGGACGCGTGGGCTGAAGAAGCTGAGTGGCAAGATGTAGCGAGTCTGAACGACTCTCTTTTCGGAGCTCCCGAGACCCTCTCAGGAAGGGGATCCCCCGGGACCCCCCCTGTGGTAGACACGCCCCGAATATCAAATCAAGAGGCCCACTCCCGGGATCACCTCGGGAAGCTAGGTCCCAAGACCACCTCGAGGAAGCGGAGTGCCCGGTACTCCCCTAGCTAGAAGACCCCTAGATTACCTCAGGGAAGCAGAGCCCAAGAAGCATTCAGCCTCAAGTAACGGTCCCCCTTTCTTCAGACCTGCGGATAACCATCACCCATTATCATGGAGTCATCATGACCCATAAATGTCACAACGGGCCAAACTTAATGATGGCGTGGACCGTTGCAAAGGTTATCCAATAACCGACAAACAGGGGGACGTGGCAAAAATCATGGAGACGCACGAAGGCAGCCGCCGCAGGTATAAAATGTACTCTAACCCCTCCAGTAAGGGGGTTACGCATTCTCTACTACACGCATATCTTTTTGCCTTCTTTTCATCTCCATCAAGTCACTGACTTGAGCGTTGGAGTGGGCTCCGCCGAACAACCACCAGCGTGTTCCCTTAACGCTCATGTTAATCTTGCAGGGTGTGAAATTCTTCCTCTAGAGTCAGCGTCTGCGTGGGCTGAACTCTGGTGACTGGCCGTTGACATCAATTCCTTCCGGAATAGAAGAATTTGAATATGTCCAAAGATTACAACTTTCATGGATTAGTTACAAGTATCCATATAGATAATAGTCATCTATGAAGATGATAAATTTTGATTCACCACATGGTATATTGAGTCATGATCCTAAACTTAGCAAGGTATTCTACAAATGACATAAGATGTTATTCACCTAATCGGTCAAATCTAGCATATCACTCACCACCACAGGCAGATCTTATAGCCTTAATTTTCTTATCTAGTTAATTTTCATCTTTGACTTTGAAGAGTTTGAATATGTCCAGGGATTTTGACTCTTCGTGAATTAAGTATAAGTATCGATATTAGGAATAGTTGTCTATGAATTTGATAAAGTATATTTAACCATTCCAAGAAGATTTAGGGAACGACCTACATATATCGTATGTATTAGCTCTAAGATTCTATTACACCTGCTTGAACTCTTATTATGTTTTTTAGTTATTTTTTCCCCTTAATATACTCAATACAGATTTCAAAATGTGATATATCAAGGAAATCAAGAATTCCTAGTAATGTTAATCTTTCAAGACATTGTTCAGAGATATGTCCTAAATGCCTATGTTATAACATGAATGAATTCGCATTCGTCAAACCACGTTTGCACCTATATTATGCATTACAATATAATTTGTATGAGTCTCGGTGACTAACTTGTACAATTTATCAATCAAGGAACTAGTTGTTGGCGCAGACAGCACCCAAGTCTAACCTGGGTTTTGATAATGGCAAAGGATTCAAAAGTTAAGATGTTATGTTTATCTAACATGTTACATGAGTGTGCAGATTGAAGTCCTAGCAAAGGACTGCTAGGCACCTAGCGAAGGACTGCTAGGCATCGAAACCCGAAGACCTGGCGAAGGATTGCTGGGCACCTAGCGAAGGGTTGCTAGGAATCGAAAGACCTGCCGAAGGATTGCTAGGCACCAGGCGAAGGACTGCTTGGTACCGAAGACCTGGCGAAGGATTGCTAGGCACCAGGCGAAGGACTGCTTGGAACTGAAGACCTGGAGAAGGATTGCTGGGCACCAGGCGAAGGACTGCTTGGTACTGAAGACCTGGCGAAGGACTGCTAGGCACCTGGCGAAGGATTGCTAGGCAAAAGTCCAACCGGAGGAGCCGGTTGGCAACAGGTAAATTCTCCTAAGAGGAGTAGGCGAGGACGCGTTCCCCATCGAGGGAACAGTAGGCGTCGGTTCGACCTAGGGTTCCATTTTGGAGACCCAAAGTCAGAACCAAGACAGCTACGGCTGTAAAATTCACTAACATACTTGCTTTATCATGTTTGGTACTAACCCTGGATGCAGGACCGAAGGAACGAGTTTCTGCAGCTCAGAACGCTCCAAAAGAGAGGGGCAGCAACTGGGCAGGGCACCCCGGAGGTCCCGGGCACCCCCAAGGCAAAGCCAAACAAGAGTTGAGCAAGAAAATGCTTCGGAAGCTCACTGGGCCAGGCGCCCCCAAGCTCCCGGGCGCCCCGGATGCCTCGGGCGCCCTGGGTTCAAGCCAACGAAGCAGATAGAGTTCAAGTCAGCGAGAAGCCAGCAGACCAAGTCAATCCGGGCGCCCCCTACTTCCTGGGCGCCCCCGTCAAACCCCGAGCCCGATCCTGGAGGGATAAGGGCTGACCGAGTTGCGGATGAGGGTTTGCGGATCGGGAGACACGTGGAGGGCGCCCCCAGAGTCCTGGGCGCCCCCAGGTGCACTATATAAGGGGCTCGACCCCCAAGGCTTCTTACACAATTCTTCCAATGCCAATACGCTCTTCGACTCAATCGCTCTGCTCCGGAAACCTCCCATCTCGAGATTCAAGCGCCGACGACGACCCTCTGCTCCGAAGCACAATCCACACTCGGCGTCGGTAACGAAGAGTTTAATTTTTAGTTTACTGTACTACAACTGTAATATTTTTCTGTAAACATTTGCGCACATATAGAATTGCCCGCAGTAAACGGTCAACGACCGTGGGCCTTGGAGTAGGAGCCGACCGCGACTCCGAACCAAGTAAAATCGCTTGAGTTCTTGTGCTGTGTTTTCAATTCCGCTGCGTATTCTCTTAACCTCGAATCCGAAAAGTTTTTTAACGATATTCACCTCCCCCTCTCTATCGTATTCTCTCGATCCAATAAGTGGTATCAGAGCGGGGAAACTCAAATTTGGTACAACCACCAATTTGAGAATTTTTTTCGGATTTTCTTCGAATTTTTTTTTAATCGAATTTTTATCGTTAATCGAGGTTGGTGCAACACCACTCGATAATTTCTTTTCTTCCCGCACTGCTAATCCAAGACCAAGTCTTGGGACATTTTTTCCGTTTCTCTCTCTTTTCAGTAAATCCTAAATGGCCATGCAAGAAGGCTTCAGTACCGCAAGACCACCGCTCTTTAATGGGGAGGATTTCTCCTACTGGAAGAGTAGGATGGAAGTCCACCTGAAAACTTAAGTGGACATATGGATAATAATTCAGTCCGGACTGGAAATTTCGAAGAATGCTGACGGAGTACAACAATCCTACACTGAATGGGATACTGCCCTAAAAAGGAAAATTGAAGCCGATGCCAAAGCAACTCAAACACTTCAATGTGGTCTAACCAAAGAAGAGCTGAACCGGGTGGGTCCATTCAACAGCACAAAGGAACTCTGGGGTAAGCTAATTGAATTACACGAAGGAACCTCCGACACCCGAATCATCAAGAGGGACCTACTACTGAACAAGCTGTATACCATCAAGATAAACGACAGCGAATCTGAAGCTCAGCTCTATGCCAGAATTCAGGAGCTGATGAACGGCCTACACACCATCGGTCACAAGGTAGAGAACCGTGACCTGATCAGGTATGCTCTTAACGCCTTCCCTAGAAATACTTTGTGGGCATCTATGGTAGATGCGTACAAAGTTTCAAGGGATCTTTCTAAAATCAAGTTAGATGAATTATTTTCTGAACTAGAATTGCATGAGCAAACTAACTGCAATCTGGCCGAGAAAGACATTGTTTTTGTTGCAAGTAAAGCTGGAAAGATGACCAAGAAGAAACCTCAACCTGCACCCAAGTCTGATTCAGACTCAGACTCAAAAGACAGCGAAGGAAATCGACCTAAGCTGGTTCGGCTAGCTCGGGACTACTACAAAGAACTAAAAAACCAGACCAACAGAAGAAAAGCCAACCGAAGAAAGGAAGAACCAGCTGAACCCTCAAATGAAAAGAACAAACCAAATGTGACATGTTACGAATGCAAAAAGAAGGGTTACTACAAGACTGAATGCCCCAATCTGAAGGAAACGAAGAAGACGAGAAAGAAGAAGGCCCTTCAGGCAACGTGGGACGAGTCCTCTGAAGAAGAAGAAGAAGAGGCCCCACAGTCGAACCTGCTCACACTAACCACCTCAGAAGAAATCGAGACCGAGTCAGAATCGGAGCCGGACAACGGCAAACTCACGTTTTCAGAGGATGGCGAAATCACTGTAAGTGGTTTTTCTAGAAATCAGTTAAACGAATTAATTGTCTATCTTTCTCGAGACTTAGCAAAAGTCAAACTCTGAGTCGAATCTCTCCGACAGGAAGTAAAACTCCTGAAAGAGGGAGCTGACTCTGGATCCTTAACTGAGAAGGTTCAAGAAGGAACCTCTACTCAAGTTGAGAAACTTGAGAAAGAGAACTCCTCCTTGAAAACTCAAGTCAAGGACCTCAGAACAGCCTTAGAATGATTCACTTTTGGTTCCAAGTGTAACGGCCCAAAATTTCCATTTTTAATTCTTAAAGTCCTTAGAATTATTTAGAAATGGTTTAGAAATATTCTAGATATTTTTAGGAATTTTTAGAGTATTTTTATGGAATTTTCCGAGTCCGTTTGGTATTTTTGGAAAAAGAAAAAGAAAAAGAAAATGGAAAAATAATAAAAACCGGTTAAGTGCAGCGGGCGGTTCGAACCCGCGACCACACCGAAACAGCACAAGCGCCCAACCGGCTGGGCTAGGGGTATCAAGCACAGAAACGGATGGAGAGAAGGGTATTTAAGCGATAGTTAGGTTGATCCGACCCTTAAGTATAAATAGCCAATTAAAGAGAGAAGTTTTATTTCTCTCCTCTCCAAACCCTCACGCCGACTCCCTCTCCTCTTTTGGGCGACGCCGACCAACATCAAGGCCAAGGAGGGCCGGCCGAGACCCTTCTCCAAGAGATAATCCTATATTCGGGATCCCCGCGACGAGAGGAACGCGTAGGCGTAAAGAATTCTCCGAGATCTCAAGTTTTCTCGAGCTCTAGTCGTCAATCTTGGTTGTAAGTCCAAGATATCAATGTAAGTACTGCTCACCTGCAGTAAGAGGCGGTTTTTCCGCGAGAATTTCCTTTAAAGGATTTTAAAAGAGACATTTCCTTTTTGTTTGAGTTTTTGCATGTGATATTAGTTCATTATATGCTTATATATGTTGATTAATACCCTATGTGAGTTTAGGGTCCAAGAAAAGCTATGAGAAAAGAAAAGAAAAGATAAAGATAAGAAAAGAAAAGGCCAAGGCCTTAAGAAATCCCCAAAAGTCAAGACTTAGGGATTTTTAGCACGCAAGGTGCTCCAGAAAATGCCAAGGCATTTACAGATAAGAAAGAAAAGTAAGAAAAGCTATTTTATTTTATAAGGCCAGTACCCGGCGTCCAAGGGCGTCGTTAAAGAAATCCAGGTGTCCAATTCCAAGGTCTTGGCCCTGGTAGACCAAGGTCTGCTCTATTAGGATTGGTGGCTCGCTACCCCAACCTTTTAGGGAACGCGCATATCAGATGGTACTTACGTCTTCAGTGGATCCAAGTGATTATTATATTCAAGTATATGCTTTTAGCAAAGTTTTCTAAAGTTTTCAGAAAGTTTTCTAAAAGTTAAAGAATAGCTAAAGTTTCTAGTTGAGCCAAGAAAAGTAAATTGAGATTATTTATTGCTTGAGTATGCATGTTCTGAGTTATACATGTTTGTAGTTTTCTTTCAAGCATATTAGTATCTCATATGATGTTCAGTTTGATCTAGAAGCATGTTTGCATATTTCGAGTTTTTGTGAGCTAGATAGTACTTACTAAGCTTTATGCTTATAGATGCATTTCCTCTTATTGCAGATAAAGGTAAAGGCAAGCAATTCTGAAGGAAGACGACGAGGCGGTGCTGAGTAGAGTGTGTGTGGTGGCTGATTATGGAGAGATCCTTGAGACGAGACAATTTAGTTATTTGAATTGCAATGTTAAGTTTATTCAAATTTCAAGTTCTTACTTTATGGAGATTATGGAGTATTTGAGTTTTGGATAGTTTTATATGCTCAATTTCTTAGAGTAAAGATTCCATGTCATTTCCTTTAGCATATATATCCCCATGATTGCATTGGATGAGTAAAAGTGTGAGTAGTTAGAAATATCGATACTTTGTTAGAGAAAAAGGTGTTTGTGCCAAGATAGTATCAATTTTCCTTTTGAATCGAGCTTTATTGCTTAAAAATGTTTAGAAAAGTTGCAATCACATTTCATAATGCTTTAGCAAGGTCGTAGAACATGTATTTGGTGTTATAAATTCATAGAAGTCAAGATTGGTACAAACTCCATTGTTAAAGTTTATATAAACTTGTTTAGTTTATTTTCTTCCATAAAAGTCCTAAATTCAAGTTTATAGATTCGTTTGATTGGCTAAATTGTTTAGGAAACTGATATAGAGTTTAGAAATGATGTCGTAGTTTGATATGGCTCGAAATTGAAGGAATGGTGGACTTGGAAAGCAAGGGCCGAAATCTGTAAAACAGATTACAGCCGTACCAGTCGACTGCCACGTCACCAGTCGACTGGTACAGGCAGTTTAAGAAGGGTAAGGTTGTTTTCAACAGGTATTAGCTATGGGATTTGAGAAGAAAGTATGGCATGGTATTATTATACATGATTGCTTAAGTTAGAATATAATTGTTAGCAGAATTTAAAAAAAAAAAACAAGATTTCCGCAATTTTCTTTAGTCATGTATTAGAGTTGAGAAGTAGAGAAAAGTAACGATCCGTCTAAAGACAGTAAGAAGGCGGGTCGCTACACCAAGGGTCTTGACATGATCCTTGGAAAATAGAAGTCGGTTCTAAATCGATCCGGGTTAGGTTATAGAACCAAGTCTAGACAAAGATCATACTGTTGGGATCTTGAGGTGACATAAACACAAAAACGCAGCGGAAACAAGATCCCTCGAGCGATCCATGCGAAAGAAAAACTCGTACGAAATCATCTATCTAATAGATCTATCTAAAGCGTATACCTTTGGAGCGTGCCCTTACGTTTATCCCGCTCATCCAAGCGCCGCCGGATCTCTTGCACGTTCAAGTGTCCGTGCCTCTATTTGTATCCACACGAACACGATATCTCTACTTCGGAGAAGAACTACCTTAATTGTGCTAGCAACTTGAGGTAGTTCACAAAACACCAAGAACCCAAGATGTGGGTTTCGGCCAAGATGGAGAAGAGAAGGAAGAGGGGAAAGAAAATGAGAAGTTGTCATCCAAATGACAAGGGACAAACTCTTTTATACTCATATCAAGAGGAGTTTTTCCATTTTAAACTTCCCTTCATTAAACATTTTAATGTAACTCTCTAACTTTTCATGTAACTCTCTAATGGTGAGAAACTCTCCATCTTCCTCTCTTATTAATTCATTAAACATTTTAATGAATTAATATTTCATCCAAATGTGGTTGAGTCTAATCTAAATGAGTTTAACTCAAATTAGATCTCAATCTATAATCCAATTGGATTCACTTGAGTCTAACTCAATTAATCCAATTCCGATTAAATCTTAGCCAAACCAAGATAAATTAATCTCCAAAGCATCGTGTCCTTAGTGTGTGACCCAATAGGCTCTCGTAACGTTGGCAATGTGTCTAAACCAATTTAGACACAAAAGCAATGAGCGGCATCTAGCAATGCATCAATGCTACCCAAGTAACAAGAAAGTCGAGATCCGACTTAACCTCCGTGACTATGGCAATGTATGACCTTGTCCTTCTATCATCGATATCTAGATTGACCAATGAGGCATAGACCGTGTCATCCTCGATCAATCTTTGTGTTTCTTGATCCCCGAGTAGACTCACTCAAACAATTGAACTCAATATCTCATATTGACTCAATTGAGCATGGTCATGCGTTTTAGCAGTCCTACTCGATCAAGGGGCCCACAGATATCACTCCCGTCATATGGGAGGGATAGATCCCATCTACATCACTCACATCCCTCCGCATAATTCATTACATACCCAGTGATCGCCTTTATAGTCCACCCTGTTACGGGTGACGTTTGACGATACCAAAGTACATAACTCCTTATGTAGGGAACCGTAGTGACTTCAGGTCTAAGGACTATTCATACCAATAGTCACATGAGAAAGTTTATGACACTCATATAATAATCTATGAAACTTTCTCATAGCGGGTCAATTCAGTACACATTCTCTAATGTATACCCATGTGTCAACTTAATATCACATATCCATGACTTGTGAGCTCAAGTCATCAGTTGACCTACATGCTAGTCTCCATGTATTAATATTGTCCTTGAATATTAATACTTGACTAGGAATGGTTTAGAGTAGTGTTCTCTACATCATCTCACTATCGATTCAACCAATCGATATAATGTAAATAAGAACCTACTACCCAAAGACATTATTATAGTTAGTTATTCGGCACATAATACAAAGTAAGTATAATAACCAAAAATGCCTTTATTTATGATAGAATATGATACATATTGTCCCTAGTCAATCATCACATAATTGGCTCTAGGGCTCCTACTAACACATACTATGCTGTACTGAATCAGTCCAGACCTAAAATTCAGGCATGGGTACCCAAACTGTGCCTGAACAAACAAACTGGATCAAATCAGTATTGGATCCCCAAGGACAAGATTCACATCTTGTCAAACCATTATCGTGGCTTTAGTCCAGGGGGAGCCAAATTAAAAATAATATTCATAGTTAGATAAATTTCTATTCTTGTTTTAATTTGCATGATTGCTTGTCTATTTAATTTCTGCAATTTACCATGCTTAGACTTAGGGCTAGTTAGTTTAAGGACTGAACCAACTTAACTGAAATTTGAACAACATAGTATTGGGTGGCGGTGAGATGATAGTACGTTAGGGAAGCCTCTTCTAATAAGGTCAAGTATACTCTACTTGGTTTCTTTAGACTGGTGAAACTAGCCGAAGCTACCGATCCAAGACCCAAACTAGTTATACCAGAATTTTTCAAAAAATAATTTTAAAAATGAAATTTCATTAAAAGGCTTTGTCAAGGAAAGGGTTGATGATCCAATAAGGTTACGGCCAAAGAAAGCCTAGTGCCTCGCTAAGACCTGGAAGCCAATTTTTGAATTTCAAATTCAAATTATTTTTTGTCAAATTCGAATCTAACACAAATTTTCAGTTAATTATAGATTCAAACATTTTTTAAAATAAAACTCAAAACCAATTGTTTTCAAAATTAATTTAACTTTTTCAAAATAAATCATGATTATTTAAAATAATTCTATCTACTAAAACCTATCTCACAAAACCCATAAGGCTAACGTGATTGATAACCCTAGATTTGGGTGAGACAGACTAGGCAGTGAAAAATCAATTTAGGCTATTCCTGATTCTAATTGGATCCAAATCAACAAAACTCTTTATGTGTAGGAATATAAAGATTTGAACCAATGGATGTTGGATAGTGGGTGCTCCAGACACATGACTGGAGATAAATTGAAATTCACCAAACTCAAGTTCAAGAACCTAGGCTCAGTAGCATTTGGCAACAATGCTACACTCAAGGTGATTGGGTCAGGTAACATTGAACTTAAATCTGACTTTATTATTAAAAAGGTTCTTTTGGTTGAAGTCTTTAAATTTAACCTGCTTAGCATAAGTCAATTATGTGATACTGGTTATGTAGTTACCTTTACCAACTCTAACTGGCTGATTAGAAACTTACAAGACTCAGAAATCATGCTTAAGGGCACTAGGAAAAATAATGTTTACACTATAAACCTACCCCTAGTACTTAAATGCATGTTAACTCAGCTAGAACAATCAAACCTCTGGCATAGGAGATTAGGTCACACTAATCTGAGAATAATTTTGAAAATCACCCAACTTGGCCTAATTAAAGGTATTCCTAAAATTAAAAATCATGAAAACTTAATATGTGAATCATGTAATCAAGGTAAACAAACCAGGTCTAATCACAAACTAATTCAATCTGATCTAACTCAAACCACACTTGAGCTCCTGCACCTTGACCTATTTGATTCACATGGAGCCAAGTCACTAAGCGGAAACCGGTACTGCTTAGTAATAGTTGATGATTACTCTAGGTTTACCTGGTTTAGGTTTCTAAAGACCAAAGATGAAACCCTAAACCTAATCAATGATTTTTGTAAGTTAGTTGAAAATCAAAACGATACCAAAATCAAAAGACTTAGGAGTGATCACGGGGGAGAGTTTGAAAATCAACGATTCGAGGAATTTTGTAAGGTAAACGGGTACATACACGAATTTTCGTGTCCTAGAACCCCCCAGCAAAATGGGATGGTTGAAAGGAAAAAATAGAACCCTACAGGAAGCCGCTAGGGCTATGCTCAATGAATTCAACCTAGCTAACCAATATTGGGCAGAAGCAATTAGTATGGCTTGCTACATTCAAAATAGGGTCCTAATTAACAAACGACACAATAAAATACCCTATGAATTATACTACCATAGACTTCCAAACCTACACTACCTAAGGGTCTTTGGGTGCAAAGTCCACATCCTAAACACCAAGGACTATCTAGGTAAATTTTAGTCTAAGTCAATCCCAGGCATCTTCCTAGGATATTCAACCACAAGTAGAGCCTATAGGGTTTACAACAAATAAACTAAGAAAATTGAAGAAACAACAAATCTAATATTTGATGAAGAAATTAACTCAAAATCTGATAATCCAGATCTAAATTCATCAAATACTGATCAAGAAGATAAAGAACAAGCTATTGAACCTTTAATTGAACCCATAAATGAACTAACTATTGAACCAACTAATGAGTCAATTGAACCAACTATTGAACCAAATATTGAACCAAACCGACCAGCCGGACCTGAGGCTGAACCAAGTTCTAGAAAAACCAAGAAACCCAGACTCAGTCACCCAACTGATCAAATTGTGGGCGATCCAACTTTAGGAGTCAGAACTAGGTCTTCCTATAGAAACCTTAGTCAGATAGCAATGATTTCAAAAATTGAACCTAAGACTATAGAGGAAGACTTACCTGATCCTGATTGGATCATAGCTATGCAAGAAGAGTTAGCCCAATTTGAGAGGAACCAAGTCTGGGAACTAGTACCTAAACCTGAGGGCAAATCCATCATTGACACTAAGTGGGTTTTTAGGAATAAGCTAAATGATCAAGGAGAAATAGTTAGAAATAAAGCCCGCTTAGTAGCGAAAGAGTTCAGTCAAGTAGAAGGGTTAGATTATGACGAAACCTATGCCCCGGTAGCTAGACTTGAGTCCATTAGGATGTTATTAGCCTTTGCATCCCATAAAGGATTTAAATTATACCAAATGGATGTAAAGTCAGCTTTTCTAAATGGATTCATTAAGGAAGAAGTCTATGTAGGACAACCTCCTGGTTTCAAGGACTTAGAAAGATCTAACCATGTTTACAAACTCACTAAAGCACTTTATGGACTAAAACAAGCACCTAGGGCCTGGTATGAACGCTTATCAACCTACCTAATTTCTAAAGAATTTAAACAAGGACAAATTGACTCAACCCTATTTAATAAGACCTTAGGAAAAGAAATCTTTATTGCCCAAATTTACGTCGATGACATAATCTTTGGGTCTACTAACTCCAATTTCTTAAAAGAATTCGTTAGAATAATGGAAAATGAATTTGAAATGAGCTTAGTTGGTGAGCTCAACTTCTTTCTAGGGTTACAAATTAAACAAACTAGGGATGGAAACTATGTCCATCAATCCAAATATGCTAAGGAATTAATAAAAAAAATTAAAATGGATAACTCTAAAAGCATAAGTACCCTCATGGCCACAAATGTAAAAATAGATAGTGACCCTGATGGTAAACCAGTAGACCTTAAACTCTATAAAAGTATGATTGGAAGTCTACTGTACCTTACAGCCAGCAGACCTAATATCCATTTTGCTGTAGGAATGTAACGACCCGGAAAATTCTCTCAATATTTTCTTTAAAAATATTGACCATGTCTAGATAGTCTTGAGGAACCTAGAAATATTAGTACGACCTTTAGCCTAGTTATCCATGATTTTTCTCTATTTAAATTGAGAAGCTAAGTACTAATGGGCCTTATATGGGCTTTTCTAGTACCATGGTTATTAGTGGATTTTAGGTAGAATTTAATATAAATATAAATGGGTTTTAATTAGGAATATTAGCATAATTATGGGTGAGTCTTAGGGGAATTTTTGAAATTAAAAGAAAAATAAAAATAAAATGAAGTAAAAAATAAAGTGCATGCACCAAGGATTGAACCTTAGACCTATGGTACCACCATGCATGTACTAACCAATTCACCTAGCAAGGGAGTGCTAGTAGAGAATGAAGTGGATTTTGGTTAAGGCTTAGGGAAAATGAAGAGTCATCAAGGGAAGAGACACCATGACTCTTCACTTGCACCTCTTCATTGAGTATAAATGAGAGGGATGAGGAAGGGAATCGAAAACTTGGCACTTAAGTTGTTGTTTTCTTCTTCTCTTCCACCAAGACTTTTCCTCTCCCTCCTTCTTCCTCCATCTAGCCGAAACCCACAAGGGGGTTTCCCCTTTGGAAAAGCTTCACAAGAAGGCTTAATCTTCAAGATCTAAGGGCTATCTACAAGGCTACAAGGGCTAAGGGTGATCAAGGGACAACAAGGTCTTCATCATCTTCTCTTTTTAAGGTCTACAAACCAAGATAACCCAAGGTAAGACTCCCTCACCTGTGGTATAATAGTTCTCTTTGATGTTTATCAAAATATGAAGTTTGGTTTGGGTTTGATGTTGAGAAAACCATGATTTGGACCCCTAAGACATTCGACCACCATAGGTTTTGGGTCCAAGATGATGTTAAAAATTTCACTAATGCTTTCTGATGTTTTCTTATGATGAATATAGGTTAAAATATGATTTGGAGAATTTTTGGAGTACCTTAGTACCCTTTAGGATTCGGCCAACACCATGATTTCATGGTTAGGGTTGGATTTAAACCTTCAAGTATGTACCTTGTGTATCTTTATGATACAAGGGAGGTTGAGGGTGATTTATGTGAAGTTTCACAAGGTCATGTAACCCTAAAGGTTTCGGCCAAGAAGGGTCCTAGGGCAAGGAGTTAGGGCTTACCTCAAGTAAGGATTCCAATGGCTCCTATGGTATGGTATGGAAGGTGTTAGATGATAAATGGGAAATTTTATGAATTTACTCATGCACCCATGGCCCTTGCATGTTTCGGCCAACCCCAAGAAGAAGGGCTAGGGGTTAGGGTTAACCCTAATCATGAGCCCTAATAGCTTCCTATGACTTTATAAGTAATGTATGGTCTTTTCCTTATCTTATGCTACCTTATATATATCAATTGAATGATAGAACCCGTCCTTACAATTTTGGCCAAGCAACATGGTTAGGGTTTAGGAGGAGTTAGGGTTTCAAGAATGATGGGTTATGGCTTATTATGATGTAAATATATAGGTTCAAGCATGTGGTAGAAACCATGTTACCTTTAACCCTAACCTTAGGTGTTATAGTTCATGTTTGATATGTTTATATTAGATGTCATGCTTAGTAGGGTTTATTTATGAACGTCTTATGTTCTATGCCATGCACTTAAATAGTACGTAGCATGTTTATAGGAGTCCTACCCATGCATGCTTGTGATAGATACTATACTTATGTATGTGATGCAATGCTTATCTTATGTATCATGATCATGCAAGTTAGATGAATTAGGAGAATGGTCTATGTAAATATGTCATGTTTTATGAATATAATGCAATGCTTACCTGATGTATCATGATCATGCAAGCTCTATGAATTAGGATGATGGTCTATGTAAACATGTCATATTCTATGAATACAATGCAATGCTTACCTTATGTACCATGATCATGCAAGCACTATGTACAAGAATGATGTTTATGTCAGCATGCCATGTTTATGAATGAAGATAATGCTTATGCCTTAGGGCATCATGATGCTATGCATTAAGTATGAACGATGAAAGGTCAAGTATGATTTATGTCATGCTTCATGTAACAAGGTTATGCTATGTTTAAATATGCTATGAATGTCCCATGAATAATGAAGCATGTGAAGTTATTTTACTTTATGAATGGGCTTGTACCGGACCGAAGTATGGGTCCAAGGGATGGACACCTTAAGAACGCCCCGATTCTGGACTACCGACTATGCTGTCCACGGTTCTGGGACTACCGAAGCTGTCCAACAGGGATGGGCACCTTAAGAACGCCCCGGTTCTGGACTACCGACTATGTTGTCCATGGTTCTGGGACTACCGAAGCTGTCCTTACCCTAGTAGGTCGAGACTAGCTACCTCGTATTTACTTAGGGATGCGCGCATATGATGTATGTATGTGGTACAAGCCGGGGACCCCAATGATGTTATGATTATGTTTAAGTATTTAAAAGTATGATTTTAAAAAATTAAGCATCCTTATGTATATGCATTTGACTCATGCATTCATTCATGTTATGCATTATGCCATGATGGAAAATGTTTTATGTTTATGTTTTATGTTTATATCTATGCCCTGTATCATGCCATGCTAAGTATGTTTTATGTTTATCTCTATGCCATGTATCATGCCATGCTAAGTATGTTTTATGTTTATCTCTATGCCATGTATCATGCCATGCCAAGTATGTTTTACGTTTATCTCTATGCCATGTATCATGTCATGCTAAGTATGCTTTAAGTTTATATCTATGCCATGTATCATGTCATGCTAAGTATGTTTTATGTTTATCTCTATGCCATGTATCATGTCATGCTAAGTATGTTTTATGTTTATCTCTATGCCATGTATCATGCCTTGCTAAGTATGTTTTATGTTTATCTCTATGCCATGTATCATGTCATGTTAAGTATGTTTTACGTTTATCTCTATGCCATGTATCATGCCATACTAAGTATGATTTATGTTTATATCTATGTCATGTATCATGTCATGCTAAGTATGTTTTATGTTTATGTTTATGCCATGTATCATGTCATGCTAAGTATATTTGATGCTCATGTTCTATGCTAAGAACTATGTCATGCTGAGTGATGTTATATACTTACGATTTATGTTAAGCACCAAGTTATGTTAATGTTTCGTGTGCATATGTTTAAGTGACGAATGGTTTTAGTGAGTAGGAAAGGGTCTTACTAAGCCTATGTGCTTATAGTCTTATTTTTCTTATACCGCAGATCAAGCAAGAGGTTACTAAGGGAAGCAGCAGGAGGGGCAAGTGTGTGTGTGTGGCAATGACTTGGCAAAAGAAAAGAAAAGATCCTATGTCTTTCTCTTTTTACATGATGACCATGCAAACATGTTTAAGAATGATGCTATATGATTAAGAATGAATGCTAAGTTTACCATGTCACTATGTTTAAGAATGATATCTAAGAATGAGTTAACATGATTTAAGTTATAAGTGCATGGTTTAAACGCATGTGGATAAAGTTTCAAAATTTTTCCGCTGCATTAAGAAGTCCATATGCGTATATGTATGTCACGTAGCGCCGCCGTAAGGTTGAAATTTGGCGGGCGTTACAGGTTGGTATCAGAGCAGTTTGCCATCTCACTACACACACACCAAGCCTCCTTCCTGCAGCTTCCAAGTAAGTACCCCTATGTATACCTTATGTTCTTTTATGATTCAAGAATATGTAAGTATGGATGATATTTTAGGATTCTAGAAAATGCAAGTATGGATGATACCTTATGATTCAAGAATATGTAAGTATGGATGATATTTTATGATTCTAGAATATGCAAGTATGAAGGATATATTTTAGGATAGCAAGTACTTTTAGGATATGTAAGGTGAACGATACTTTACCTCATTTTTAGGAAATTCAAATACTTTAGAATTGGATATGCGGGTAGGAATAACAATAACTTATATTAGCCTTACTGGTCTTTTATATGTGAGTGATAGTGAGAGAGAGTGATTCATGGAGATTTAACTTAAGTAGTTGTAGTCATGTAGAATAAATATAGTAAATGATTGAGTGGTGGTGAAACGGGTTAAATTGGAAAAGAAGAGCAAGTAGATGTGAGAGGAGGAATGCGTAAGTAATGAGGAGATTCTCGGTATGAGTGTCATGACAGTCTGGAACTAAGAAGAGTTGTGAACCAAAGCAGGTTTGTACCGTTGATGAAAGTCGTATATTAATATTTAGCGATGAGCCTAGAGTAAAGAGAGGATTGTGCTTTATTAATGGAGACTTATTAGCTATGGTATTAAGGGAGTAGAGTATTTAGTGTAGATATTCTAAGAGATTATAGTAGTGATGAAATAAAGACTTAGTGATGTAGATCTATTAGGAACAGATTAAGGTGTTAAGTTATTTGACTTTTAAAAAAAAACAGATATATATATATAGTAGTAGCAATAGAGTAATATTCTTGATATAAGAAAGAGAGAGGGTAAGAACTAGATATGCAAAAGAAAGAGTGATAGACATCAGCGAATAGGACCTTAGCTATAACTCTGTATGAAGGAACTAGATGTTAAGGTTATCAAAGGCAAGAAGGTAGTAAGGACTCTAGGTCAAGCAAATTTACTAGGTGAAACGATCTAATAAAGTATAGGTTTTGGAAAAAGGTTGATATAGGAATATTTTACAAATTCTTGTTGGAAAATAAATAATGAGAGAGGTTTTGTAAAGAATAGTATTAGCTTTATGAAATTTGGTAAAGAATATATTAGATATTCGTTGCTTAAAAGTAAGGTTATAGAGGAGTAAGATACGGAGATCATAAGAATGTGATTTTGTGATTAGAGTGGAGGAAGCATGACCGGTAAATGAGAAAAGGTATTTGGATATGTGAAAGAATACTATGGAAAGATGGAATAAGCAAAAGTAAAGATGACAAGCGAAAGTAAAGATGACAATGTAATAGGAAAATTTTGTAAGGTAGAGAATGTGGTACATATATGTTGTGCGAAAAGTACTAAGAGTATTTCCAGAAAAAAAAGGATGTTATTGTAGGAAGAGTGGAGCAAAAAGTCAGATGAAGTAATAATAAAAAAATTGTTTATTGTGTTTAGGTTGATAAAAAGTAAAGAGATTGGCATGTTATATTTAGTTTAAACTAGATAGTAAAATCTTGGATACAAGTGTTTCGAGTTAGCTTTTAGGTTAGCATAGATTATTAGTCAAAGACTAGTTATCTGATAATGAGTTTAATATAGTATTTTAGGAATTTAATTGAGAAATTTTAGCATAAATAACAGAGACTGTATGCATTATAGGTTAGGTAGTTAAAACAAAGTAAGTAGCTCAAATAACTAGAATAGGAAGTAATATGATAAGCGATACATGAGTTTATGTACTATGAGAAGTTATGTTACATAGAAACGAATATACTATTAAAATAGATAATAAAAGAAAGAATAATAAAGTTAGAATAGTTCTCGGAAAAAGGAGTAACGAGATTCGAGTAGAAAGGAGAAAGAGTTTGTACTTATATAAAGCTGTAATTATGTTGTCGAGGAGTAGATTTGAAGTATGATACTGAAAGTAATAAAAGAGAATCATATAATAATAATCGTAATTTTCATTTAGTTTAATACAGATAAAAGATGTATGTGAGAAGCAGAGACATTGAAATCAGTTCCAATTGAGAAGAGCTTCGGAGTAATAAGTTGGTGCATAGATGATAAACTTGTGCATAGTAAGTGAAAGTTAGAGTCTTGTTTGAAGTAGCAAATTAACCAGGAATACGTTAAATTATACTCTTTCGTGTATAGCTTAATAGTAGACAAAATTTTGACAATAAGTATTAGAAACAGTGATAAACAATTAGAGCTAGAAAAAAAACAACAAATTGCAAGAGAATACATGTAGATTGTTGTCAAACTACTAAGATTTGCTATAACGCGTATGAAAAAAAAAGATGTTTGAGATTAAATCATAGTTATGTATTAGAAGCACCTAAATATAGAGATGTAGCAATTTTGATCTAAGAGTTGCATAACTAATAGACAAAAGCTAAGGAACAAGGAGGTACCTTTAGTCAATGTCCTATGGCAAAGTCAATGGTTCGAGGAAGCTACCTGGGAACGCGAGGACGAGAGGAGACGCAAGTACCCGGAGATATTCTAAGTTTGAGGACGAACATTCACGAGGTATGGGGGATTGTAACAACCCGGAAAATTCTCTCAATATTTTCTTTAAAAATATTGATCATGTCTAGATAGTCTTGAGGAACCTAGAAATATTAGTACAACATTTAGCCTAGTTATCCATGATTTTTCCCTATTTAAATTGAGAAGCTAAGTACTAATGGGCCTTATATGGGCTTTTCTAGTACCATGGTTATTAGTGGATTTTAGGTAGAATTTAATATAAATATAAATGAGTTTTAATTAGGAATATTAGCATAATTATGGGTGAGTCTTAGGGGAATTTTCAAAATTAAAAGAAAAATAAAAATAAAATGAAGTAAAAAATAAAGTGCATGCACCAAGGATTGAACCTTGGACCTATGGTATCACCATGCATGTACTAACCAATTCACCTAGCAAGGGAGTGCTAGTAGAGAATGAAGTGGATTTTGGTTAAGGCTTAGGGAAAATGAAGAGTCATCAAGGGAAGAGATACCATGACTCTTCACTTGCCCCTCTTCATTGAGTATAAATGAGAGGGATGAGGAAGGGAATCGAAAACTTGGCACTTAAGTTGTTGTTTTCTTCTTCTCTTCCACCAAGACTTTTCCTCTCCCTCCTTCTTCCTCCATCTAGCCGAAACCCACCAGGGGGTTTCCCCTTTGGAAAAACTTCACAAGAAGGCTTAATCTTCAAGATCTAAGGGCTATCTACAAGGCTACAAGGGCTAAGGGTGATCAAGGGACAACAAGGTCTTCATCATCTTCTCTTTTTAAGGTCTACAAACCATGATAACCCAAGGTAAGACTCCCTCACCTGTGGTATAATAGTTCTCTTTGATGTTTATCATAATATGAAGTTTGGTTTGGGTTTGATGTTGAGAAAACCATGATTTGGACCCCTAAGACATTCGACCACCATAGGTTTTGGGTCCAAGATGATGTTAAAAATTTCACTAATGCTTTCTAATGTTTTCTTATGATGAATATAGGTTAAAATATGATTTGGAGAATTTTTGGAGTACCTTAGTACCCTTTAGGATTCGGCCAACACCATGATTTCATGGTTAGGGTTGGATTTAAACCTTCAAGTATGTACCTTGTGTATCTTTATGATACAAGGGAGGTTGAGGGTGATTTATGTGAAGTTTCACAAGGTCATGTAACCCTAAAGGTTTCGGCCAAGAAGGGTCCTAGGACAAGGAGTTAGGGCTTACCTCAAGTAAGGGTTCCAATGGCTCCTATGGTATGGTATGGAAGGTGTTAGATGATAAATGGGAAATTTTATGAATTTACTCATGCACCCATGGCCCTTGCATGTTTCGGCCAACCCCAAGAAGAAGGGCTAGGGGTTAGGGTTAACCCTAATCATGAGCCCTAATAGCTTCCTATGGCTTTATAAGTAATGTATGGTCTTTTCCTTATCTTATGCTACCTTATATATATCAATTGAATGATAGAACCCCTCCTTACAATTTCGGCCAAGCAACATGGTTAGGGTTTAGGAGGAGTTAGGGTTTCAAGAATGATGGGTTATGGCTTATTATGATGTAAATATATAGGTTCAAGCATGTGGTAGAAACCATGTTACCTTTAACCATAACCTTAGGTGTTATAGTTCATGTTTGATATGTTTATATTAGATGCCATGCTTAGTAGGGTTTATTTATGAACGTCTTATGTTCTATGCCATGCACTTAAATAGTACGTAGCATGTTTATAGGAGTCCTACCCATGCATGCTTGTGATAGATACTATACTTATGTATGTGATGCAATGCTTATCTTATGTATCATGATCATGCAAGTTAGATGAATTAGGAGAATAGTCTATGTAAATATGTCATGTTTTATGAATATAATGCAATGCTTACCTGATGTATCATGATCATGCAAGCTCTATGAATTATGATGATGGTCTATGTAAACATGTCATATTCTATGAATACAATGCAATGCTTACCTTATGTACCATGATCAAGCAAGCACTATGTACAAGAATGATATTTATGTCAGCATGTCATGTTTATGAATGAAGATAATGCTTATTCCTTAGGGCATCATGATGCTATGCATTAAGTATGAACGATGAAAAGTCAAGTATGATTTATGTCATGCTTCATGTAACAAGGTTATGCTATGTTTAAATATGCTATGAATGTCCCATGAATAATGAAGCATGTGAAGTTATTTTACTTTATGAATAGGCTTGTACCAGACCGAAGTATGGGTCCAAGGTATGGGCACCTTAAGAACGCCCCGATTCTGGACTACCGACTATGCTGTCCATGGTTCTGGGACTACCAAAGCTGTCCAACAGGGATGGGCACCTTAAGAACGCCCCGGTTCTGGACTACCGACTATGCTATCCATGGTTCTGGGACTACCGAAGCTGTCCTTACCCTAGTAGGTCGAGACTAGCTACCTCGTATTTACTTAGGGATGCGCGCATATGATGTATATATGTGGTACAGACCGGGGACCCAAATGATGTTATGATTATGTTTAAGTATTTAAAAGTATGATTTTAAAAAATTAAGCATCTTATGTATATGCATTTGACTCATGCATTCATTCATGTTATGCATTATGCCATGATGGAAAATATTTTATGTTTATGTTTTATGTTTATATCTATGCCCTGTATCATGCCATGCTAAGTATGTTTTATGTTTATCTCTATGCCATGTATCATGCCATGCTAAGTATGTTTTATGTTTATCTCTATGCCATGTATCATGCCATGCTAAGTATGTTTTACGTTTATCTCTATGCCATGTATCATGCCATGCTAAGTATGCTTTATGTTTATATCTATGCCATGTTAAGTATGTTTTATATTTATCTCTATGTCATGTATCATGCCATGCTAAGTATGCTTTATGTTTATCTCTATGCCATGTATCATGCCATGCTAAGTATGTTTTATGTTTATCTCTATGTCATGTATCATGCCATGCTAAGTATGTTTTACGTTTATCTCTATGCCATGTATCATGCCATGCTAAGTATGCTTTATGTTTATATCTATGCCATGTATCATGTCATGCTAAGTATGTTTTATGTTTATGTTTATGCCATGTATCATGTCATGCTAAGTATTTTTGATGCTCATATTCTATGCTAAGAACTATGTCATGCTGAGTGATGTTATATACTTACGATTTATGTTAAGCACCAAGTTATGTTAATGTTTCGTGTGCATATGTTTAAGTGACGAATGGTTTTATTGAGTAGGAAAGGGTCTTACTAAGCCTATGTGCTTATAGTCTTATTTTTCTTATACCGCAGATCAAGTAAGAGGTTACTAAGGGAAGCAGCAGGAGGGGCAAGTGTGTGTGTGTGGCAATGACTTGGCAAAAGAAAAGAAAAGATCCTATGTCTTTCACTCTTTACATGATGACCATGCAAACATATTTAAGAATGATGCTATATGATTAAGAATGAATGCTAAGTTTACCATGTCACTATGTTTATGAATGATAGCTAAGAATGAGTTAACATGATTTAAGTTATAAGTGCATGGTTTAAACGCATGTGGATAACGTTTCAAAATTTTTCGGCTGCATTAAGAAGTCTATATGCGTATATGTATGTCACGTAGCGCCGCCGTAAGGTTGAAATTGGGCGGGCATTACGAGGAATGTGTGCTAGATACCAAACCTGTGCTAAGGAAACGCACTTAGCAGCCCTAAAAAGAATACTAAGATATGTTAAGGGCACCCTAAATGTAGGGATTTGGTATCCTAGGACCTCAACCTTTGACTTGTCAGGATACTCGGATTCTGACTACGCTGGTTGTAAATTAGATAGAAACAACACAAGTGGAAGCTGTCAACTGTTAGGAAATAGTCTAGTAAGTTGGTGCGGCAGAAAACAATACTGTGTAGCTCTATCTACAACTGAAGCTGAGTATGTAGCTTTAGAAGAGTGTGTAGCACTGCTCTTATGGATGATGCACACTCTCAAAGACTTCCAGCTTAACTACACTCAAACTCAGGTCTACATTGATAATATAAGCTCAATTAACCTAACTAAGAATCCAATCCAACACTCCAGAACTAAACACATAGAAGTCAAACACCACTTTATAAGAGATCACGTAGCCAGGGGTGAGATAGTCCTTAAGCATGTAGATTCTAAATCTAACTTAGCTGATATATTCACCAAACCCCTACCTGAGTCTGAGTTCAGCTTACTAAGAAGGCAGTTAGGGTTATGCTGGGTAGAATAGGTTTACTCTACTTCTATTTTTTTAACTGCTTTACTTTAAAATCAGTTTCTAAATTAATTTTAAAACTGCATTACTTGATTTTAAAACCTGTTTTTACGAGTTTAAAAAATCTTTTTGCAATTTTAAAATCAGTTTTCGACTTAGTTTTTTTTTAAAACTATCCCCTTCAAAACTAGGACTTTTTCGCAAATGGACTTAGCATAGGCCCTAACCCTATAACTGCATGCACCTATAGATCGAGAAGCCAGCATCTCACAAGCACCTTAGGGTACTTTTGATTGATCACCTAGAATGGGTTGAGATGCTTAGGTCTTTGCCATGATTCAAGATGCTTAAGTCTGTGCATCTGCAATAATTGGGGCACTAAATACCAATATACAGCAATCAGGTTAAGTGTCAAGCTTAGAAAATCTAACTTGAACAAAACACTTAACTTGACTAACCCTAGCGAAAACTACTATCTATAACAGTTAGTAAGTAGCTAATTGGGTTAGACAGGACCCGAGCGAGATAATTCAAATTGATTTGGTCCAAGTTTATATCTTGAATTGGTTCAGTACAGCACATTATTCTTTTGCTATATCCTTATGCAATTTTTTTCTATATTGCTTTGTTTTTTGATATATGGCAAAGGGGGAGAGATTGGAAAGGAGAGAAGATTTTTAAAAAAATTTCTCAAAACTCAAAATTCTCCTTATCCTTTCTTCAAAAAATACTTAATCAAAGTTGCCTTCAAAACTATTTTTTTTGTTTTTAAGTACTTGATCTAAGTTGATTCCAAAATTGAGTCTAAGTATTTGACCCAAGCTGTTTTTCAAAAGTGTTTCTAACTTAAGCTATGTTCAGAATTTTTCTAAGTACTTATTTTCAAACTTTTCTAATAGAAAAGTTTCTAAGTATAAACCTTCTAAAGTACTAAAGAGATTGAAATTTTTTTTTAACTTCAGAAAATGTTTAGAAAATTGTCTAAATTATTAACTTGAAAATTTTCTAAGTGTAATGTTTCTAAGTATAAATTTTCCAAAGTGCCCGACCAAAACCTTCCTTGGAAAAAGTTTTCTTCTAAGTGTTGAAAACATTAATTCCATCTTAGACTTAGAAAATTTTCAAATCCCACGAATCTTTGAAAAACCTAGGGGGAGATTCCTTCCAGGGGGAGGAAACTAAATTAGTATTTCACCTGTTTTGATTAACATAACTTTTTGAATCGGGTTGCCATAAATCAAAAAGGGAGAGATTGTTGGTGTAGACAACACCCAAGTCGAACCTGGGTTTTGATAATGGTAAAGGATTCAAAAGTTAAGATGTTATGTTTATCTCACATGTTACTTGAGTGTGCAGATTGAAGTCCTAGCGAAGGACTGCTAGGCACCTAGCGAAGGACTGCTAGGCATCGAAACCCGAAGACCTGGCAAAGGATTGCTGGGCACCTAGCGAAGGGCTGCTAGGAATCGAAAGACCTAGCGAAGGATTGCTAGGCACCAGGCAAAGGACTGCTTGGTACCGAAGACCTGGCGAAGGATTGCTAGGCACCAGGCGAAGGACTGCTTGGAACCGAAGACCTGGCGAAGGATTGCTGGGCACCAGGCGAAGGACTGCTTGGTACTGAAGACCTGGCGAAGGACTGCTTGGCACCTGGCGAAGGACTACTGGGCAAAAGTCCAACTGGAGGAGTCGGTTGGCAACAGGTAAATTCTCCTGAGATGAGTAGGCGAGGACGCGTTCCCCGTCGAGGGAACAGTAGGCATCGGTTCGACCTAGGGTTCCATTTTGGAGACCCAAGGTCAGAACCAAGACAGCTACGGCTATAAAATTCACTAACATACTTGCTTTATCATATTTGGTACTAACCTTGGATGCAGGACCGAAGGAACGAGTTTCTGCAGCTCAGAACGCTCAAAAGGAGAGGGGCAACAGCTGAGCAGGGCGCCCCGGAGGTCTCGGGCGCCCCCAAGGCAATGCCAAACAAGAGTTGAGCAAGAAAACGCTTCGGAAGCTCACTGGGCCGAGCGCCCCCAAGCTCCCGGGCGCCCCCGTGCTCCCGTGCACCCCGGATGCCTCGGGCGCCCTAGGTTCAAGCCAATGAAGCAGATAGAGTTCAAGTCAGCGAGAAGCCAGCAGACCAAGTCAACCCGGGCGCCCCCTGCTTCCCGAGCGCCCCCGTCAAACCCTGAGCCCGATCCTGGAGGGATAAGGGCTGACCGAGTTGCGGATGAGGGTTTGCGGATCGGGAGACACGTGGAGGGCGCCCCCAGCGTCCCGGGCCCCTCCAGGTGCACTATATAAGGGGCTCGACCCCCAAGGCTTCTTACACAATTCTTCCAACGCCAATACGCTCTTCGACTCAAGCGCTCTGCTCCGGAAACCTCCCATCTCGAGATTCAAGCACCGACGATGACCCTCTACTCCGAAGCACGATCCACACCGGGCGTCGGTAACGAAGAGTTTAATTTTTAGTTTACTGTACTACAACTGTAATATTTTTCTGTAAACATTTGCGCACATATAGAATTGTCCGCAGTAAACGGTCAACGACCGTGGGCCTTGGAGTAGGAGCCGACCGCGACTCCGAACCAAGTAAAATCACTTGAGTTCTTGTGTTGTGTTTTCAATTCCACTGCGTATTCTCTTAACCTCGAATCCGAAAAGTTTTTTAACGATATTCACCCCCCCCCCTCTATCGTATTCTCTCGATCCAACACTAGTTCCAACCAAAATTGAATTTTGAAAAATACTAAATTAATAATATCTGGATTTGTCCAAATAAAAAATACAAATTAAGTTTCGGCTAAAAGATGGTACTATAAAAGTATTTTCTATATTTAAAATATTTCATTCCCAAAATAAACTTTAAAGACATTTATACCCTCTATTTTATCCTTCATGCCAGTTCTAGTCAGTGTTCTAAAAAGTGCTAGGTGGTAGGCAGCCGCCCAACGCCTTGGCTCCTAGGGGGCGCCTAGGCGGAATATTTTTGTTCTTACCAAACTTATTTCAATCGATTGGTCAATCGATTGACAATGTTCAATCGATCGGTCAATCGATTCGACAAACTTCAATTTCATGCAAAACTCATGTCAATGTATTGGTCAATCGATTAAATTGTTCAATCGATCAACCAATTGATTTGGCAGACTTCTGTTTCTCGCCAAACTCATGACAATCGATTAATCAATCAATTGACAATGTTCAATTGATCAACCAATAATTTTACAACCTTCTATTTCTCATGAAAAGTCTACCCAATCAATTGGTCTTCGATTGAAGTATTCAATCGATTGGTCTTCGATTGAAGTGTTCAATGATTGGCCAATCGATTCGGTAAGTTTCTATTTTTCATGAAAAGTCTGCCCAATCGATTGACAGTGTTCAATCGATCAGCCAATCGATTGGGAAGACTTTTGTTTTTAAAAAAAAAAGGTCGGTTGCTCCACGCCTATGCGTCGCCTAGCCACCTAGGCGGCCGATTAATTTGGCAACGCATGTAGACATTGTTGAGGCAATCGGCCCAAGAATGATCGGGAAGATCATGGTTTTGATGTGTGTGCCAATAAGTTTAAGGTTAGGGTGTTATGTTGTATTTGATATGTGTGATTGAGTTTGCAGGACTTGGAGAATAACACATGGAGAACATATCCAAGGGACGAGAGACGAGGGAGGAAGACTCCAAGGGCAAGCCGGGAAGTGGACTTCAAGGGCACACGTGAAGGGTGGCATGGAGGCAAGCCAAGAGAAGGCTTGTGTGCGCATCCGAGGGACGATAGCCAGAGGAAGATGACTTCAAGGGGCGAGCCAAGGGAGTGAACCTGAAGGCACACGTGAAGGAGAGTGTTAAGAGTGGCTGTAAGTGAGTGGGCAGTCGACTGGCCAGAGGACAGTTGACTGCCAAAACTCACAGAAGGTTTTCAGCCTTCTACCAGTCGACTGCCCCAGGGGCAGTCGACTAGTGACCCCCTAAAAACTAGCCGTTGGCTGGCATTTATTGCTAGGCCAGTCGACTGCCCCAGGGGCAGTCGACTGGTGCGGGTCTGGACAGCTTACGAAGCTGTCCTGTTCTCTTATAAAAAGAGGACTTTTTCGCATGTGAACAGCACGGTTTTTCACTGTAACGAAGTGTTGTTCGTGCGATTAGTCTTTAGATCTTCTTCTCGTTCTTCATCCAATTCTGTAAAGAGGAAGAAGACGCTTTTGTAAAGGTTTCTCCACCTTGAAGGAGACTTTTTATAGTGGAGGTGGAGTACTCGCGTGGATCCTTGGATTAGTCACCCGTTTGGGTGGATACCAAGTAAATTACTGTGTTAGCATTGCTCTCTCGTTCTTTGCATATTTTTGTTTGTATTGTGCTAACCTCTATGTAGAGAAAATGACGAAAAAGTGCTATTCACCCCCCCCTTCTAGCAACGCAAGCGATCTATCAATTGGTATCAGAGCCGGTTCGCTTCGGGAGAACTCACCGTCGATCCGGAGTATAAGAAAATGGTGTTCCAAGAGGGTTACAGCACTGCAAGGCCTCCATTCTTCGACGGGAACGACTTCGCATACTGGAAAGGTAGAATGCAATACTATTTAATGAATGACATTAAAAACTGGATTAGTGTTGTAGATGGATTCGATGCACCCATCGACGAAAGAGGAGAGCCACTGCCAATGAGATCTTGATCGAAGGATGTCATGAAGAGGGCGCAATCAAATGCCAAGGCCACCACCACATTACAATGCAGGCTCTCAAAGGAGCAACTCAACAAGGTGGGGTCATTCAAGAGCACCAAAGAGTTGTGGGAGAAACTCGTTGAACTGAATGAAGGGTCCAATGAGTCCAGAAGGGCAAAGAAGGACCTACTCATTGCCCAACTCCAATCCCTATCCATGAAGACCAACGAGACCGTAAGCCAGCTGCATGGAAGGGTGAAGGAGATCATCAACGAACTCTATGTGATTGGAGAGAAGGTTGAAAACCGAGATCTGGTAAGGTACGTTTTACTATCTTTCCCGAGAACAACTTTGTGGGCATCAATGGTTGATGCCTACAAAGTATCAAGGGATTTATCAATAGTAAAATTAGATGATTTATTTTGTGAGTTTGAACTGCATGAGCAAGCTAATGTTTCGGCCAAAGAGAAAGGTATAGCTTTCATTGCAGAAAAGGAGAAGAAGAAGAAGGAGAAGAAGAAGAAGGTGGTCTACTCCTCTTCATCCGACTCAGAGGAGTCTAGTGCCTCTATGGATAGCGACCAAGAGGCCTTCATGGTAAGAAAAATGCGTAGGGCATATACAAGTTTTTCTAACAAGTCTTATGCTAGGAAAGGATCCAAAAGCAAGGGCAAGGCAAAGGACATCATCTGCTACAACTGCCACCAAGAGGGACACATGAAGAATGAGTGCCCTCAACTAAAGAGAAGAGATGAAAAGAAGGAAGAAAAGAAGAGGAGTGACAAGAAGAGGACAAAAGGAAAGGAGAAGAGTGCCACAAATCTCAAGGCGACTTGGGATGATCCATCATTCTCGGAGGAGGAAGAAGAGCAAGTGTCCCATTTTGCTCTTATGGCAGTGGACCATTCAGAGTCATCTGATGATGAGAGAAGCTCAAGTAGTGATAAAAGCGGCTCATCTTCATCCGAATCAGAGGCGTCGGTAAGTGAGGTATATAGCTTGCCTTCTTCTACTTTGGTTAAGATTATCTCTAGTACCAACATGGATTTAGCTAAAGCTAGAAGTAAAATTAAGGACCTAAAAGATGAAATTGTCATGCTTAGAGTAGAATCTACAAAACCTAAGGAAGATTTGCATGTTTGTTCTACCATATCACATGATACATGCTTTGAAATTGAAAATAAGGAACTAAGGAAAAAGGTAGAGGACCTCACAAAGGCACTTAGACAATTTCAAGTGGGCTCTAGCAACTTAGATATGATAATTAACAGTCAAAGAGCCGTTTATAATAAGGTCGGATTAGGATATAGGCCAAAGACCAAGGAAGTGACCTTTATCTCACTTATGAGTAGGAATGGTACATCTAGGAGACAAGGGACTAAGGGAAACATCATGAAGGCGTGGGTACCAAAGAAATTTTTAAATGATGCTTGTGGATCAAAAATTTGGGTACCAAAAGAGTGTGTTTTCCATGTTGTATAGGTGAAGGTAAAGGAGGCCTCAACCATGTGGATAGTAGATAGTGGTACTCAAGACATAAGACCGGAGATGTGAGCAAGTTCACTACTATTAGCTACCTAAGAGAAGGGACGGACTCCTTTGAAAATAGTGGGAAACTGAAAATAATTGGTAGGGGCACCATTGAGGTATCTCCTACAATCTCTATCCATAAGGTACTTTTAATTAAAGACATGAAATTTAATTTACTTAGTGTAAGCCAATTGTGTGATGCGGGTTATAGGGTTGAATTCCTTGCTAGAAAATGCCTAATTAAACAAAATGGGTTCGATAATGTCATACTAGAAGGGTATAGGGAGGCCAACCTTTATTATCTTGATCTTACTTATGCTACTAACAATTTGCCTAAGTGTCTCATGTCTAAAGAAGAAGAAGGGTGGTTGTGGCACCGAAGACTTGGGCACGTGAATATGAGGAGCATTGCAAGAGTGGCTAAGGAGGAGTTGGTGAAGGGGCTCCCTATGATCAAGTATGAGAAGACCAAATTATGTATGCATGTCAAGAGGGTAAGCAGTCAAAATCATCACACAAAGGTAAAATCCTAACTACCACTACGTTACCTTTAGAGCTTTTACATATTGACATTTTTGATTGTCATAGTACTCCCTCACTAGTAGGGAGTAAATATTGTTTAGTTATAGTAGATGACTTTTCTAGATTTACATGGGTTTTCTTTATGAAACATAAGGACGATACCTTAGAAATCTTTATAGGCTTTAGTAAGAGGGTTGAGAATGAAAACACCTAAAGATTAACCGAATTAGGAGTGACCATGGTGGGGAGTTCCAAAACTCAAGCTTCACACAATTTTGTGTAGAAAATGAGTACAAGCATGAGTTTTCATGCCCAAGAACTCCTCAACAAAATGGTGTAGTTGAAAGGAGAAACAGAGCCCTACAAAAAGCTGCTAGGACTATGCTTAATGCATATTCCCTTCCTAGCTATTTTTGGGCCGAAGCGGTTAATACCGCTTGTTACATTCAAAATCGGGTTTTGGTATATAGGTTCTTAGGTAAAACCCCCTTTAAGTTGTGGAATGGGAGAATTCCACAAGTCCACTACTTTAGGGTCTTTGGATGTAAGGTTTATATTTTGAATACCAAGGATGACCTAAGGAAATTTGAGTCAAAATCAGATGAAGGAATTTTAGTTGGCTATTCATCCACTAGTAGGGGTTATAGGGTTTACAACAAAAGAACCAAGGTAATTGAGGAGTCTTCTAACGTTGATTTTGATGAAACTACAAACACTTACCCTAGGAAAGCCTCAATTGATAAGGATATGGAAGAAGTCCAACCCCTTACCCAAAGAATCCAAGACCTACATTTGGAGGGCAATAATCAAGGGGGAGTAAGAAGTGTCCTAGAGGATGAGGAACATGTAGTCAATGAACCCATAACCTCTAGGCCCTTGAGACATCACCAAGATCACAACCACATAGATCTTTACTGGTTGGAGTCGGTCCTCCTACTATGTTGAATTTCTACGGCAATTCTATTGTGGAAAAGTTAAGAGAGATATTACAAGGTACGTACTTATAGCTTTTACGACGTGGGTAATTGTTTTTCGGCGAAGGGACGTCGTCGGCGCTTGTGTCTCGAGTTGGGAGGTTTCCGAAGTAGAGCGCGGGAGCAGAAGAGCGTAGGAGCGTTGGAAGAATTGAATGTTGAGAAGCCTTGGCGTTGGGTGCTATTTATAGCACTTTGGGGCGCCCCCCCCCCATGTGTCACCCGATCCGAGCTTGTCTCGGTCAGCCTCTATCCCACTCGAGGGCTGAGGTTTGACACTGGGGGCGCCCAGGACGCTGGGGGCGCCCTGGTTGACTCCTTCAACTGGCTTCTTGGCTGGATACGTCTTATCCTCTTCGTTGGCTTGAGTGCAGGGCGCCCTGGACACTGGGGGCGCCCTGGGAGCACGGGGGCGCCCTGGAGCACGGGGGCGCCCCGCCCATGAGCTGTCAAAGCACTTCTTTTGCTTCATTTGTTTTGTATTCACCTTGGGGGTGCCCGGGACACTCCGAGCGCCCTACTCAGCTGCTGCCTCACTCCTTTGAGGCTCTCTGAGCTGCAGACACTCGTTCCTTCAGTCCTGCATCCAGGGTTAGTCCAAAACAACATAAACCAATAATATGTTAGTTTTATACAGCCTTAGCTGTCTTGGTTCTGACTTTGGGTCTCCAAAATGGAACCCTAGGTCGAACCGACGCCTACTGTTCCCTCGACGGGGAACGCCTCACCTACTCCTCTCAGGAGAATTTACCTGTTACCAACCGACTCCTACAGTTGGACTTTTGCCTAGCGGTCCTTCGCCAGGTCTTGGATACCAAGCTTGGTCCCATCTTGCACGATCTATGGATCTTATTGTTTGCAAGAGGCACCCCAAACTAGCCTTCCAACATTGCACCTCCCTCTAATTCCTCTTCCTCAACTAGGTAACCCATAAGTCATATAAAAATTGAATTGAAAAAAAGGCATTTAGAGAAGAGAAAATAGTAAAGATAATTGGGAGGTAAGTCTTAGCCATGCAAGAAGAGTTAAATCAATTTGAAAGGAGTGAAGTTTGGGAGTTCATTCCTAGGCCCAATGATTGCACCATTGTAACCACAAGATAGGTCTTAGGAACAAACTAGATGATCAAGGCAAAATCACTAGGAACAAGGCTAGATTGGTAGCTAGGGGATTTAACCAAGTTGAGGGATTAGACTATGATGAGACTTATGCCCCCGTAACTAGATTAGAGTCCATTAGAATTCTACTAGCCTATGCCGCTCATATGGGTTTCACACTTCACCAAATGGATGTGAAGTCGGCATTCCTTAATGGGATCATTAAGGAAGAGGTTTATGTAGAACAACCCCCCGGGTTTGAGGACCCTAACTATCCAAGACACGTTCACAAATTGAGAAAAGTCTTATATGGATTGAAACAAGCTCCCCGGGCTTGGTATGAAAGGCTTTCTTCATTTCTAGTGTCTAAGGGGTTTAGGAGAGGAACAATTGACCCTACTTTGTTCCTAAAATCTAAGGATAAGGACATATTTGTTGCCCAAGTGTATGTAGATGATATCATTTTTGGGTCAACAAATAATGACTTTCTACAAGAATTCATCAAATGTATGGAAGATGAATTTGAGATGAGTCTTGTAGGAGAGCTAACTTTCTTTTTAGGACTACAAGTTAAGCAAACAAATGAAGGAACACATGTCTTTCAAACTAAGTATGCTAAGGAAATGTTGGGTTCTCCTGGCACAAAACAATAAAAACGCAGTGCGGAAACAAGAACCCACGAGTGATCCATGCGAAAGAAAACTCGTACAAAGCTATTATCTAATAGATTTATTTACTGTTTATGCCTTTGAAGCGTGCCCTCCGGTTATCCCGCTCGTCCAAGATGCGCCGGATCTCTTGCACGTTCAAACGTCCGTGCTCTATTCGTATCAACGGACACAATCTCTCAACTTCGGGAGAACTACCTTAGTTGTGCTAGCAACTTGAGGTAGCTCGAAACACCAAGAACTTACAGTAAGGTTTCGGCAAGAGTGGAGGAGAGGAAGAAGAGAGAAGGAAGGGGAAAGCTAAGGCAAGAAGAAGACCTCATCAAAGTCACAAGCCTCTTTTATAATCATCCCATGAATATGAAGAGGTTTGTGTCACTTTGGCTTCCCAATAAAGAGCACATCTTTTATGTGATCTTTATCATTTCCCATGAAGAAAAGAATCTTTTCATCCAATGAAGAGAGACTTTTCTCTTTCCTTCATGCAACTCCGATCGGGCTCTCGGGCTTCTGACTCGGTCTCCCGACCAAGTCTCCCGAGTGCGAGCTCGACCAGTCTGCCGAGCTCCGACCCAGTCTGCCGAGTGCCGACCCAGTGCCGAGTTTCGACTCGGTCGCCGAGTCCGACTCGTCCGTCGGACTGACTCCGATTCGGTCTCTCTTGAGTTCCCAACTCGAGTCCCCGAACTGACCTCCCGAGTTCCCAACTCGGGCTCAGGTCTCCGAGTTCCCAACTCGGGCTCAGATCTGCCGATCAACTTTCTCGAAGCATTTGTCCTTTGTGTGTGACCCAATAGGTTCTCATGACGTTGGCAATGCGCCTAAACACTTTAGACACATAAGCAATGAGGGCATCTAGCAATGCATCATTGCTACCCAAGTAACAAGAAAGTCGAGATCCAACTAAACCTCCGTGACTATGATAGTGTATGACCTTGTCTTCTATCATTAGATATCTAGATTGGCCAATGAGGCATAGACCGTGTATCCTCAATCAATCTGTGTTTCTTGATCCCCGAGTAGACTCACTCAAACAAATGAGCTCGATATTCATATTGATCATTTGAGCATGGCCATGCGTTTCAGTAGTCCTACTCGATCAAGGGCCCACAGATATCACTCCTTCATATGGGGGATAGATCTCACTACATCACTCACATCCTCTATAATTCATTACATACCCAGTGATCGCCATTATAGTCCACCCTACGGTAGTTCGAGGATAAAAAGTTAAAATTGGATTTTCGATCAGAGAGATAAGTCGAATCTGAATTTTTCAGAGACACATCGGAAGCATAAATGGCAAGTCTTTTGAAGACTTATTGACGAATTAATGAGTTTAATTCGTGAGTCGTGCTTGGGTTTGGCCGGCCAAAGAGTCCCACCCTTTTTTGGCCCAATAAGAAGAAGAACCAATTGTTGGTTCAAATTATAAAATAACCGCACGTGGTTGTTTATAAATTATGATAAAGAAATTATATAAAGAAATTATTTCATGGAAATTAATAACCTTGATTAGTTTATTTATTTTATAAATCATAATGGATTGATTTACCATGATAAAGAAATTTATATAAAAAAATTTATATAAAAAATTTCTTTCCATAATAAAAGGGAGACATGGTTATTTTATTATAAATTAAGTTATAATAAAAACTTGCATAACGGAATAATTCATAGAAAAATTATAAGATAAATTTCTTATGAAAATTTATTCCGTTAAAAGGAGACTTGGCGATTAGAGACTACTATATAAAGGTACCAAGGCAAGGCTTGGAAATCAATCTAAGAGATCAAGGATTTTTGCCTAGCCTCTCTTCCTCTCCTTCTCTCCCTCTCCCTCTTCTAGTGCGCGGCCTAGAGCCCTCCCCTTTGCCGTGAGCTTCCACACCAAGAAGAAGCCGAAAAAGAAGAAGAAGCGGGCGCGACTCCTTCCTTCCTCCCGGAATCTTGATTCCGTTCTTCGTTTGGTGGTTAGTTTTCATCTCTCTCTTGGTATCTTGTCGTGCCTTTGGAGAATCTAGTAGTTCTTGTCGGCACGAAACTTGTGGCTTGCGAAGTATCCGAGGAGGCGTGGACGCGAATAAGCAAGTCCAAAGTAGTATCCCCTTTCGAGTACGGAGTAAATGAAAGTTTACTTGCAAAATTTTAAATGTATGATCATGTCTCCACTTTGCATGCTGATACGTGTAAAATAATTTGAGATTATTATGCTAAACCCGCTGCACTATTAAATTTAAATTAGATATGTACATGCAGTACCTAGTGGAGGGTGTCAATTCCTTGGGTCTTCCTTAGTTAGTTGAAGTAGTAGGAAACAACCATGTGTTGCCCTATCAACAACGGAAGCCGAATATGTGGCAATGGGTGGTTGTGTTTCCCAACTACTTTGGATCATGCACACCTTAGAAGATTATGAGTTACTTTATTCCAAGGTTAAAGTCTTGTGTGATAATGTAAGTACAATCAATTTAACTAAGAATCCGATTCACCATTCTAGGACAAAACATATTGAAGTGAAGCATCACTTCATTAGGGACCATGTGGCAAGGGGAGACATAGAATTACACTATGTTGAGTCCAAGTCAAACCTTGCCGACATTTTTACCAAGCCTCTTCCCGAATCGGAATTTACATCCATAAGAAGAGGCCTTGGAATGTATTTTGTAGAAGTATAGGATGAACCTTGGGGTAATAGATTGGGAAAAGTGTGCTTGATCCATTAGGGTGATACAATTAGTTCACTTGTGCTTGTGGCATAATGTTGAATCATTAAAAGTATCAAAATATAAAAAATAGACCAACCATGGAGAGAGCAAGTGTTTAATTAATAGACACTTTGCCCAAAGGTCATGGTTGGACATTTTAAACATTTGAAAATCATTTCATGTCTTATATGTTTTGCCATAAGCTTAAAAGATAATTGATTGCAAAACTAGGTTGAAATATTGATACTTTCTTAGTGGTTTTCATGAATTTTGAACTTTAGTCAAAAGTCAAGCATGTTTGAAATTTTATATGGACTGATATTTTTCCTTGATAGAGTATATTATTTCAAACATGTCTGTAAATTTTTACAATTTTTGGAATTTTCTTGAATTTTTTGGACGTTTCTGAAATTCGGCTCTCAAACTGAAAAATGGCACTGACAGAGTATCAGTCGACTGCCCCTTGGGGCAGTCGACTGGCACGCCTGATATCAGATTCTGAGATTTTTTTTAGAAATCCAAGTTTCTCTCATTTGATGTCATGGGTTAAGGTTGTTTGAGGCAATCATTTTTTATGGTGTCAAAGGGGAGAATGGATGGTTTAAGTTAGATTTTTGGCTTAAAATGGGTGGTTTAAGTTAGTTATTTAACTCAAATCTTGGAGTGTGATGGAAAATTTGAAATGGATAAAGGCATAGGTTAAGGGGGAGGGTACCTCTTAAGTTTTACTATGTCTTATACTCTTAATTGTTGTTGCTTGTTGTTAAGTTAGGTTTGAAACTTAACTTGGATTATGAGTAGAATTGAAAATGGGAGAAGACATGGATTAAGGGGGAGGTTACCTCTTAGGTTTTTGATATGTCTTATGCTTTTCAATTGCTACTGTTATTTACTTTGTTGACTGGTATTTTATCCCTACACTTAAACATATTGTCACACATCAAAAAGGGGGAGATTGTTGAGGCAATCGACCCAAGAATGATCGGGAATATCATGATTTTGATGTGTGTGCCAACAAGTTTAAGGTTAGGGTGTTATGTTGTATTTGATATGTGTGATTGAGTTTGCAGGACTTGGAGAATCATACATGGAGAACATATCCGAGGGACGAGAGCCAAGGGAGGAAGACTCCAAGGGCAAGCCAGGAAGTGGACTTCAAGGGCACACGTGAAGGGTGGCATGGAAGCAAGCCAAGAGAAGGCTTGTGTGCGCATCCGAGGGACGATAGCCAGAGGAAGATGACTTCAAGGGGCGAGCCAAGGGAGTGAACATGAAGGCACACGTGAAGGAGAGTGTTAAGAGTGGCTATAAGTGAGTGGGCAGTCGACTGCCAAAACTCATAGAAGGTTTTCAGCCTTCTACCAGTCGACTGCCCTAGGGGCAGTCGACTGGTGACCCCCCAAAAACTAGCCATTGGCTGGCATTTATTGCTAGGCCAGTCGACTGCCCCAGAGCAGTCGACTGGTGCGGGTCTGGATAGCTTGCGAAGTTGTCCTGTTCTCTTATAAAAAGAGGACTTTTTCGCATGTGAACGACACGGTTTTTCACTGTAACGAAGTGTTGTTCGTGCGATTAGTCTTCAGATCTTCTTCTCGTTCTTCATCGAATTCTGTAAAGAGGAAGAAGACACTTTTGCAAAGGTTTCTCCACCTTGAAGGAGACTTTTCATAGTGGAGGTGGAGTACTCGCGTGGATCCTTGGATTAGTCACCCGTTCAGGTGGATACCAAGTAAATTCCTGTGTTAGCATTGCTCTCTCATTCTTTGCATATTTTTGTTTGTATTGTGCTAACCTCTGTGTAGAGAAAACGACGAAAAAGTGCTATTCATCCCCCCCCCCTCTAGCAACACAAGCGATCTATCAGACATCACCTTTGCAAAAAAGTGGGGTGATGGACAGCCAGCCCACCGCCTAGGTGGCGCCTAGGTGGGGACGCGGGGATGTGGGCAGTGACCCACTGCCTAGGTGGCCCCTAGGAGGTTCTAGGCGCTGCATTTTAGAACATTGTTTCTAATATAGATATATCTTTTAGTAGCAATTGATAGTGAGCTCTAAAGAGATCCCTATATAGTTACACTTATATGATTAGGTGCATTCATATGTATCCATGAAGTTAGTTACAATGACTAGGATGACTTTTAATTAACATAAATTTAAGAAGTGTGTCCGTTTTGACACCCCCAATTGACATATCTAGGAATGACCTTTCCTTTTAAAAAAAATAAAGTTAGATCTTGATTTTGTTGCTTTGTATCTTATCCCCTAAAGCCCCAATTATTGTAGGTTGTTTATCCTTACCCTTAGCATTTTTTTCCTTAGATCAAAATGCAAAGTGAACACTGTAAAATATGTAACATGCCTCAATATTTTTCATGTACATATTAACTTAGTTGGTATTCACTTCTCCTTTATGAATATTATAGTTAATTTTGAAGAGAGTAAATTGTGTTGTGTAGATAAGATCAAAACTAGTGAGGCCCTACACTGGTAAATTCATAGCACAGTTTGTGCAGACTCGTGTCCAATAAGATTTGAACTTTGGTCTTATAATTTATTTTTTTTAAGTGTTTTACTATCACATCCGTTGACATTTTTTTCAATAGTTTTTCCTTCATCAATCATGATTTGTGTATTGTTCATGTAAATTATTTTGTATATCTGCATTTAAATTTTAGAGATCTCACAATTTTAGAAAGTATTGATATTTCAAATATTGGTTTAGTTTTTATGCATTAGCATGCAGATATTAATCTTCTAAATCATCCGACGATCGTAAATTTTATTTTTAATTCAGATATGTAATTTTTCTCATTAATTTTGAAGATGATGAATTTATCTCGTAAAAAAATTTTATTGACTATTAAAATTAATTCACAAATACTGTGAGTGTTTTTTTTTGTTATTCCAGTTTTATTACTCCTTGAGCATCGCCAAGAAGGCTCTACTCTGCAAATTCACGATTTGAACAAGGCACAATAGACTTATTAAAGGAACTCAATTATTTTAATTAATAATACAGTCTTATTGTTAAAACACCACACACTTAATTATTCATCTCAATATTAGATCAACACATGCACACAACACAAACTGAGGATCAACCATCGTCGATATTCATCCCAATCTTGTAGCTCCAGCATCCACCGTTTCTGTCAGCCGACTAACCGGTCGCACGGCTGGAACCGCGTGAAGCTTTACCGAAGGAGGACGCCGCCCCCTTCTTGAACCTTAATTCATGTAACTGCTGCCCGAGCACGTCACCCTCCGCCTCCGCCGCCTTCTTCTTCTTCTTTCTTTTCTGCAGGAAACAGAACACGGCCGCCGCAAGGAACGCTAGGAAGAAGAGGCCGCCGAGGGTGGCGACCACCACGATGACCACGGTGTGGTTTGGGCTTGGCGGAGGCGGCGGAACTAGCGGTGCAACTGGAGCGGGTGGCGGTGGCAGCTTGGGAGTGGGAGGCGGTGGTGGCTTTACACTCGGAGGCGGTGGGGGGCTTCGTCGTGGCGGAGGTGGCGGATTTACACTCGGAGGAGGCGGGGGGCTTCCTCGTGGCGGAGGTGGTGGCTTTACACTCGGAGGCGGAGGCGGCTTTACACTCGGAGGCGGCGGAGGTGGTGGCAGTTTGGGAGTGGGAGATGGAGGAGGCGGCGGCTTTAGGTTCGGAGGCGGCGGAGGGCTCCCTCGAGGCGGTGGCGGCGGTGCGTTCACGATGGGAGTGGGAGGCGGGGGGCTTTGACGGGGCGCGGGAGGCGGCGGCGGCTTTACATTCGGAGGCGGCGGTGGGTTCACGATGGGAGTGGGAGGCGGGGGGCTTTGACGGGGCGCCGGAGGAGGTGGCATGGTTGGTTGCCTTGCGGGGAGCGGAGGAGGAAATCGGAAGGCCATTATATAAATTGATCGTTTGGGAATTAAGGGGCTAGCTAGCTAGCTTGCGATGAGGAGAGACGATTGCTCGAGGTGGTATTTATAGTAGTAGCTAGCTAGCTAGCTAGCCGTGGAGGGTACTGCTGTTGAGAAGATGGTTTCATGCAGCTCATGACTTGGCTCCCATGCCAAGGCTTTTGCGCCTCGCTCTTGCTTCCATCAATGTTCATACAACCAATCATCATCTTCTTCAGACTTCAGAGTAAAGATAACTATTTGCACAGTTAGTATGTGTATTTTGATCATCATACACACTCCGCACTGCACACAAGTTGATGAATACTTTTTCCTTCGTAAAGTTGCTAAACTGTTTCATCAAATTTCAAGTTAGAAAAATTTCTTCCCATTGAAGCAACACTAACCCGTACTGTATTCTATATGCTATTCATATATTAAGTTAATAGAAGATATGTCTTACAACTCTTCTATTTTATTTTGTTCATATAAGAACTGAATTTTAAGATAACTCATAAATATTTTTTTATTTTATGTGCCTGCATTTTAATTTTATGAATTATTACGGTTGTAGAAACTTTGAATTAATTAACATTCGAATGTTGCTTGATTATGTGTTTGCCATAATTGATACACTCACTGTGCATGTCCATGCTAACCTCCACTATAATTTCTTCATGATATTGTTCCTCTTGCCTCTTTAATCATACATTTGTACGGAATCTTTAATTAATGTCCTCATAGATAGCTCCAGATATGTTCAACTGCTTTATACGCCATGTTTGACTTGTGCATCGACATCCAAAAAAATAAAAGAAATAATACGCACAATGAAAATAAATACCTCAGTAAAAATTTTGATCGTCACTTGGCGTCACGTCCGATGATCGATCGTCGATCGGACACTACCAACGGCCTCTGATCGCTGCCCCAAATCAAACTATACCTTGAGAGAATGATGAACCCATCAGGATCGTCGACAACGGTGAACCCGTCGAAATCGACAGTGAATAATGCGAAATCGCAATTGCAGTGATCTCCGACGGGTTCACCATGCCTCCAGGGTATATTTTGATTCGGGGTGGCGGCCAGAGGCCACCGGTAGTGTCCGATCAATGATCGGACTTCGGACGTGTCGCCAATTGATGGTCAAAATTTTCACTGAGGCCACCTAGGGGGACCGCCAATCGCCCCAGTCTCCAATCGATCCATTTTCACTAAGGCCACCTGGGGGGACCCCCAGTCGTCAATCAATCCATTTATGGATTGAAACAAGCTTCGAGATCTTGGAACATCCACTTTGATGAAGTAATCCAGTCATATGGATTTACTCAAAGTCTGGATGAGTCATGTGTATACAAAAGATGTGACAGAAACGTAGTGGTGTTTCTTGTACTTTGCGTAGATGACATTTTGTTAATTGGCAACAATGTCAAAGTGTTATCAAACGTAAGGGTTTGGCTATCAAAGCAGTTTGATATGAAGGACTTAGGAGAAGCGGGACACATCCTTGGGATCAAGGTCATAAGGGATCGCTAGAAAAAGATGTTGTGCATATCCCAAGCTTCATATGTTGACACTGTCTTGTCTCGTTTTAGCATGGAAAACTCCAAGAAGGGTTTCCTACCCTTCAGGCATGGAGTTCCTCTATCCAAGGAGATGTGTCCGAAAACATCAAAGGAGATAGAGGAAATGAAGACGGTTCCTTATGCTTCGGCAGTAGGAAGCCTCATGTATACTATGTTGTGCACGAGACCTGATATCTATTTTACCGTGGGCATGGTTAGCAGATATCAGAGTAACCCTGGACAGGGACATTGGACTGCGGTAAAGTATATATTGAAAAATCTAAGACGGACTAGGGATTATATGTTGATTTACCGGGCAGACCAATTAGTCCCTGTGGGTTATACGGACTCAGATTTCCAGTCAGATAGGGACAAGAGTAAGTCTACCTAGGGGTTTGTGTTTACTTTAGGAGGTGGAGCCATTGTTTGGAGGGGTGTCAAGCAGAAATGCGTGGCGAACTCACCATGGAAGCTGAATATGTGGCAGCCTCAGAGGCAGCCAAGGAAGCGGTATGACTCAGGAACTTCATCATGGACTTAGATATGATTCCTGGTTTCCCAGATCTATCACAATCTTTTGTGATAATAGTGGTGCAGTTGCAAACTTGAAGGAACCACGAGCCTATAAGGCGAGTAAACACATAGAGTGCAAGTACCACCTGATACGAGAAATCGGCGAGGAGACGTGGTTGTCGCCAAGATTACATCAGAGGACAACCTGGCAGATCCTTTCACGAAAGCTCTTCCAGCTAGAGCTTTTGATAGGCATGTGGAGGATATGGGAGTCAGATGTATGGTAGTGAGAGAACAGCAAAGTCTTTAAGTATAAGTGGAAGATTGTAAGATGTGTATACTGAAAGACATGAATTTCTTTATATGAACATCTTCATTTTGAAAAAATAATCACAACTACACTAGGTGTCTGTTTATATTAGTACATGCATGAAGTCCAATTACTTTGCATTGTAGATAACATGGTGTGTGGTGTCACATGGAAAATCATGTTATCATTTCCTTGCTTAGTATAAATAGAGGCTCACAACCGAGATGGATTTGGACAACCTATCAGAATGGTTGTAGTGTAATTAGGTGTGGTTGGTCTTGACCATAGAATTACACTAGTGTACTTTGAGTACATTGAGCAGAACCAAAACCCGAGGTTATCCAATTTATACTGACTCGATAATTGGATAGGACCTCAAGACTTTATTATAGAGTACGATCCCTTAATCCCGATATAATAACGGGCATATATTATTAACTATTATTTCTTTGATTTACCAATGGGCGAGATCTATTCTGTTAGATCGATAGGCCCGGTAAGTTGGGAGATAATATTAATAATATGATGTGCTATTGATTATTGGAGGAATCTGTGTCCTGGTGAGTCGGGTTGATGATGCCCCCTTGATGAGCTCGAAAGGTTCATCATGCTAAACCCTACAGGTGGATTTGATCCAGCATGATGATAAGGTCGAGTGGTACTAGTCAAGAATCCAGAGGTTAATTAATTTGAATTATCAGTAATTTAAATTAATTAACGGGCATTCGAGATCTTAAACACGGGGGGATGGACGACTCATAATATGTGGAGCCCATATGAAAATATAGGGTTGGTGAGGAAGTTTAATTAAGATCCTTTAGTGGAATGGATCTTAATTAATGGATCGGGTTTAGATTCATTGGTGGGCCAAGATCCAACTCCTCCTCTTGGTCTCTACCTTAGCCCTATAAATACCCAAGGAGATCATGGAAACCATGGCTGGATCCAAGAGCACACACCCAAGGCCTCTCCCTTCCTCTCCTTCCCTCATTCTCTCTCCTAGGTTAAGGCCGGCGCAAGAACAAGAGGGAGTTCCATCCCTCTATTCTTCTTCCCTCCTTCACCATCTCCTGTCCGAGGCCAACATATACAAGGAAGAGGTGTCCTCTTCCTTTTGTGGTGCTCGGCGGTGAAGGAAACAGGGTCGGTGGGCGAGGGGCGGCGGTGAGTGGCGCAAGGGTGGTTTGCGGCGGCGCCGCAAGGCTGAAGGAGGAGGGGTTTTCGGCCAGGTTTGGGTGGAAGAAAAGTCTAGTTTTCTTCCACATCCTCTTCTACATCTTCCTCCCTTGAACTTCTTTGTGGCCGGCGAGAGTTTGGTGGCTCAAGGTGGCCGGCGGCGCAAGAAGATAGGGAGGGTGGCTGGCGGTTCCAAACCCTAGAGCTAGGGTTTGTGTTGGCGTGAAGAGAAGGTCTTTTGGAGTGCCTCGGTGATCTCGGTTCGTGGTAGATCGTCACCCACACGACGCCCGTGAAGGGGGGACATAAGGTAGAAGGCCGCGAGGTGATCGGGAAGGTATATTTCTTTCCCAAGCTCCTTATGTCTATTGTGTGTCATGTTTGCTAACCTCGTCATTTTATGTTAGTTAGTTTATTATTTTGATTTTGTATCATAGCCAATAATTTACTAACTGGACCCCGACCATAAACACGAAAGCCGGCGATCCACTCGTCGCCTTTTTCGCAGTCGAACGGTCGAGCAAATTACAAGGCCGATCTTTGTGATTGGTCGAGTTGTAATTTGGATCGTTCGATACGGCACGAGATGGTTGTTGGGAGACGGTCTCCATTCGGATTATTTTTAATCCGTAGACATGAGAGGTCTTCCAAGGACGACCAAGTTTTCGCTAAGGAAATCCGCTAAGTCATACCCAACAACTGGTATCAGAGCAGGTTTGTTTTGGTTTAATTTTAATCGCTGTATGACTAGGACAGGTTATTAATCGAGACATGGAGGTCTTCCAAGGACGACCAAGTTTTCGCTAAGGAAATCCGCTAAGCCATACCCAACAACTGGTATCAGAGCCAGGTTTCCGGCTTTGTGTGTTTAGGATTGGTTAATTTTTGCATTTTCATACTTTTTATTTTGCTGGATGATGCGTGGATGTACGTAGGCTATCTTTGTGTTGCAGGCACGATATTCCAACTTGTCATGACCAAATAATGGTTGTATGAATGGTTGTGCAAATTTAATGTAATTAATTAATCCTCGGGGTTGACGAGCTAGGTATTTAATACGGTACATGTTTAGCCGAGTTATTTACTTTATTTTTGATCTAGTTTTCATGTACACTCCCTTGTGGAGTATAGGATCGATGATGTAAATAAGTAGCTACTCATTTCGGCTGGGAGATCCCTCATGGTAGCTTGCGCAGAAGGAAGGGAGGAGTGGACGAAGTGACGACACGACTGGAGGCGCATTAGAGACCAAGGGCCATGAAAGTTGGAAAATCTAGGATTTTCTGTATTTTTCATATATTTGGTTATGTTCTTGGTTGTGTGGTTGTGCTAAGTTAAAATTCCTCAAAATAAATTACTAAGTGGGAGAGGGACCCTAAGTGTCCCACGACTTCCATTACAATCCGATAAGTGATGTGAACAAGTCTGCGCGTCGACTCTGAGTATCTTCCTCCCCATCGGATGGACTTGTTCTGTGGATCACTGGGTCAGAAAAGACTATAGAAAATTGTTAAAGAGTGTGTGTACTTCCCCATCGGAAGGCATATAATCGGAAATACTTTTTTTAGTGTCGTGTAATGGTGCACACTTAGATGCAAATAATAGTATCCTCCCCATCGGAGTCACTGCTGTTGTTTTGCAGAGCCAAAGTGAACCAACTATTGATCTTAGTTGTCAAAAAGTTAGGTTGACAAGATAGTAAGATTGATGGGTAAAACCTCCTCTTACGAATGTAGGGATTCGTATACGTTCACACCATCGTGGCATGCGAATTTCTCGGTGTATAGGGGTGTTGGTTGATTTTAAAAATTTATTGTTTTGAGGAATCAATTTATTTTCGATTTCTAAAGTAGTATATGTTGTGATTCTCAGGTTTTTCATAATGACCTTTAACCCACTAGCAACAATTCTTAAGGAAAATAAACTTACTGGCCAAAACTACATAGACTGGAAGAGGAACCATGGCATTGTCCTCACTGCTGAAGAGTACAAATTTGTACTCTTCGAGGAATGTCCGGAAAGGCCTAAAGAGGACTCTGGTGAAGAGTTGAGGGAGTGTTACAAGAAGTGGGTCAAGGCAAATGAGATGGCACAGTGCTACATTCTGGCATCTATGTCGAATGTGCTGCAACATCAGTATCAGGTCATGCCCACTGCTAGTGACATGATGCTGAACCTCAAGGAGCTCTTCAGGAACCAAGGTCGAGCTGCTAGGCAAACCGCGATGAAGAGTCTGATGACGACCACTATGGTCGAAGGGACACCCGTGAGGGATCTGTTCAGGCAATCGACCCAAGAATGATCGGGAAAATCATGATTTTGATGTGTGTGTGCCAATATGTTTAAGGTTAGGGTGTTGTGTTGTTATTTGATATGTGTGATTGAGTTTGCAGGACTTGGAGAATCACACATGGAGGACATATCGAGGGACGAGAGCCGAGGGAGGAGGACTCCATGGGCAAGCCGGGAAGTGGACTTCAAAAGGCACACGTGAATGGTGGCATGGAGGCAACCCAAGGAAAGGCTTGTGTGCGCATCCGAGGGACGATAGCCGGAGGAAGAAGACTTCAAGGGGCAAGCCAAGGGAGTATACCTGAAGGCACACGTGAAGGAGAATGTTCGGAGTGAGAGTGAGTGAGTGTAGAGGCTGGGCAATCTACTGGTAGAAAGGCAGTCGACTGCCAAAACTCACAGAATGTTTCTCACTCGAGACCAGTCGACTGCTCCTGGAGCAATCGACTGGTCAACCCCAAAAACTAGCCATTGGCTAGCATTTAAAGCTAGGCCAATCGACTGCTCCAGGGGCAGTCGACTGGTAGCGGGGCTGGACAGCTTGCGAAGCTGTTCTTTACTCTTATATAAAGGGGACTTTTTGGCACGAGGAATGTACGGTTTTTTACTGTACCAAAGTGTTGTTTATGCCAAAAGTCATCAACTCTTCCTCTAGCTTTCATCTCGATCTTGTAAAGAGGAAGAAGACAACTTTGTAAAGGTTTTCTCCACCTTGATGGAGGCTTTTCATAGTGGAGGTGGTGTACTCGTGCAGATCCTTGGATTAGTCACCTTTCGGGGTGGATACCAAGTAAATCTTTCTTGTTAGCATTGAATCTCTTATTTTCATAATAGTTTTGTATTGTGCTAACCCTCTTGTAGAGAGAATTCGACGAAAAGTGCTATTCATCCCCCCCTCTAGCAACGCAAACGATCTTACAAGTGGTATCAGAGCTGGTTCGCTTCGGGAGAACTCACCGTCGACCGGAGTAACAAGAAATGGCGTTTCAAGAGGGCTATAGCACCGCAAGGCCTCCATTCTTCGATGGAAACGACTTCGCCTACTAGAAAGGTAGAATGGAATACTATTTGATGAATGACATTGAGAATTAGATGAGTGTTGTAGAGGGTTTCGACGCACCCGTCAACGAAAGAGGAGAGCCACTATCCATGAGAGCTTGGCCAAAGGAAGTCATGAAGAGGGCGCAAGCAAATGCCAAGGCCACCACCACACTTCAATGCGAGTTGTCCAAGGAACAACTCAACAAGGTGGGGCATTTCAAGAGCACAAAGGAATTATGGGAGAAACTTGTTGAACTCAACGAAGGATCAAACGAGTCAAGGAGGGCAAAGAAGGACCTCTTGGTGGCTCAATTACAATCACTCTCCATGAAGACCAACAAGACGGTTAGCCAATTGCATGGAAGAGTAAAGGAAATCATCAATGAGTTACATGTAATTGGTGAGAAGGTGGAAAACCGAGATCTCGTGAGGTATGTTTTACAATCTTTCCCTAGAACTACGTTGTGGGCATCAATGGTTGATGCCTACAAAGTATCAAGGGATCTTTCAATGGTAAAATTAGATGATTTGTTTTGTGAATTTGAATTACATGAACAAACTAACATCTCTTCCAAAGAAAAAGGTGTAGCATTCATTGTAGAAAAGGAGAAGAAAAAGAAGAAGGAGAAGAAGAAGGTGATCTACTCCTCATCATCCGAATTGGAGGAGTCTAGTGCTTCTATGGATAGTGACCAAGAGGCTTACTGATAACCATCATTTTGTTTGATTATTTTCGTCTCTAAAATTCATGTTTGATCCACATTTTATATGCTTAAGTTTGCAATTGTATTAGGTTTCATGTATTCACTTCATTTTAGCTTTTAATTCTAATCTTTGTATATTTGGGATATTTTTGGCACTAAATTTGAATATCATTTTGTAGGCTTCAAATGATCATGGACCTAGATCAAATCGGGTCAAACTTAAGTCAGCATTGGATCCAGATCAAAGGGATCAAGCAGTAGATTAATAGGAGCCGTCCATTCATAGAACAGCTAGATCTGAGCCATCAGCCACTGATCTGGTTAATCCGAGCTGGGGATAGGTATATCAGGACCATTGATTGGGATCTGTGGAGTTTGGTTCAGATCTGAAGAGATCTGACCGTTGGATGAAGCCAAATCGATCTCAGCCGTTCGTTGTTAATCTCCTTCTGAGCTGACTTGGCTGACTGACCCAACTGTTGGACTGAACCATTTGCTGAGCCGAACCCAAGCTGGTTGAACTCAAATGAAGAGCTGGGCTGAGCTGGACCAGAGTAGAGCTGAAACATGATCTGGGTTGACTGAACCTGCACACAAGGCTGGACTGGCTGAACCAAAGGACTGAACCTGACCACAGAACTAACTGACTGAACCAAAGCTAGCTTGGCTGACCTGACCTAACCTACGCGCAGCCAGGGAGAAACAAAAAGGGGGAGCCGACGCAAAGCTAGGGCATCGTTCGGCGCACACACACACGCAACTCATCCTCTCCACCCTCACCGCCGGCGGTCTTCTTCATCACATCACCGCCGGCCGGTATTCCATCTCCACCTCTTCTCTGTCGGGGTTCGAAGAGAAGAGAGTAAAGGGTTTCTTCTCTTTCAGGGTTCGAAGAGAGGTCACCTCCGTTTTCCTCCATTTTCATCACCGGCGACCACAAGCTAGGGCTTTGGGGGTTCCGAGCTCTAGCCGAATGCAGCCGTCGCAGCACTTTCATCACCACCACCACAAGCTAGGGCTCTGGGGGTTCCGAACCCTAGCTGACATCTCACCATCCATCTCCACCGCCGGCGATCAATTCCTTACTGCAATGCTTTCAAAATTCATCCCTTTCAGTAATTTAGTTTCAGCCATTCAATATTTCCTTCATAGCAGAGTCAATTCCCAACAACAGCTTCGATTTTCAGCATTCTTTAGCATTTTCAGCATTCAACTCAAATCCAGGCCGAGTGGCAGCACCTCTTCAGCAGCTACGGCAGCAGCAGTTTCTTCACTGCATTTCCAGCAATTCCAATTGATTCGGCAGCTCCTTTCATTGAACTATCCTTGCAATTTAATTGTGCTTGTTGATTTTTGATAATTGATAATGTTTGAGTTGTTATGTTTGTTTTTGAGTGAATGTTTGTAGTTGATGGAACTTCCCCAATTCGAATTGCATGTTCTTGAATCAATTTCAATCATGCATATGAGGTGTTTTGTCAAATGCCTCTTAGAACAGTTAATTTTAATTGTGATGTTTCTTAGTTGATAAACTCTTATTTTGTATTGCTTTTTCCATGTCTTTAAGTTCTCTATCTTCATTACATGCAATTTGGTTAGGAAATTAAATTTCCTTAATGTTGTAGGTTTCTGTTCCTTGTTTAATTTTGTTGATGCTTAATTTCCAGTTGTCTTTTCCTTACTGCACTTGTAATTAGGTTAAATTAGATTTCCTTACCTGTATTGTCTCTCCTTAATTAGACTAGATTTCATACCTGCTTTGCTATGTCTTTTCGTAGTCTTAAAGTTTAAATCCAAACCCCAGTTTGATATCAAAAATCCAAAAGCAATAAAATACGATCATGAGATTTATCTTGCACCAACTACATTCGTTGGGAGACGACTCGAGTTACTCTATGCTACATTAGTTTAGAGGAATTCGATACTTAAATTGTATTTGAAACCGTGACACGACTGAAACGGTCTATCAAATTTAGCGCCGTTGCCGGGGAATGTAGTGGTGCTTGATAATTATATTCTTTGATTCTATTCTTAATTGCTTAATCTTTTGTATACGGTTGCTGCCATTTTACTTGTTTTGTGACAGGACTGCAGATTCAAAATGTTTTCAAATGCTTGTTCATCTCCTCACCAGCAGCCGTGTCAACAATTTCAGCAGCCCTATTCAGATTTGCAGCAGTACCAAACTTTCAATCAGCCAACACAGCAATTTCAACCCCAATTTCAGAATTTTTAGCAAGGGTACAATCCAAATTTTCAACAAAACTTTCAACCAAGTCAGAATTTTCAGCAAGACACTCAGAATTTTCACCCTCAAACATTTCAACCTCAATTTCAACAATTTCAGCAGCCCTATAATAATTTTCAGCAAAACCAACCTTTCAATCAGCTACAACAGCAATTTCAACCACAATTCCAAAATTTTCAGCAAGGATACAACTCTAATCAGCCGGGTTTTCAACCATACAATCAGAGTTTTCAGCCTCCACAATTTCAGCCCTCACCACAACAATTTCAACCTCAAACTCAGAATTTCCAGGGCTACAATTCTCAGCAATTCCAACCAAGTTCCCAGGCTACTTTTCAGCAATTTCAACCTTATAATCAACCCCAACAACTTGATTTTCAGAATTCACCGCTTAACCATGATTTTCAGCAACCTTATGCTACCTTTCAAGAACAACAAGTTGTTGAATCTGCTCTTAAAAATCTTCAGAGACGCCTTGGACAATTGGTTAATCAAATGAATCAAATAAAAGCCCAAAGATCAGGACAACTATCTTATCAAGCTACTCTTAATTCTGAGGGGCATGATTGTGATTCTATAGGTGTAGGGGATTGCACAGAGCCCCAGGGACCACCTACATTGATTGATACATTAGAAAATTCAGAAGATAGGATTGAGAGTGTAGGGGATTGCACTGAGCCCCAGGAATCACCCATTCTTACTGATTTAGAGGCATTGGAGGAGATTGATAGCAGAGCTTGTGATAGTTTTCAATTCAATTCTGAAACTTTTCAGGATCATTCTATACTTCTATTTTGTGATAATATAGTTGTTGATGATCCTAATTTTTCTAATATGGTTGTTGCAGATATTAATGAGGAAGCATGCATGGGAGATGATTCTACAGGTGTAGGGGATTGCACAGAGCCCCAGGGACCACCGTTGACTGATAAATTAGAATATTCAGAAGATCAGCATGGAAGTGTAGGGACTTGCATAGTGGAAGCGAGAACCCAAGAATCACCTGCTTCAGTGGAGTGCCCACCAGAACCTGAACCTGAAGTGGAGCATGTACTTGACCAGGAGGGGACCACAGTTACATCTACTCTTGTAGAACCTCCAGGTATTCTTCAGCATGATCAGGTAAGTATTCCTCTTATGTCTTTGGAAAAATCAATGGAGGTACCTCAAACTGAATTTATTATTTGTGATACACTTATGGATACATCTTTTGTAGAATTTGATTGTGAAAAATTTTTATAGGCACCTAAAATTGATGTTGTTTATTATGATGAATCTCTTGATACATCTTTTGTGGATATGAATTGTGGAAAATTTTTAGAAGGGCCTGAATTTGATGTTGTTTATTGTGACGAATCTCTTGCTATATCTTATGCTGAAGTTGAGTGTGAAAAACTTATGGAGGTACCCGAGATTGATTTTATTGGCTGTGAAACATTGCTTGATACATTCTTGGTGGAAAATAATTGTGAAAATTCCCTAGCGATACCTAGTGTTTATTTTGTTGGTTGTGAAACATGCCTTGATATCATGTGTGGGAAATAATTGTGAAAATTCCATTGAAGTATCCAAAATAGATTTCATTGGTGGTGATAAGTTTCTTGATGCATCTTTGGTGGATATTAATTGTGAAAACTTCATTGAGGTGCAAAAAATTGATTTTCTTGGATGTGATGCGTACCTCGATTCTTTTTATGTAGAGATTGATGGTATTATATTTCTTTCTTACCCTGCACGCTTGAGAGAGGTATTACATAGTTTTGCAGGGTCCCGAAGACTTCTGGAGTGGGTGCTCCATCTGAACAGATTCCAACCTCCTGGAAGGACTTCCAAAAAGCATCAAGAGGGAGGAGTTACTTTTATCTTGACTAATAGCACTTCACCTCTTAAGTGGGTTTTGAACCTTAATCGTCTCCGACCACCGGAAGATGCTTGTGCAAAATTAATAAGGGAGAAATCTGTGCACTACGAGATTGACTACTTGAGGATAGTTCTCCCAAGATGGATGCTCCGTGCTCTCTATCCAATTTGAAGGGGAGTTTGTTCCTTTACTTTCCTTTTCTTGTTTTTCTTTATGTTTATACTTGCATATTTGTTCGCTTTTATACTTTGCATTTATGTTTTGCTTCCTCATTCTGCATTTTGTTTGGTCTTGAATAAACCTTGTTTGACTTCTAGTTGTATCTCCCTACATGTTCCTTTATTATGCTTTGAGAATCATAAAAGATAGTTAAGTCTGATTATTGAGTTTTGGTTTCCTTGGTATGCTTGGGGACATTAATTGCATTTAGTCATTTGTTGTGGTGATGAACTCTATCTTGCTGGATTAAGCATGACATTTGATTGTTCACCTAGTGAGGATATTGTCATGCCTATCCTTAATCCTCTTATGTGTGATAGCATTTGTGATATTTGACACTCTAGAACTTGCTTTGATTCTTTTTGAAATTACAATAGTATAAGCTTACATGAATATGATGGAGGCAACCTTTCTTGATGAACTCTTAGTTTTCCTCTCCCTTGTTATTGTTACTACTGAGCATTTCACCTATTGCTTTCATATTTCATTGACTTTCCTTTGTCAGATCTTTTCATTGTCATTACATTCTCACTGTCATATCTTTATTAGCTTATTCTTCCCTTGAGCATGCGATGAGAGCATAGGGTGATTGCATGATGAGTTACATTTTTATTTCTCTATTATCAGCCTCTATTATTGTGAGTTTAGATGTTATCATGCTTTGCTACATTGCTTGAGACGGGCAAGTTTTAAGTGTTGGGGGGGGGAGACAAGTGTGTATAGACGGATGCTAGTGTGAAAAAAAAGTGAAAAAAAAGAAAAAAAATCTCTCTATGTGAAAAAAAAGAAAAGAAGAGAGATAGAAAAAAATAATAAAGATGAAAAAAATGAAAAAAAAAGAGAAAAGAATGAAAAAAAATCTCTCTATGAAAAAAAAAATATTTCCTCAAGCATTCGGGATTTTGTTAGTGATGAACAAAAAGAAATATTTTCTTGATGTGTACTCTTTTGATATTATTGTTTAGAGAAATTCAAGAGTTATGTTGTTAATCCATACATGCATTTTGAGAGATGTTGTAAGTGTTTGATGTGTAGTGCATTGAGAATGTGCAAGGAGAATTGTGAGTGTTGGATGTTTGGGTGAGTTCTTATTTTGGCCTATTGTTTGATTGTATACATCATGTTAATTACCCCAATGCTCTCATATTCTCTTTGATCTTCTTTCATGCTCTCTATGATCTTCTTTGTTATCTACCATTCTTGTTCTCTTGTTAGCACTTGGTTTTATTATTATTCATTGAAAAGTCCTCTTGATTTGTGTACTTATGTTATAGTAGTGGAGAAGTAGAAAATAAGCAAGCATATGGTAGTGCAATGTCATGAATGCTTTGAGAGAACTCCACTTCCATATTTGTTATTTTTGTGAGCATCAGTGCATATATCCATCTTGTGAGGTTTTTGTCATGCTTAGTTTATTCAAGTTGATGAAATTACCATGTTTTTGACTTATGTGAGATTTGGAACCATAAATACATGGATTCTTGAGGCTTGATGATCCTAAGTAATTCTCTTTTATTATTCCTCAAGTATTGATAGGGGATGTAATGTTTGGGAGATATGTTATTTTCTTTGAGTTTTATTTACTTGCCCGGGACGTGCAAGAAGTAAGTGTGGGGGAGTTTGATAACCATCATTTTGTTTGATTATTTTCGGCTCTAAAATCTATGTTTGATCTACATTTTATATGCTTAAGTTTGCAATTGTATTATGTTTCATGTATTCCCTTCATTTTGGCTTTTAATTCTAATCTTTGTATATTTGGGATATTTTTGGCACTAAATTTGAATATCATTTTGTAGGCTTCAAATGATCATGGACCTAGATCAAATCGGGTCAAACTTAAGTCAGCATTGGATCCAGATCAAAGGGATCAAGCAGTGGATTAATAGGAGCCGTCCATTCAGAGAACGGCTAGATCTGAGCCATCAGCCACTGATCTGGTTAATCCGAGCTGGGGATAGGTAGATCAGGACCATTGATTGGGATCTGTGGAGTTTGGTTCAGATCTGAAGAGATCTGACCGTTGGATGAAGCCAAATCGATCTCAGCCGTTCGTTGTTAATCTCCTTCTGAGCTGACTTGGCTGACTGACCCAACTGTTGGACTGAACCATTTGCTGAGCCGAACCCAAGCTGGCTGAACTCAAATGAAGAGTTGGGTTGAGCTGGACCAGAGTAGAGCTGAAACATGATCTGGGTTGACTAAACCTGCATACAAGGCTGGACTGGCTGAACCAAAGGACTGAACTTGACCACAGAACTAACTGACCGAACCAAAGCTGGCTTGGCTGACTTGACCTAACCTACGCGCAGCCAGGGAGAAGCAAAAAGGGGGAGCCGACGCAAAGCTAGGGCATCGTTCGGCACACACACACACGCGACTCATCCTCTCCACCCTCACCGCCGGCGGTCTTCTTCATCACATCACCGCAGGCCGGTATTCCATCTCCACCTCTTCTCTGTCGGGGTTCGAAGAGAAGAGAGTAAAGGGTTTCTTCTCTTTCGGGGTTCGAAGAGAGGTCACCTCCGTTTTCCTCCATTTTCATCACCGGCGACCACAAGCTAGGGCTTTGGGGGTTCCGAGCTCTAGCTGAACGTAGCCGAACGCAGCCATCGCAGCACTTTCATCACCACCACCACAAGCTAGGGCTCTGGGGGTTCCGAACCCTAGCTGACATCTCACCATCCATCTCCACCGCCGGCGATCAATTCCTTACTACAATGCTTTCAAAACTCATCCCTTTCAGCAATTTAGTTTCATCCATTCAGTATTTCCTTCATAGCAGAGTCAATTCCCAACAGCAGCTTCGATTTTCAGAATTCTTCAGCATTTTCAGCATTCAACTCAAATCCAGGCCGAGTGGTAGCACCTCTTCAGCAGCTACGGCAGCAGCAGTTTCTGTTGGATCGAGAAAGACCGATAGAGGGGGGGGTGAATATCGGAAAATGTTGCGCGGCGGAATAAAGTCAAACAACGCAAACACCAAGGTTTTACTTGGTTCGGAGCCTGGGTCGACTCCTACTCCAAGGCCCACGGTCGTTGACCGTTTACTTTGGGCAATTCTATAGTGTGCAAAACGGTTACAGAGTGAGATTACAAAATTACTGTAAATAGAAATATACACTTTGTTTTACCAACTCCCGGTGTAGATCGAGTTTCGGTGCAGTGGGAGGTTGACGGCGCTTCGTTCTTGAGTCGGGAAGTTTCCGGAGTAGAGCGCGGTCGTCAGAGAGTTTGGATGCGTTGAATGAAAGCAGTGTTTAGAAGAGGAGGGTCTAGGGCCCTTTTTATAGTGCCTGGGGGCGCCCTGGTCAACGGGGGCGCCCCCCCACGTGGCAGCAGATCCACACAAGGCGCAGTCAACGACTTATCCCTTGAACCTCGGGATAAGGTCTTGACGGGGGCGCCCTGGACGCTGACGGCGCCCTGGTTGACTCGGCCAACTCTTATCCGCAGCGCTGAAGTCTCCTGCGTAAGAGTGGCTGGGGCGCCCTGGGCGCTGGGGGCGCCCGGGACAGCGGGGGCGCCCTGGGTGCGCAGTGCAGACGCGGCAGCAGCTTAACTCTTCAGTTTGTTTGCCATGGGGGCGCCCGGGACAGCGGGGGCGCCCTCAGAATGTACTGTCGAGGTTCATTTGCTTTCTTTGTGTTTTGTGTTCACCTTGGGGGTGCCCGGGACACTCCAGGCGCCCTGGTCAGCAGTTGCCTCTTTCCTTTGAGGCATTCTGAGCTGCAGACACACGTTCCTTCGGTCCTGCTTCCAGGGTTAGTCCAAAACACAATAAAACAAATATTTAATTTAATTTATACAGCCTCAGCTGTCTTGGTTCTGACTTTGGTCTCCAAAATGGAGCCCTAGGTCGAACCGACGCCTAATGTTCCCTCAAGGGGAACGCGTCCTCACTTACTCCTCTCGGGAGAATTTACCTGGTGCCAACCGGCTCCTCCAGTTGGTTTTCGCCTAGCAGCCCTTCGCCAGGACTTGGTTTTCACCTAGCAGCCCTTCGCCAGGACTTGGTTTTCGCCTAGCAGCCCTTCGCCAGGACTTGGTTTCCTGACAGCCCATCGTCAGGTGCCTAGCAGCCCTTCACTAGGACTTTGTTTCCTGCACTCTCAAGCAGCATTGTTAGATACCAAACAACCCTTAACTTTGAATCCTTTGCCAATATCAAAACAAGGTTCGATCTGGTGCTTCCTGCACCAACAATCTCCCCCTTTTTGATTATGGCAACACAATTCAAAGTTAAGGAAAAAATTACAACAGTTAAGAGCATAAGGTAAACAGTGAAGCATAACTGTAGAGTTAAAAAAAATTCTTTATTTTTCATACTCCCCCTAAAACCCTGAATACTTGTGTTATAAAATAGTAAAAATACTTAACTTTGACCTTTCCTCCCCCTTTGACATATATCAAAAGCATACATGGGTTAGCAAGGTTTCTAATGGGGAGTTTTGAGTTCTACCAAAGATAAGTTTTTGACAAAGTATTTTTCAAAAAGAGCAAAAGTATTTGTATCCATAGACACTTTTGAAAAGCAAGCTTAAACTTTGTTAAAAACCTTTTTTTTTTTGAGACAAATTTTGATTACTAAGGAAAATTTTATTTAGAAAAACATGCACTAAAAATAACTTTGAACCACTTAGAAATGCTTAAAATTTTGAAAGAGCTTAAAAATAACATTCCCTTTCTCTCCCCCTTAATGTAAAACTCTTCTCCTTATGTTTTAGACCATTTTTAAGTCTAATAAAAATATTTTGAGAGAAGTTTTAAGGAGAGCGTTTGTGTATCAGAGCCTATGAGTTTTGAAAGTATAAACATACTTAGTATAATTCTTGAAAGTATAGCAAAAAGTTTTAAATTGCACCAACAAAACTTTATTTGGAAAAGTATTGAAAAGATATTTTATATTTGTAGGCCAATCTTTTAGAAAATTCACGCACTTAGAACAATATTGCCTTGAAAAATATTTATACTTTTGAAAACATTATAGCAATACTTTTTGACAGATATTATGTATTTTTGAAGATATAAGTGCTTTTGAATCTTCAAAAGTACTTTTGAAATAAATATTATGCATTTTGAACACAAAATATTTTACTTGACTAGGTTTCTTTTCCAGTCTGACACAATCCTAGGAAACCTTGTTGACTACAAGGACATTTTCCTAAGTGTCCTGGAAAATTTTCTCCAACCCAAGTAAATATTATAAAATTAATTTCATAAGCCACAAGAATTTTGTAAAATAATAGTATTTTGACAGAAAAATTATTTAAGTTTTCACAAGGATTTTGAACTTGCAGTGCATGAAAACATATAATTTTGAAAATGTTCAATAATTCTTTTAATTTCATCTCCCCCTAAACTTGACTCAGTCCTAGGAAGCTTGTTGACTACAAGCGATCTTCCTCTGAGTTTTAGGGTTTGATTTAAATTATAAGAATTATCTAATAACTTCAAAACAAATAATTACCAAAAAAAATTTTCAGAAATTCTTCTTTTGAATCAAACTCCCCCTAAATTTGACACATCCTAGGAGTCCTAGTAGATCATGAAGTGGACCTTCCTCTGTGTCTTTAGGGTTTATTAAAAACAAAAGAATAATTTTGAATAATCTTCTGAGTATGAAACTTTCAAGGAGATAAATTTTTGACACCTCAATTTGAAGTAATAATAACACAGTTTTTGAAAAGAAATATTTTGAAATGATAATAATTTATCAAAGGGATAGTAATATACCAAGAATTTTGAGTAATTTTTGAAGGCCTTATTCTGAAATGATACTAAATTTTAGAGCATCAGGTTTTGAGAATAAATCTAAAAAGAACTCCCCTTGTATTCGACTTGTCTTAACTTTATCTAAGTGCTTGAAGGGTCTTTAGCATTAACTAGGTTTGACCATGTTTGACTCAGTTGACTAGGGTTTAACCATGTTAATCATGGTTTGACTATGTTGAAATTATTCTCTGAATGAAAACACAACATAAAAGAAATTTTAATTTGAACTTAATATTCCTGTCTCACCCAATCTAGGGTTTTCAAACAGTTAGCCTTAAAAGTTCTTGTGAGACAGGTTTGAAGGTAAAAATAATTTTGAAAAAAATGTTTAACTTTGAAAGAGAATAAAAAAAATGTTTATTTTTGAAAAAGTATAATTGACTTCGAAGACAGATTTGAATTTGAAAAAGAGTGATTTTGAAAAAGAATTTTTGAAAACAGGTTTGAATCTATAATTATTTGAAATTTGTGTTAGATTCGAATTTGACATAAGATAATTTGAATTTGAATTTCAGAAATCGGCTTCCAGGTCTTGGCGAGGCACTAGGCCTTCTTTGGCCGTAGCCTTATGGGATCATCCACCTTTTCCTTGACAAAGCCTTTTAATGAAATTTCATTTTCAAATTAAGTTAGGTCATTTTCTGGTCCAACTAGCTTGGGTCTTGGATCGGTAGCTTCGGCTGGTTTCACCAGTCTAAAGAGACCAAGTAAACTTGATCTTATTAGAGTTGGTTTCCCCAACGTACTATCATCTCACCTCCTCCCAATACTATGTTGTCAAATTTCAACTAATTGGTTAAGTCCTTAAGGTATCTAGTCCTATGAATAGCCAAGACAAAACTTCAGATAATGACATAGTGAGGAGAAATTTCTGGATTTTCTAAGTTTGCAAAATTATTAATCAGTTTTTCTTGTATATCAATTTTAATTTTCAAAGTCTCATTTTCTTGTCTTAACATTTTGAATTTTGACTTTGCTAATATACATGAGTTCATCAAGTTATCTAAGCACGCATCCATATCTAAATTTGACCAAGGGAGATTAATTAAACTATCAGTATTCAAGGTAAAGAGTTGATTTGGATGTAACTTACAGTTACCCATCTTGGTTGATTGCCCTGGATCTTTGTAACACTTATCTGTGCATTCCTCTTTGTAATGCCCAAACTCCTGACACTTGAAGCATTGAATGCGACTCTTGTTCTTTCGTGCTTTTGGAGCTCGTTTCTTTGTTGCCGTTGGTGGTATCGTTTGAATCTTACGAGTAGGACACTTAGTTTGGTAGTGTCCTCTCTCCCTGCATATGTAACAAATTATATGATTTTTAAAATTCAAATTTGTAATTTTACCTTTTGATTCCTTATTAGGAATCTCCCCCTTAATTGTTGCTGTCTCGGATCTAAATTCATCTTCTGATTCCGTGTCTGAGTCAGACTTGGGTACCGGTTGAAGCTCCTTCTTTGGTGGTTCTCTTGGAGTTTTCCCTGCAAAAGTTATACCTTCCTCGATTATTGCAGTATCAGCTTGATTATTTAATTCTAATTTAGAAAAGAATTTGAAATTGGTTACCATCTCAGTCAGTTCGTCGTCTGATTCTGCTGGTTCGATTTCGACTCTGGGTTCAGGTTCAGACTCTGACTCGGCTATCTGTGCTTGGACCGAGAGTGCGAGATAACTTACCTGATCTTCTTCTTCATCTGAGATTTCTTGATGAAGATTGATCAATTTCTCCCAAATTTCTCTAGCACATCCAAATGAACCGACTAGCTTGAGTTGTTCGTTGGTTAGACCGCATTGAAGAATTGCAGTTGCTCTTGCATCAGTCTCAATTTGGTTGAGGGTGGGTTCATCCAGTTTGTCCCATGCAACTGATAGTCCATCTTCTGTAGGGAGGTGGAACCCTGTTTGAATGATCATCCATATGTCCATATGGGTCTTCAGATGGAACTCCATTTGACTTCTCCAAGAATTGAAGTTTTCACCGGAGAAGAGAGGTGGACGAACGCTGTTCCATTCTTGATTGTCCATTTAAAAACCCTTGCACACAACAGAATTAACCAAAATGTACCAAGACTTGGTCTTGGATTAGTAGTGCGGGATGAATAAATAAAATAAAAAAAATTTTCAAGGGGTGTTGCACCAACCTTGAAAGAAAAACTCGAACGAAAATATTTTAAAAAAATGAGAGAGAAAACGAAAGAAATCCGAAAAATTTTCAAACTGGTGGTTGCACCAAGTTTGAATTTCCCGCTCTGATACCACCTGTTGGATCGAGAAAGACCGATAGAGGGGGGGGGTGAATATCGGAAAATGTTCGGATTTAAAAGAAAGAGTAAGTGCGCGGCGGAATAAAGTCAAACAACGCAAACACCAAGGTTTTACTTGGTTCGGAGCCTGGGTCGACTCCTACTCCAAGGCCCACGGTCGTTGACCGTTTACTTTGGGCAATTCTATAGTGCGCAAAACGGTTACAGAGTGAGATTACAAAATTACTGTAAATAGAAATATACACTTTGTTTTACCAACTCCCGGTGTAGATCGAGTTTCGGTGCAGTGGGAGGTTGACGGCGCTTCGTTCTTGAGTCGGGAAGTTTCCGGAGTAGAGCGCGGTCGTCAGAGCGTTTGGATGTGTTGAATGAAAGCAGTGTTTAGAAGAGGAGGGTCTAGGGCCCTTTTTATAGTGCCTGGGGGCGCCCTGGTCGACGGGGCGTCCCCCCACGTGGCAGCAGATCCACACAAGGCGCAGTCAACGACTTATCCCTTGAACCTCGGGATAAGGTCTTGACGGGGGCGCCCTGGACGCTGGGGGCGCCCTGGTTGACTCGGCCAACTCTTATCCGCAGCGCTGAAGTCTCCTGCGTAACAGTGGCTGGGGGCGCCCTGGGCACTGGGGGCGCCCGGGACAGCGGGGGCGCCCTGGGTGCGCAGTGCAGACGCGGCAGCAGCTTAACTCTTCAGTTTGTTTGCCATGGGGGCGCCCGGGACAGCGGGGGCGCCCTCAGAATGTACTGTCGAGGTTCATTTGCTTTCTTTGTGTTTTGTGTTCACCTTGGGGGCGCCCGGGACACTCCGGGCGCCCTGGTCAGCAGTTGCCTCTTTCCTTTGAGGCATTCTGAGCTGCAGACACACGTTCCTTCGGTCCTGCTTCCAGGGTTAGTCCAAAACACAATAAAACAAATATTTAATTTAATTTATACAGTCTCAGCTGTCTTGGTTCTGACTTTGGTCTCCAAAATGGAGCCCTAGGTCGAACCGACGCCTAATGTTCCCTCAAGGGGAACGCGTCCTCACCTACTCCTCTCGGGAGAATTTACCTGGTGCCAACCGGCTCCTCCAGTTGGACTTTTACCCAGCAGCTCTTCGCCAGGTCTTGGTTTTCGCCTAGCAGCCCTTCGCCAGGACTTGGTTTTCGCCTAGCAGCCCTTCGCCAGGACTTGGTTTTCGCCCAGCAACCCTTCGCCAAGACTTGGTTTCCTGACAGCCCATCGTCAGGTGCCTAGCAGCCCTTCACTAGGACTTTGTTTCCTGCACTCTCAAGCAGCATTGTTAGATACCAAACAACCCTTAACATTGAATCCTTTGCCAATATCAAAACAAGGTTCGATCTGGTACTTCCTGCACCAACAGTTTCTTCACTGCATTTCCAGCAATTCCAATTGATTCGGCAGCTCCTTTCATTGAACTATCCTTGCAATTTAATTGTGCTTGTTGATTTTTGATAATTGATAATGTTTGAGTTGTTATGTTTGTTTTTGAGTGAATGTTTGTAGTTGATGGAACTTCCCTAATTCGAATTGCACGTTCTTGAATCAATTTCAATCATGCATATGAGGTATTTGGTCAAATGCCTCTTAGAACAGTTAATTTTAATTGTGATGTTTCTTAGTTGATAAACTCTTGTTTTGTATTGCTTTTTCCATGTCTTTAAGTTCTCTGTCTTCATTACATGCAATTAGGTTAGGAAATTAAATTTCCTTAATGTCGTAGGTTTCTGTTCCCTGTTTAATTTTGTTGATGCTTAATTTCCAGTTGTCTTTTCCTTACTGCACTTGTAATTAGGTTAAATTAGATTTCCTTACCTGTACTGTCTCTCCTTAATTAGACTAGATTTCATATATGCTTTGCTATGTCTTTTCGTAGTCTTAAAGTTCAAATCCAAACCCCAGTTTGATATCAAAAATCCAAAAGCAATAAAATATGATCATGAGATTTATCTTGCACCAACTACATTCGTTGGGAGACGACTCGAGTTACTCTATGCTACATTAGTTTAGAGGAATTCGATACTTAAATTGTATTTGAAACCGTGACACGACTGAAACGGTCTATCACTTACATGGTAAGGAAATTGGGAAGAGCATTTAAAAATTTCTCTAACAAGTCTTATAGTAGGAAAGGGTCAAGAAGCAAGAGCAAAGACATCATTTGCTACAATTGCCACCAAGAGGGCCACATGAAGAAAGAGTGCCCACAACTCAAGAAAAGAGATGACAAGAAGGAAGAAAAGAAGAAGAGTGAGAAGAGGAGATCAAAAGAAAAGGGGAAGAGTGCCACAAGCCTAAAAGCTACTTGGGATGATTTATCGTCTTCGGAGGAAGAGGAAGATCACGTGTCACACTTCGCACTAATGGGAGTGGACAACTTGGAGTCATCCGATAATGAGAGGAGCTCAAGTAGTGAAGATGAAAGTGAAGCCTCATCATCATCCGAATCCGAGGCATCAGTAAGTGAGGTATATAGCTTACCCTCTTCTACTCTTGTCTGTTGGATCGAGAGAAACGATAGAGGGGGGGTGAATATCGTTAAACGCTTTTCGGATAAAAACTAGAGCAAGTACGCAGCGGAATAAAAACAATCGCGAACACAGGTAGTTTTACTTGGTTCGGAGCCTAGGTCGACTCCTACTCCAAGTCCCATGGTCGTTGACCGTTTTCTGCGGGCAATTCTATATGTGTGCAAAAACAGTTTACAAGAGTTGTACAATTGTAGTATAGTAAACTGAAAGAAAACATCTCTTCGTTACCGACGTCCGGTGTAGATTATACTTCGGAGCAGATGGACGTCGTAGGCACTTGAGTCGTGAGTGGAAGGTTCCCGGAGCAGAGCACTTTGAGTCGAAGAGCAAGTTGGCGTTGGAAGAAGTGTTGTCTGAAGCCTTGGGGTCGAGGGCCCTTTTATAGCCCCTGGGGGCGCCCGGAACGTCGGGGGCGCCCCCCCCCCCACGTGTCAGCCGATCCGCTTCCGTCTCGGTCAGCTCTGATCCCTTAAAACTCAGGATCAGGCTTTGACGGGGGTGCCCGCAACGCTGGGGGCGCCCGGGTTGACCGGGTCTCCTTTTATCCGTTGGCTTCGCTGGGTTCTGCTTCGTTAGCTTCAACTGGGGGCGCCCCGCCCATGAGCTGTCGAAGCCTGCCTTTGCTTCATGTGTTTTGTGTTCACCTTGGGGGCGCCCGGGACACTCCGGGCGCCCTGGTTAGCTGCTGCCTCACTCCTTTGAGGCTCTCTGAGCTGCAGACACTCGTTCCTTCGGTCCTGCATCCAGGGTTAGTCCAAAACACCATAAAGAAATAAGATGTTAGTTTATACAGCCTTAGCTGTCTTGGTTCTGACTTTGGGCCTCCCAAATGGAGCCCTAGGTCGAACCGACGCCTATTGTTCCCTCGACGGGGAACGCATCCTCACCTACTCCTCTCGGGAGAATTTACCTGATGCCAACCGGCTCCTCCGGTTGGACTTTTGCCCAGCAGTCCTTCGCCAGGTGCCTAGCTGTCCTTCGCCAGGTCTTCAGTACCAAGCTGTCCTTCGCCTTGTGCCTAGCAGTCCTTCGCTAGGGCTTTGAGTCCTGGCAATCCTTCGCTAGGGCTTTGGATCCTGGCAGTCCTTCGCCAGGTTCCTAGCAGTCCTTCGCTAGGACTTTGTTTCCTGACAGCCCTTCGCCAGGTGCCTAGCAGTCCTTCGCTAGGACTTTGTTTCCTGGCAGCCCTTTGCCAGGTGCCTAGCAGCCCTTTGTTAGGACTTTGTTTCCTGGCAGCCCTTCGCTAGGTACCTAGCAGCCCTTCGCTAGGACTTTTCCTGCACACTTGAGTAACATTGTTAGATCACCAATAATACTTAACTTTGAACCCTTTGCCAATATCAAAACAAGGTTCAATATGGTGCTTCCTGCACCAACATTGTCAAAATTATTTCTAGTACAAATATGGATTTGGCTAAAGCTAGGAGAAAAATTAAGGACTTAAAGGATGAAGTTGCCATGCTTAAAGTAGAATTCATGAAGCTTAAGGATAATTTACATGATATTTCTACTATGTCAAATGATTCATATCTTGAAAATGAAAATAAAGAACTAAGGGAAAAGGTAGAAGATCTAACCAAGGTACTTAGAAAGTTTCAAGTTGGCTCTACCAACCTTGATATGATAATAAATAGTCAAAGAGCCGTTTACAACAAAGCTGGGTTGGGTTATAGGCCAAAAATCAAGGAGGTTGCCTTTGTTTCACTCATGGGTAGAAAGGGTGCCTCTAGGAGACTAAGTGTTAAGAAAAATGTAAAGAAGGCTTGGGTACCAAAGAAATATTTAAATGATGCTTGTGGAACTAAGATTTGAGTACCAAAATCTTGTGTTTTCCATATTGTATAGGTGAAGATGAAGGGAGCCTCAAATATATAGATAGTAGATAGCGGGTGTTCAAGGCACATGACCGGAGATGTAAGCAAGTTCACCTCTATTAGCTACTTAAGAGAAGGGACCGTATCATTTGGGAATAGTGGGAAACTCAAAATAATTGGTAGGGGCACCATTGAGGTATCTTCTACTATCTCTATTCACAAAGTTCTTTTAATTAAGGGGATGAAATTTAATTTACTTAGTGTAAGTCAACTTTGTGATGCGGGATATAGGGTTAAGTTTCATGCTAGAAAGTGTCTAATCAAACAAAATGGGTCCGAAAATGTCATGCTAGAAGGGTATAGAGAGGCTAATCTTTACTATCTTAATCCTGCTTATGTTTCTAACAATTTGCCCAAGTGTCTCATATCTAAAGAAGAAGAAAGATGGTTGTGGCACCAGAGACTTGGGCATATCAACATGAGAAACATTGCAAAAGTGACAAAGGAGGAGTTGGTGAAGGGACTTCCCATGATCAAATATGAGAAGACTAAGATGTGTGATGCATGCCAAGAGGATAAATAATCAAAAACATCACACAAAGGTAAAACTTTAACTAGCACTACTTTGCCTTTAGAATTACTACATATAGATCCTTTTGATTGTCATAACACTCCTTCACTAGGAGAGAGTAAGTATTGTTTAGTTATTGTAGATGATTTTTCTAGATTTACTTGGGCATTTTTCATGAAACATAAGGATGATACCTTAGAGATTTTCATAGGATTTAGTAAGAGGGTTGAAAATGAGAAACACCTCAAAATCAACCGCATTAGGAGTGACCATGGTGGGGAGTTTAAAAATTCAAACTTCTCACAATTTTATTTATAAAATGGGTACAAACATGAATTTTTATGCTCAAGAACCCCACAACAAAATGGGGTAGTAGAAAGGAAAAATAGAGTCCTACAAGAGGCCGCTAGGACTATGCTTAATCCATATTCTCTTCCTAGCTATTTTTGGGCCGAAGTGGTAAATACCGCTTGTTACATTCAAAACCGGATTTTAATTCATAGGTTTTTAGGTAAAACTCCATTTGAGTTGTGGAATGGGAGAATTCCACAAGTTCATTACTTTAGGGTCTTTGGATGTAAGGTTTACATTCTAAACACCAAGGATGACCTAAGGAAGTTTGAATCTAAAGCCGATGAGGGGATTTTGCTTGGTTATTCATCCACTAGTATAGGATATAGAGTTTACAACAAAAGAACCAAGGCAATTGAGGAATCTTCAAATGTTGATTTTGATGAATCTACAAATACTTACCCTAGGAAAGCCTCAATTGATAAAAACATAGAAGAAAGTCAACCTCTTGCCCAAGGAATCCAAGAGTTACATTTGGAGGGCAATGATCAAGGGGGAGGGAGAAGTACACTAGAGGATGAGGATCATGTAGTCAATGAACTCATTACCTATAGGCCCTTAAGACATCACCAAGATCACCCCATTGACCAAATAGTGGGTGATGTCGCTCAAGAGGTAAGGACTAGGTCTTATTTTAGAGAACAAAGTAGTCAAATTGCTTTGATTTCCCAATTAGAACTGAAATCTATTGATGATGCATTAGGTGATGTGGATTGGGTACTAGCTATGCAAGAGGAGCTAAATCAATATAAAAGGCGTGAAGTATGGGAGTTGGTTCCTAGACCCAATGATTGCACCATTGTCACCACTAGATGGGTCTTTAGGAACAAGCTAGATGATCAAGGCAAAATTACTAGGAATGAGGCTAGATTGGTAGCTAGGGGGTTTAATCAAGTAGAGGGCCTTGATTATGATGAGACATATGCCCCCGTAGCTAGATTAGAGTCCATTAGAATTTTACTAGCCTATGCCGCTCACATGGGTTTCACACTTCACCAAATGGATGTGAAGTCGGCATTCCTAAATGGAGTTATTAAGGAAGAGATCTATGTAGAATAACCCCCCGGGTTTGAAGACCCAAATTACCCTAGACATGTTTACAAATTAAGAAAAGCCTTGTATAGATTGAAACAAGCTCCCCGGGCTTGGTATGAAAGACTTTCTTCATTCTTAGCATCCAATGGTTTTAGGAGAGGAATAATTGACCCAACCTTGTTCCTTAAATCTAAGGATAAGGACATATTTGTGGCCCAAGTTTATGTAGATGATATTATCTTTGGGTCCACAAATAATGATTTCCTACATGAGTTCATTAAGTGTATGGAAAATAAATTTGAGATGAGTCTTGTAGGAGAGTTGACCTTCTTTTTAGGTCTCCAAGTTAAACAAACAAATGAAGGGACTCATGTGTATCAAACTAAGTATGCTAGGGAAATGCTAAAGAAATTTGGACTAGAAAATGCTAAGGTAGCATCTACCCCTATAGGAACAAATGTCAAAATGGATAGTGATGTTGAAGGGAAAATTATACACTCAAAATAATATAGGAGCATGATTGGTAGTCTATTGTACCTAACCGCTAGTAGACCCAATATACTATTTACGGTAGGTATGTGTGCAAGGTACCAATTATGTGCCAAAGAGTCTCATTTAGTGGTAGTAAAGAGAATCCTAAGGTACGTTAAAGGTACTCTTAATGTTGGGCTTTGGTATCCTAGAACCCCAAATGTTGATCTTTTTGGATATACCGACTCGGACTATGCGGGGTGTAAACTAGATAGGAAGAGTACTAGTGGACGATGTCAATTCCTTGGGTCATCTTTAGTTAGTTGGAGTAGTAGGAAACAACCATGTGTTGCCTTATCAACAACGGAAGCCGAATATGTGGCAATGGGTGGTTGTGTGTCCCAACTACTTTGGATCATGTACACCTTAGAGGATTATGAGTTACATTACTCCAAGGTCAAGGTTTTGTGTGATAATATAAGTACAATTAACTTGACTAAAAATCCGGTTCACCATTCTAGAACAAAACACATTGAAGTGAAGCATCATTTCATTAGGGACCATGTGGCAAGGGGAGACATAGAATTACACTATGATAAGTCAAAGTCAAACCTTGCCGACATTTTTACCAAGCCTCTTCCCGAATCAGAGTTCACATCCTTAAGAAGAGACCTTGGTATGTGTTTTGTAGAAGTATAGGATGAACCTTGAAGCAATGTAATAGGAAGTTCGTACTTGATCCATTAGGATGATACGAATGACTCACTTGTGCTTGTGGCATACTTTTGGATCATTAGATGTATCAAATTATGAAAAATAGACCAACTATGGGGAAAGCAAGTGTTTAATTAATGGACATCTTGCCCAAAGATCATAGTTGGACATTTTAAAATATTTGAAAACCATTCTGTGCTTTATATACTTTACCATGGGCTTGGAAGTTATATGAATCCATAATTAGTTTGAAAACTTGATACAAAATTAGTGGTTTTCAAGAAATTTGAACTTTGGTCAAAAGTCAAGCATGTTTGAAATTTTTCATGAACTGATATTTTTCCCTGTTAGAATATATCATATCAAGCATGCTTGCAAATTTTTACAATTTTTGAAATTTTTTGAAATTTTTAGGGAGTTTCTGAAATTCGGCTCAGAAACCTGAAAGTCTGACTGACACAGTCGACTGGCATGGTTGATTTCAGATTTTGAGTTTTTTTCAGAAATACAAATGTCTCTCCTTTGATGTCATGGGTTAGTATTGCTGTGAGCAATCATTTTGATGGTGTCAAAGGGGGAGAATGGGTGGTTCAAGTTAGGTTTGTAACTTAAATATGGTTAACTTTGGTTTATGAGAATTGAAAATGGAGAAGGCATAGGTTAAGGGGGAGGTTATCTCATTGTTTTTCTTGCTATGTCTTGTTTTCAATTACTGTTATTGGCTGGTATTTTCTCCCTAACTTAAACATATTGTCACACATCAAAAAGGAGGAGATTGTTGAGACAATCGACCCAAGGATGATCGGGAAGATCATGGTTTTGATGTATGTGTGTCAATATGTTTAAGGTTAAGGTGTTATCTTGTTATTTGATATGTGTGATTGAGTTTGCAGGACTTAGAGAATCACACATGGAGGACATATCCGAGGGATGAGAGCCGAGGGAGGAGGACTCCAAGGGCAAGCCGGGAAGTGGACTTCAAGGGCACACGTGAAGGGTGGCATGAACGCAAGCCAAGGGAAGGCTTGTGTGCGCATCCGAGGGACGATAGCCGGAGGAAGAAGACTTCAAAGGACAAGCCAAGGGAGTATACCTGACAGACCCGAAATACTAGATTAAATTGTCACGAATTGTGGGACTATCAGAATTTAGATGTGAATGAATGAAGCTGGAAACCCTTTTACAATCAAAAGTATGAAAATGTAATATAGGGGCCATAGGTCGTATTTTTTCTCGGGGACTAGTTGACGTTGTGTGAGTCGTGCTTGTATTTAAGTGTCGTTAATGTTTTTGGGTTTCGAATAGAACTTGGAAGTTTTGGTTTCAACTACCAATGAAAATACAATAGAAAGAAAGGAAACTTTACTAAATGAGCCAATGAGATAAATGCAACTAATGAAATTAACTAATTGGAAATGCAATCTACCAATGCACCAAGTCGAATGTGAAGAATAAATCTGAATTTAACTACCATCCAATGCTCAGCAAAGAAATAAAAACAGTGTTGGTAAATTCCGGAAACAACCTAACTTGAAACAAATTCTAACTGCAACTCAAAGAGCATCACATGCATACATGAATGGTAAAATTCAAGAACAATCCTAATGCAACTCCAACTGATTTCAAGTAACAAAGCATACTAAAAATTACTCTCAACTTGGCACCAAACAGTGCCGAAGTTCCTTTTGATACAAAATACAGGAATTGCAATGAACTTGATACAAGGAAAGATCACTCAAGTGGCAATAGCTGAACTAAGTGTTTTAAACTATAAGCTAGCAGTTTAGAATGGACTGATCAATTCACAATCCAACATAGAAAGATACTAATGAAGTGCTATGCAGAACAAGTACAGAAATTTAGAATTTGACAGCTAATGAATTCGGACACAAAAGCTGGATTGATGAAATCATGTGCAGGAATGCAGTAATGGAATTTCAGACTTTCAGAATTCGAATGCTACAACTCACTGGATGAAAAGTCCAGCCAAACAACTGACATCAGCTGCTGGATGATACGAATTCAGAGTTTCACTGAGTCAACTTCAGAAATTTAAACTGCTGATATTCAGAAATGAATTACTAGCAGAAATGGCACAGCTACTTGCATGATTGAAAAGCAAATTCAATAAAACTGATGCACATTAATGGATTCCAATTGCTATACAAATGAGGCAAACTGCAATGGAGAATTTCAGAAGAAGAAACTGACAGCTTATTGCAACAAAATTCAGAACTAAAAAGGAATTGATACTCAGCTAAAAACTGATGCGCAACTAAAGAAATGAGAATTGAACTGAGATTGCAAACTATGGTGCTCTAACAGGCTTCCAATCTGATACTAATGCAGAATTGAAACGAATTGAAACAAAACAAAACCAAAAACTAAACTTAATAAACTAGAACCTGCAGAATCAAAACAAGAAACTGATACCCAGATACACAACTCTGATACGCAAGCTGTAAGGCACAAATTGAACTAAAATCGAAGGCTATTGTTATCTTAACAAGCTCACTAACTAATCTACTTGCAAAATGGAACTTAACTACTGCAAAAACCATTCAAAATGAAAATTACACAACTGAATAGAAATCAGAAACAGAAATGAGATGCAGAAATGAAATTACAGCTACAAACAATGAGAATTAACTAGCTAAACTACTCCTCAATCTTCCCTAAGCTCAAAATCTTCTTGGTCGTCAAGCAAGAGCCGGCCTCGAACCCCTAAGCACAGCAAATCAGTGGAAATCAGATTGGATTAGTGAACTCTGCTCAAACTGCGCAAGCTGGGAATTTCCAATCCAAACGCTTCGATCTCAGTTTGTTGAGCTTCGATGATGATCTGGAGAAGACCTGAGCTCACCTGAGAACTCCTACAAGTGGCTCAGGTCGTCGGAAATGGGTTGTGCTAAGATTCCAACGCTCGGACCACAAAGCCACCGAAACCCTCAAATAGCTCTGTCCGGCGCGAATTCAAGCTGAATTCTCCAACAAAAATAACCTCCAAAGATCCAGAAGATGATCTTGATGAAGAATTGAGGGGTCGCACCCCTTGAATTGAAGAAAAACGACTGGAAAACGACGAAGAACGATGAAGGCTACTGTAGCGGCGGAGACGCGACAAAGGGAAGAAGCTGCTGCATTTTGATTAAATAGGAACAAATGGACGGCTCAGATTGATCGGAGGAGATCCAACGGCAGATCTTGGTCTGATTTGAGCCAAACTTTTATGATGATGATCTGGGGTCAGGATCTGCCTTATGGTAGCTCAGATCCTCCAGATGTGCAACGGATGGTCCAGATCAACTCTATCTGTGAATGGACGCTCTAGAGCCCTCCTTGCTTGATCCAACGGTTGATTTAGCTCTGATTGGGATGAAACCTTCAGATCTTGATCATAGAGCTTGATTAACCCTAACCCTAGCTCGGATTGCTTCAGATCGTCCCGGATGGCTCAGATCTAGCCGCTTTTGAATCGGACGGCCCGGATTAATTGTAAGCTTGATAATTCGATCCGGTTCACATCCGACTCAAGTTTGACCCAGTATGCCCTAGGTCCAGGATCCTTTCATGCCTACAAAAATATATCAGAAAATTAGTGGCCAAATAATCCAAAAATGTGTAATTTTGCAATTAAGTCCAAAATAAGAGGAAATCCTAAAACCTAGGGTAAAATCACAATTAAACAATAAAATCATAGGTCAAACATGGATTTTAGCAATTAAAATAGTCAACAAAATGGTACTTATCAACTCCCCCACACTTATCCTTGAGCGTCTCGCGAAACTACTAAATAAGTATCCCTTAGGCTTTCTTAAGCATAATTAGAAGCAAATGAAAAGAAATTACCTAAGGTTGTCAATTCTCATAAATCTAAGCTCTATGGATTAGTATCTTGTCCTTAAATCAACAACTTAGCCTTTTCATCAATCATGAGTCATTGAGATGAATTTAAATCACTAGCCTTTCATGGAAAGTTTTGGTGGCTCTCTCCTTAAGTTCTAAGTTGATGATGGGAGTGGAGCTCACTCTCACACACATGTTTCATGCACTACCATAAGCTTGCTTATTATCTAATCTCCACCATTAATCATGAATAGGATCAACAACTATAAAAATAAATCAAAACATAGAAATGATAAGAAATGGAATAAAAATCAAGGAAATGGAAAAAAAATTGATAAAGTGGGAGACTTGAGTGCTCAAGGATGTTTCCAATGTACTTTGCCCTCTTATCAGTCCCCTAGTGAATTCCAAAATTTGATGGAGTCCAAGTTGAATAATTCTTTTGATTTGGATGAAAAACCCTTCCTTGACCTCTTGTGCCAATTTTTGTCTATTCGTGCCAATTTTGCTTTTCTTTTCTCATTCTTTTTTCTCTTCTTTCTTTTCAGCTCAGATTTGTATCAAAGAACATATGATATCAAGCGAAATAAATACTCGACATAAAATTTTCACTCAACAACCCTTGTAACTCACTCTTGATACATTTCCTTTTTGTTGGCACACTTCTTTATCATCTCAAAAAAAAAAAAATTCTTTCTTTCCTTCCTATTTCAAGTCTGCAGCTCCATGGCATTGCTTTTAGACCTTGTAAAACTCTTTAATTCCTTATCAACAGTTAGATCAGCATTATTGCAGCAGCCACATCAGTTTTAAATCAATTCCTTGCACTTCAATTTCTGCACTGCCCAGAATTTTTTTTTCTCTCTGTTTTTGGCTCAAATTTTCTGCCCTGATCAGATTTGGTTCCTCTCTTTTGAAATCTGTACAGCTGCATTTAAGCTTCCATCAAAGAATGGTTGATTCCTATCGCAAAGAACAGCTTCAATCCCAACATTTCTGCCCAAAAAGTTGAATTTCAGCCAACTTCTTCCTTTTCTTTTCTCTTTTTCGAAACTTCTAGCATCCAAATTCCTTTCTTGTTCTGATAGGCTGTGATGTGCTTCAATCTATAATACATTCATCCACTTCATTTCGTGATTCAAAGCCTTGGAAAAAATCAAATTCAGCCAACAGTTGACTCAATTTCTGCACAAACTGCCTCACTGATTTTTTTTCTTTGTTTTAAGCTTTTGTTCAGCCCTTATTCAGACATTCCGATTTTGTACAGCTGAGATTGAGCTTCTGGCATATGGTTCTGAGTTTAATGAACAGAATACAGCTGCATTTGTGAGTACTTATGATCAAATCATGCTTCAAAGAAAAAAAAATTTCTTGCTTTGGCACCAACTCTTTTTCTCACTGCTTTTTGAGTGCAAATTGTTTCCATTTCAGATTTTTGTCTTGGCATAGCTTCTTGGATCTTCAATTGATGATAAAGACTCTAGATGCTTCAATTGTTGTCTTCCTCTACTACTTCTTCTTGCTTGATCTTGGCACCAAACTCACTCACTTGGTACCTTTTGGTTTCAACTTGGCAAAAAAAAATTTTCTTTTTGACATGAAATACATCCAAAACTTAAGTCACTCCCCCACACTTAAATCTTTGTCCGTCTCGGGCAAAATAGCATTAGAAACATTCCAAACAAACAAGCCCATAGAAAGCATGGTTAGGAGTAGAAAATAAGGAAGGAAAAAGGGATTGAACATGATTTTTGCCAAAATTGAAATGGAAAGGTAAACAAGATGATTAGTCTCTATAGATGTGATCCAATCATTGAAATATGGTTTTGAAAGAACCTAAGCAAGTTCTAGAGTACAATAACATGTATGTGTCACAAATATAAGGCTAAACCTCACTAGGCAAAAATAACTCATCTCAAGTCCTCAATTAAGAATTTAAAGCAAAGTAGTACTCAAGCATCCAAGATTTCATCCATGATCTCAAATTCTAAGTTTTAACAACCAAATTTAATTTATTTTCAAAAGACTCTAAAATGCTATGGAGATAACCTAGAGGGATACATTTATTTCCACTCATGTAAGAAACAAACTTCTAAGAGAACTAACATGCATTTATTGACAAGGACTCAATTTAAAAGAAAATTCTACTTCTAGAAAGCATGAAAATGAAAAATGCAATAAAAGAAAATACAAGAAAGAAAAATCTCCCCTTTATTCTGGTGGACGGAGTCTATCAAGCAGTAGCCTCCATCTTGGTAGTGGAGTAGTCTGGGTGGCTGAGGGAATTCGGACTCCCCCACACTTAAACTTTGCAAAAAATTTCTCCGGTGGCCGAAGGCGATTCAGGTTCAAGAGCCATTCAAGGGGTGGAGTGCTTTTAATTAAAGTAAGATCATCTTCTCCTTCTTTATGCCTTTCAGAAGTCCTTCCAGGAGGCTGAAGTTTGTTCAGTTGGAGCACCCACTCCTGAAGTCTTCTGGACCCTGCAAAACAATGTAATACCTCTCTCAAGCGTTCAGGGTCAGAAAGAAATAAAATAATATCAGTCTCTGCATCAAAGGAATCCAAAACTGCATCATGTCCAATTAAATCAAATTGTGGTGCCTCAATAAAATTTTCAAAATCATTTCCTACAAAATTTACATCCAAATACTCATCACAAATAAAGAAATCAATTTCTGGCACATCAATAGAAATTTCGCAATTATTTTCCAATGTGTCACAGCCAATCAAATCAATATCAGATATCTCCATAAGTTTTTCACATTCAACCTCAGCATAAGACATAGCAAGAGATTCATCAAAATAAATAACATCAATTTCAGGCACTTCTAAAAAATTTTCACTATCCATATTCACAAAAGATGTATCTAAAGATTCATCATAACAAACTACATCAATTATGGGTGTCTCTAAAATTATTTCGCTATCCATATTTACAAGAGATGTATCAAGTAATGCAGTACGATCAATGAAATCAATGTTTGGTACCTCTATTGGATTTTCACAAACACTTTCTACACAAGGTATATCAATAAATTCATCAGAATCAATAAAGTCAGCACTAGGTACCTTTTTGAATTATTCTGAACAAAGAGGAGAAATACTTACCTGAGCGTGCTGGAGACTACCTGGAGGTTCTACAAGAGTAGATGTATCCATGGCCTCCTCCTGATCAAGTACATGCTCCTCTTCAGCCTCAAACTCTGGTGGACACTCAACTGGAATAGGTGATCCTTGGGTGATTGCTTCCACCATGCAAGTTCCTACACTTTCTGGTTCATCTTCTGAATCTTCTAATGTACCAGTAACTTGTGGTGGTCCCTGGGGCTTAGTGCAATCCCCTACACCTATGGAATCATCCTCTATGCAAGTTTCTCCTGTAATATCTGCAACAACAACATTAGAAAAATTAGGACCATCAATAATGCTATCATCAGAAAATAAAAGTCTAGAATGGTCCTGTGGAGCTTCAGTTTCTTCTTCTGGAGCTGAAAGATTTGAAAATGAATTTTGAATAGGAATCTCCGGAGGGATGCATGCTGTAGGTGCCCAATATTTGATGATTACTTCATCTTCTTCTTCTTCCAAAATTTTAAGATCATTTGAAGAAGGACTTGGCCAGGCACTAGGGTCATCTTGAACTGATATAAATCCAACTCCGGGGCTCTCAGAATTAAAAGGAGCTTGAGAAGTTAATTGTTCTGATCCAATGCTTCTTCCGATGTTTTGAAGCCTTTGTTGCTCTTGTTGTTGATATAGTAGAACTTGTTGAACCATCTCCTCCAACCTTTGTTGTTGCATAATTTGTTGAAACATTTCCTCGACCTTCTATTGGGGCACATTTCCTGCACTAGAACTCCCATAGCCTCCTTGGTTAGCATAGCTCCTTGACTGACCTTGAAATGATGAAGTAGTTGGCTGAAATGGTTGAGCTTGCTGAGATCCTTGAAAACATGGCTGTTGGTAAGACTAATTAGCGGGCTGATAAGCTTGGAAACCTTGCTGGGAGTTGTAGCCTTGAAAGTTCGGATTTTGAAGTGGAAAATTCGATGACGAGGACTGAAAATTCTGATTTTGAAACCCTTGATTGTAGGGCTGGAAAGGCTGAAAATTTTGTTGATTTTGAGTTTGGAAAGCTGGAAATGATTGAAAACCTTGCTGCCCTTGATGATATGGCTGAAATTGAGGTTCGAATTGCTGAAATGTAGGCTGGAAATTCGGATTAGAAGGCTGAAATTGCTGAAACTGGGGTTGAAACTCTTGCTGAAAATTTGGTTGATTGGGCTGAAAATTTGGTTGATTGGGCTGAAAATTTTGCAATAGTGGCTGCCCATTCTGAAAATTTTGGAAATTTGATAGACTTGGCCGAAAATCTGGCTGAAATTGTTGGAATTGCTGTGGTTGCTCGAATTGTTGTAATGGTGGCTGAAAAAACTGATTTGGTTGCTCAAAAACTGAAAATTGGGGCTACCCATTCTGAATTTGTTGGAAATTTGAGTAGGGCTGTTGAAATTGGTTGAGAAGCTGAAATTGTGGCTGAGGTGGCTGCTGGTGAGTAGATGACTGAGCTTTATGTTTTTGTTGGTATTCCAACTCCTTCAACATATTTTTTAACCCCACCAGTGCATCATTGAGCTCTGTATAGTCCTCTGGTGAAAACATTTGGATTTTATAGCCCTGTCACAAAACAAACAAGAAAAATGGCAGCAACCGTATACGAATGATAAAGCAAAATGAAATAGAACCCAATGATATGTCAATAAGCACACAAGCAAAAATCAAACAAATCAACTAGTTGCTTCCCCGGCAACGGCGCCAAAAATTTGACAGACCCAAAATACTAGATTAAATTGTCACGAATTGTGGGACTATCAGAATTTAGATGTGAATGAATGAAGCTGGAAACCCTTTTACAATCAAAAGTATGAAAATGTAATATAGGGGCCACAGGTCGTATTTTTTCTCGGGGACTAGTTGACGTTGTGTGAGTCGTGCTTGTATTTAAGTGTCGTTAATGTTTTTGGGTTTCGAATAGAACTTGGAAGTTTTGGTTTCAACTACCAATGAAAATGCAATAGAAAGAAAGGAAACTTTACTAAATGAGCCAATGAGATAAATGCAACTAATGAAATTAACTAATTGGAAATGCAATCTACCAATGCACCAAGTCGAATGTGAAGAATAAATCTGAATTTAACTACCATCCAATGCTCAGCAAAGAAATAAAAACAGTGTTGGTAAATTCCGGAAACAACCTAACTTGAAACAAATTCTAACTGCAACTCAAAGAGCATCACATGCATACATGAATGGTAAAATTCAAGAACAATCCTAATGCAACTCCAACTGATTTCAAGCAACAAAGCATACTAAAAATTACTCTCAACTTGGCACCAAACAGTGCCGAAGTTCCTTTTGATACAAAATACAGGAATTGCAATGAACTTGATACAAGGAAAGATCACTCAAGTGGCAATAGCTGAACTAAGTGTTTTAAACTATAAGCTAGCAGTTTAGAATGGACTGATCAATTCACAATCCAACATAGAAAGATACTAATGAAGTGCTATGCAGAACAAGTACAGAAATTTAGAATTTGACAGCTAATGAATTCGGACACAAAAGCTGGATTGATGAAATCATATGCAGGAATGCAGTAATGGAATTTCAGACTTTCAGAATTCGAATGCTACAACTCACTGGATGAAAAGTCCAGCCAAACAACTGACATCAGCTGCTGGATGATACGAATTCAGAGTTTCACTGAGTCAACTTCAGAAATTTAAACTGCTGATATTCAGAAATGAATTACTAGCAGAAATGGCACAGCTACTTGCATGATTGAAAAGCAAATTCAATAAAACTGATGCACATTAATGGATTCCAATTGCTATACAAATGAGGCAAACTGCAATGGAGAATTTCAGAAGAAGAAACTGACAGCTTATTGCAACAAAATTCAGAACTAAAAAGGAATTGATACTCAGCTAAAAACTGATGCGCAACTAAAGAAATGAGAATTGAACTGAGATTGCAAACTATGGTGCTCTAACAGGCTTCCAATCTGATACTAATGCAGAATTGAAACGAATTGAAACAAAACAAAACCAAAAACTAAACTTAATAAACTAGAACCTGCAGAATCAAAACAAGAAACTGATACCCAGATACACAACTCTGATACGCAAGCTGTAAGGCACAAATTGAACTGAAATCGAAGGCTATTGTTATCTTAACAAGCTCACTAACTAATCTACTTGCAAAATGGAACTTAACTACTACAAAAACCATTCAAAATGAAAATTACACAACTGAATAGAAATCAGAAACAGAAATGAGATGCAGAAATGAAATTACAGCTACAAACAATGAGAATTAACTAGCTAAACTACTCCTCAATCTTCCCTAAGCTCAAAATCTTCTTGGTCGTCAAGCAAGAGCCGGCCTCGAACCCCTAAGCACAGCAAATCAGTGGAAATCAGATTGGATTAGTGAACTCTGCTCAAACTGCGCAAGCTGGGAATTTTCAATCCAAACGCTTCGATCTCAGTTTGTTGAGCTTCGATGATGATCTGGAGAAGACCTGAGCTCACCTGAGAACCCCTACAAGTGGCTCAGGTCGTCGGAAATGGGTTGTGCTGAGATTCCAACGCTCGGACCACATAGCCACCGAAACCCTCAAATAGCTCTGTCCGGCGCGAATTCAAGCTGAATTCTCCAACAAAAATGACCTCCAAAGATCCAGAAGATGATCTTGATGAAGAATTGAGGGGTCGCGCCCCTTGAATTGAAGAAAAACGACTGGAAAACGACGAAGAACGATGAAGGCTACTGTAGCGGCGGAGACGCGACAAAGGGAAGAAGCTACTGTGTTTTGATTACATAGAAACAAATGGACGGCTCAGATTGATCGGAGGAGATCCAACGGCAGATCTTGGTCTGATTTGAGCCAAACTTTTATGATGATGATCTGGGGTCAGGATCTACCTTGTGGTAGCTCAGATCCTCCAGATGTGCAACGGATGGTCCAGATCAACTCTATCTGTGAATGGACGCTCTAGAGCCCTCCTTGCTTGATCCAACGGTTGATTTAGCTCTGATTGGGATAAAACCTTCAGATCTTGATCATAGAGCTTGATCAACCCTAACCCTAGCTCGGATTGCTTTAGATCGTCCCGGATGGCTCAGATCTAGCCGCTTTTGAATCAGACGACCCGGATTAATTGTAAGCTTGATAATTCGATCCGGTTCACATCCGACTCAAGTTTGACCCAGTATGCCCTAGGTCCAGGATCCTTTCATGTCTACAAAAATATATCAGAAAATTAGTGGCCAAATAATCCAAAAATGTGTAATTTTGTAATTAAGTCCAAAATAAGAGGAAATCCTAAAACCTAGGGTAAAATCACAATTAAACAATAAAATCATAGGTCAAACATGGATTTTAGCAATTAAAATAGTCAACAAAATGGTACTTATCAATACCTGAAGGCACACGTGAAGGAGAGTGTTCGGAGTGAGAGTGAGTGAGTGTAGAGGCTGGGCAGTCGACTGGTAGAAAGGAAGTCGACTGCCAAAACTCACAGAATGTTTCTCACTCGAGACCAGTCGACTGCTCCTGGAGCAGTCGACTGGTCACAACCCCAAAAACTAGCCGTTGGCTGACATTTAAAGCTAGGTCAGTCGACTGTCCCAGGGGCAGTCGACTGGAGCGGGGGCTGGACAGCTTGCGAAGCTGTTCTTTACTCTTATATAAAGGGGACTTTTTGGCACGAGGAAGGTACGATTTTCTACTATACCAAAGTGTTGTTTGTGCCAAAAGTCATCAACTCTTCCTCTAGCTTTCATCTCGATTTTGTAAAGAGGAAGAAGACAACTTTGTAAAGGTTTTCTCCACCTTGACGGAGGCTTTTCATAGTGGAGGTGGTGTACTCGTGCGGATCCTTGGATTAGTCATCTTTCGGAGTGGATACTAAGTAAATCTTTCTTGTTAGCATTGAATCTCTTATTTTCATTATATTTTTGTATTGTGCTAACCCTCTTGTAGAAAGAATTCGACAAAAAGTGCTATTCACTCCTCCCCCCTCTAGCAATGCAAACGATCTTACAAAGGAGTTGACTGCTCGCTCGAGAGACCTTGCCCGAATAAGGAGGTAGCGCGCTGTCCTGAAGTCGAAACTAAAGATAGCTCAGAAGGAGTTGGAGGCGGTACGGGCTCTTGCCGCGCCTCAGCAACATGCCCGTAGGCCTTAGACTTGCGCTATCCCTTTTTTGCTTTTTCTGTTTGGTAGAGGCCGAGTCTCATTTTTGTAACAGCACTACTATGAATGTTAGTCTTTTCCTTTACCCTTCTGTACGTGTATGCTTGGCATTTAAGTGTTGGGGGTCCGGGTGCATGCGACCCGAGTGAGGGGATGCTTGCCCGACCCATTTTGACGAGGGGACACTTGAAATACCTGCTCGTGAGGATTTCTATATGTCAACCACTCGAGAAGGAGCACGCTTAAGCGACTTAGCCTTTGCGAGCGACAACGTGAAACATTTGAGCCCACTAGCTTTCTAGTGCTAGCCCCTCGGGCAAGATCGATAAAGCAGATGGAGCCCCGATCTGAGTCGATTGAGTGAAGCTGCCGACTCAGGCAGTTCGGAACATCATCGTTGAGTGAATTTGATTTTGGGGAGCGTGGGTAGCCTACGTACCCGGCTTAGGAGTTAGGGTAAGGAAACCATGGAGACTTGCTCGCCCATAGACCTCCTAAAGACAATAAACAGTGCCCTCGATCAGGTAGTACTCAGGGAGCGTGGGCTACCACGAGTCCGCCTGAGAGCCGAGCCAAGGGGTGGTGGGAGCGGATCCCGATTTATAGCTCGTGAGAACAAGAGTCTGGACACTTGCTCAGGCCGATTCTTAGGAGCGTGGGCTGCCACACATCCGATCGGAGACACTGAGCCTAGTGGGGCACGGGAGCTGAGCCCGCTTGTAACTTGCTGGCAAGGCAAGAGTCTGGACACTCGGTCGGGCAAGACTCAGGGGGCGTGGGTCGCCACGCGTCCAACTGAGAGCCGAGCCAAGGGTTGGTGGGTGCGGATCCCGATTTATAGCTCGTGAGAACGAGAGTCTGGCTTCTCCGTCGGGGACATCTCAGGGAGCGTGGGCCGTCACGCGTCCGACTGAGAGCCGATCTGAGGGTCGTGGGAGCAGGCCCACTTATAACTCGCGAGAGCGAGAGTCTGGCTTCTCGGACAGGGACATCTCAGGGAGCTTGGGTCGCCACGCGTCCGACTGAGAGCCGATCTAAGGGTCGTGGGAGCAGGCCCACTTATAATTCGCGAGGGCGAGTGTTAAATACGGGCAATTAAAAACCGATAGAATAAAATTTTTCGAAAATTATATGGGCAGAGTTAGGGATTATAATAAAAGAGAGGGTTAAATGGTTAAAACATTAACCCTAAGGGTTTAATGTGAAATTGAGGAAGGTGAGGGGCCTTTTTGCAAAAAGACCCCCCTTCGTATTAAAAGCTCTCGGCCGCAACCCCAACCCACAGCCACAGCCGGTTTTCCTTCTTCTTCCCTCGCGTGCCCTAGCCGCAGCGCCGACCCACTCCTTTCTTCTTCTTCCTCTCCCTTTCGTGAGCCCTAAACCGCGCCGCTCGCTCCTTCCTGCCTTCTCCTCCTCCGCGTGCCCTAGCCCACGGCCACACGCGACCTCTCTTCTTCTCCTCCTCCGCGTGCCCTACTCCATTCGTTTTCACACCCGCGGACGAAGGGCGACGCTGGGCTGCAGTTGGAGGAGGGTTTACGATGCCGAAAACCTGAGCTTCTTGTTTCTTCCGAAGATCCCTAGTTGCTCCTTCGGATCGTAGCTGTTTGGGGTCGCGAATCTCAGGTAAGGATCACCATCTAGGTTTAGACTTGGATGGATTCCGGATTGGGATCATATAGGTGGAAGCTATCATATTAGTTTGATTGTAAGCTTGATTGGAGTTGTGACGGCCGGTTTGATCCTCTGTTTCCCAGGGAATTGTAGATTTGCGGTTCCTTGCGGATCGCCGGAGCTATGGAGGTCGACGACACAAAATTGGGTAACGAACTCTAGTCCAAATTGAATCTGATGATGGTTCTGTGGATTAGACCAGTAGGTTTTAATCTTGTCAAGTATGACAAATATAATCTTGGATACTTGTATTGCTTAGCTTTCCATATAATTTGTGATTGGAATCTCTGTTTAGATTGGTTCTGTAGATAAATTTGGATGTAGCCCTATAATTGTTGTTGGGTTTCTATCGTAAGTTGGTTTTCCCGGATGTCCTTAGTGTTGGTTGCTTGGTGGATGAACTTGGTGGTGGCATAATCTAGATCTGTAGAGGAGCAAAGTTTTGGATCAGTTGTGATGGTTGGGTTCTTCCAAAACCTAATAAAGTTAACTTGATAAATTCGGATTTCCAAAACCTAATTGGAATCTAATTGGGGTAATTTGGGAGAATCAAGGGTGAATCATCTAATTATGGTTAATTAGATGAAACGACGATAATTAGAACTATCCTAATTACTTGAGACAGTTCGTATAACTATAAATTACATATTATTGTAACTAAATGTTATGCCTTTGATACATGGCATTGATTGGATTTGTCATTTCTGATTATCAGATGGGAGGTCCTTTTCTGATACGAGCATCTACTTGGAGGCGGGTACCCTTGACTTATCTTTTAGATATTGTCATATTGCTATGCATGGTTTATTATAGATAACAGTAAGTTTATATGCTATATCTGCCTTAGTATTCCTGTATTTGATATCTTTTGCATATCTTTGAGGTTATCTCCCTTTTAGCTTCATACAATCTCAGTAGCGGTTATGTGTATATACATTTGAGCATAGATGTAGTGATATGCTCCCTTGCATTTGACATTGATGGATCATTGGTTATTTTGTCAGTATACCTAGTAGGTTACGTGTATCCCATGATATAGGATTCAGACCTATACCTAGCACACTGAGGTGTTAGTTGAGGACTTGGTGGGTGTTATATGTGTTTGGGTCATGCATCATCCTTGCATTATTGCATGCTGACGATCATCGGCTCCTATGTAGTCTGAGCCCATCGTCAGTTACATGAGGATATGCACACACATCCACTCAGGGGTAGTGGCTACCATAAGGTGTGTGCATTTGCCCTGTATTGCTCTGTTCGACCACGATTTGGAGGGTGGTTCTGGGCGCGTGGTAGTAGCCAGGGATCCCTTCTCGTCCTGAGACACGAGAAGATGAGAGCTAGACTCCCCCATTGCTTGGGGTAGGAGAGTGACCTCCGCCAGCAACCTGTCCACTCGGTCACTCAGGAGCAGTGATAGCAGGGTGCGTACAGTTGTCATAGCTCTACCCTTTCGGACGTCCATTTATGACAGGTGGACGATGATTTGACTGGTGTCAGGGGTGACGCATATCATTGCACCATGTGCATATTTTGCATCGTGCATTGTTTGTTGCATTTGATTTCTGCACTTGATTGACATGCATATACTGGAGACTTGTTTACTTTGGATTATATATTATACTTGTCCATAGGGAGTTATTTCACCCCTCTGCAGGATAGATGGATTCTGGTATGTACATTTATTCAGTATCTTCAGTTTACCCTTTCCTATTGTTCATATGAGACTGTATCAGTGTAGACTCTTATTGTTATTATAACGTACTATGCATATCTGTTTGAGTATCCGCTGAGTTTATTTGGACTCACATCGTTGCCATATTTTCCTGATTTCAGGTTGATATCTGCCAGGAGGGTCCGAGTCGCCAGTCCCGTGCTTGCTACTACACCTGATTTGGTTTTATGCATTATTTTCTGTTTTTGGACCATGTTATGTTTTATTCCGTTGCATTGGATTTTCGTGGACTTGTAGTACTTGTCTTTTTTTATGGGATTATACTTTTGAGTCCTATGTTGGACTATGTGTGTGGTTTTGCTTCGTTCCTGCCCCCTGGCAGCTCAGGTAAGTTCGTGTTTTGGATATATGATTATATTATCATATATATGTTACAGAGTACAACTATTCCGGTGGGCGAGAGTCTGGGACACTTGGCCATTCATACGAGAAGGCAGATCTTCCACTATTCCCGTGAGTTTACAGAGTACAACTTTTTCTAACAACCTGTCTGGCGGGAGCTTCTTTGGGCTAGCCCATCGGAAATCATGAGCACCCCTCCTTGAATGGTGTTTTGCCGGTTGGCCTACTGCTCCTCTATTTCGACATGTTCCTGGAACAAGCCGCGAGTGAGCAGAGGCTCCCGTTCGAGTCTTTCGTCGGCCAAGGGGAGGTTTCGACCGTCTCGACCCAGGTCCTGCCCGGGGGAGGCTTGCCTTCTTCGTTCGGGTGTAGCTGTTGGGGGAGCTTGACCCCGTCCAAATTGATGGCGCTCTTCCGTGTCGTGGGTGCGGCTGTGATGGAATGTGCAGTAGGGCATCCAGCGGGTCGGCAAGCACCCTTGAGCCACTTGCTGCACTTGTCGATGTTCTGCTCTAGTTCGGTCCGCGGACCCCCGGGGGCTGCGAATGGGTCCGCCTGGCGGTCGGCTAGACTGCCCGGGAGTCGGGAGTGACGCGCTGTCTGACTCCTTTTTCCGAGTGGACTGTGCTTCTTGCACATTAATATACTTGACGACCTTTCCTAATAGGCTGTCAAAGTCTTTGGGGGACTTTTGAATGAGCGAGCAAAAGAAGTCTCCCTCTTGCAGTCCTTGGGAGAAAGCGCTAATCAAAACTTCCGGGGCGGCCATTGGCACGTCCAGGGTCACCCCATTGAATCTCCTAATGTAGGCCTGGAGCGATTCCTTCGGGCCCTGCTTTAAGGCAAACAGGTTGATGCTTGTCTTGTATGCCTTCGGCTGCTAGCGAAATGCTGGAGGAATGTCCCCCTAAGCTCCTCGAAGCTGGAGATCGACCCGTTGGGTATCTGGCTGAACCAACGTTTAGCGAATCCTGAGAGCGTAGTCAGGAACACCCGACACTGTACACCTTCAGGGTACTGGTGCAGCAGGGCGGCACTCTCAAACTTTATGAGGTGCTCTTCGGGATCGGCGGCGCCAGCGTACTCAGGCATGGTGAAGAATCTAAGGTGCCTGGGAACCGGATCCTTCAAGATCCACGAAGCGAAAGGGTTGTGCGCCCGATCGGCCGGCGGTGCGCCGATTAGGGCTTTTCCCTTATCCCGGCGCGGTCCGCGTGTTCGGCTGGACGTGGATGCTTTGACCGCCAAGGTCCGCTGCATTGGCCTGGCTGTGGTGCACAGGTGGGAGGGAAGAGGCTGAGTCTCCTTTGGGTGGAACGACCTTTCCCCGACCTCCTGAGATATTAGGCGCCACGGGCTTATGGGGTCGAGTTGTTGGGCCATCAGCGCGTGACAGCCTCAGTGGGGTTCCCCGAGCTCGGGCGGCTGAGAGGAGCTCATACTCCTGGGCGTAACGGTCATCGCGACCCAGTTGGGTGCTTCCATCATACGCCTCCGATCAGGCTGATTGCCCTCCTTCTAACGCCAAATTTGATCCTGTCACGAGGCAAGGTGGAAGTCCCAAGGGCGGGATGGTCCCCCAAGAGATACAAGCGGGTGGGGTGGCGCCGACCTGGCTGCGATCTGGCGACTGCCTGCAAAACAGTGACCGTTAGCAAACCCGCCAGGGAGTTTCCCTAGTCAGACACTCTGACAGTCAAGTCAGTATCCGCAGGATATAGTAGAGCAAGTGGAAGTATAGCGGAAGAGAGAGCTCGTGCGCATACCTACGGAATGAGGAGTGGAGAGCATATATAGCCGGGGGAGCTGACAACCCCCCGTCTGTGTTGACGAGACAAGGTGTGGCAACTGTCAGCTCGTATGAGAGTACCTGAAAGTACCGCGGCATGACGCGGGGTGCTGAGGTAGTACGAAGGTACTGAATTGGCAGGATAACCCGAGGGGTGTCATAAATGGGCAAGGTGTGTAGTACCTGATGTCAAGATCGTACCCCGGATGTAATGACATAGGGCGACATAGGGACGATCTAGTCCGTAGCCCGAGTGCCAACCGGGGGGTCCAAGTGTCAAGGACTGGGTCGGGTAATGGCTAGGGAGCGTGGGCCGCCACGCGTCCGACTAGGAGAGTTGAGGCACGGGGTACACCCTGAGTCGGGGGTCTGTGGGGCTACCTTTGTATGGTTCTGTCATGGTTCTGTGGGTTGTCGAATCCATGGGATGCTGAGGGAGTGTGGGGCGCCACGTGTCTGACTGAGTTGCCCGACCCAGGTTTGGATCAGGGTGTGGGTTTAGATGACTGAGTTAGGAGACGCTCGGGATCGACTCGACCGACCCTGCCCGGGGTCGGTTGTCGAGCGCCTTGGGGATTTCCCGGCTCTAGGATTCCCCTGATGAGGTCATCTTCGACCCTTCTGCTGGGCCTCCGTGGCGCCAGGCTGGCTGGCTGTGCATGCCGAGCTACCCGTAAGCAAGGCTGGGATCACACCTAAATTTTTTCGATTTTTATTTTTTTCCCATTGGAATACTATAATTCAATTGGGCAGGTGAATCCGTTGAGGTAAAATATTAAAAAAATTCGCTTCAACACTATAACCCAATTGGATATATGCGGACTTAACGAAAGGCGCCTTCCATGCAATGATGAAAGGCGCCTCCCATTACATGAAAGGTGTCTTCCATTGTTTTTTTTCACACAATAAATTTTTTATTTTTAATTTTTTTGGGATATATTTAGAGTTTAAAATTTTAAGATTTAAAGGTTGGGCTATAGTGAATTTAAACTAATAAAATTTTTTCTTAGAGTTTAGTCATCCCTTTTGGGTTACAGTATTCAAACGAAAAAAATTTAGATGCTCACCGGGTATATTATATGTATTTAACGTTTAAAATTTTAGGATTTAGGAATTGAGTTATAGTGAGTTTAAGTTAATAAGATTTTTCTCTAAGGTTTAGTCGTCTGTTTTGGGTTATAGTATTCAAACGGAAAGAATTTAGATACTCACAGGATATATTATAGGTATTTAAGATATATGGGAGCAAATATTAATTTAGAAAAAATAATTTTTTTTAAAAAACCACTAGCGACACCTTCTATCATATGGAAGGCGTATCGTGCACAGGCGCGCAACGTGAAATCCGCAACAGAGCATTACATTTATATACCTCAACAGAGCATATATATATATATAGTTCTGCTCTCCTACGGACCGTGCGGTGCGGACCCTGAGCGCGACGGGGGCGCGTGACTGATCAAGGGCTTCCCTGATCGGTCTCGCACGGTGTTGCGCTTCGTGTCCATCGGCGGCCTTCGGTCGCCGCCCCCGAACAATACTATAATCCTAGGGGGTGCGGTGAACCATAGGAGTAGCGGTGAACTCGTCGGTGTGGCGAACACTAGGGGTAGCGGTGAACCCGTCGGCGTACGTGACCGATCAGCGCCTGATCCGTCACGATGACCGATCAGACATTGTCGCGCATGCGGTCTGCAGGATATATATATATATATATACACACACACTGTAGCTGACGGACTTGTCTTAATGGAATGTTATTGGAGGTGCCTTCCAATCCTTTTTCGTTTTTTATTTTAAGTGATTGTGGCGCCTCCTATGTATTTGGAGATGTATCAATTTAATTTTTTAAAATAATTTTTAAGAAATTTTTAATATTAAATATCTATAATATATCTTATGAATATCTAAATTTTTTTTCATTTAAACATTATAATTTAAAAACGATGATTGAATCTTAAGAAAAAATCTTATTAATTTTAATTTATTATAATTTAACTCTTAAATTTTAAAATTTTAAAAATTAAATATCTATAATATAACTAATGAACATTTAACTTTTTTTTTTTCATTTGTATATTATAATCTTAAAAAGAACGACCGAACTCTTGTCGTCTTGTGGTCTGTTTACTTAGGACGGATGTAAAAAGTGAAGGAAACTTTTTCGCAGCAAGACTTTTTGCAGTTTACTCTACAAGGAAAGGAAAGATGAATTACATTTGCTTTTCTATGTTTACTTGTTATCAAATAATGGATGGATGAATTTTAAAATCCATCCGCGGATCATATTTGGGTTGTTTTTCATTCTCCCCAAATTGGGCGGAATATGCTTCTCTCTTCCTCAATCTCATCTCCACTGTGCCCCGCCGGCCACGGGCCAAGCGAGGTGGCCACTAGAGCATCTCCACTACCTCGTTGCCGCATCGCAGGCCTGCAAGTCTTCTTCTTCATCGTTATTGTCCTCCCAGACTTCCCCCTTCGCGGGTTTGCCGCTGCCTAAGAAGTGGAAGCACCACAGTTACAACTTCTTCATCTCCATTTGTGATCCCTCACCGTCGGCGGTTAAGAAGCCCAAGACCAACGACGTCAAGCTCTCCTTCAGGCTCTGCGGATGTCAAGAGGAGATCTCAAGGGACATTGAGGAGGAGCCCCAGTTCAAGGCGGAGGACGAGGCAAGTGCAAGGCTGCCTTGTCCGGTCCCGATGTCGTCGATCGTCGTTGTCATCTCCATAGATGAGTGGCAGAGTTTCCCCTCGTCCAGCGCCTTTGTCAACTATGCGAGCACACCAAAAGCATCACAAGGCAATGAAAAGAAAATTCAAATAAAGAGCGTCGGTAAGGGACCTAATTTTTTAAGAGATCGAGATTCCCTATGCAAATAGGCTTAGGAAAATTCTAAACTATTTGTCACAGTAGAGAGGAAGAGTAGCGAAGAAATCAATATATAGAACAGAATAAAGTATCTCACTCAAGTAATAGAACAAGTATTATTTGAAGAGTATAGAAACTTGCATCCACTACATTTATATATTCAATTTTCACTCTTTTAACTCAAGTGATATAGGGAGTGAATGCATGTGTATGCTCAAGTGGGCACCGACAGAATAAAGATTGCGTAAGGGGGAAATATGTACTTGACAATGTTGCGGAAGAATCACGGGCCATTGTTGGATGTCAGCTTATGTTGCCTGCCTCCGAACCATTATCGAGCATGCCGAGCATGAAGCACTTAGCATTCGGCGACAAAATCTCCGATGACCCAGTTTCGAACTACTCACACCATCACTTGTGGTCGTCGGCCACTCACGCGGAGAGACCCTACACATCTTTTCCGCAAGATTCTCTTCCCTTCTCTCTTCGTTCCTTTTTTTCTCTTCCTCTACGAGGAAGGATTTTTTTTAACGCAGACTCCTTTCTTTTCTCAATCCGCACTTTGAAATAAATAAAATATAAAAAAAATCTTATTACCTTAATACAAGATAATTTAAACATCTAAATTTTAAAATTTAAATATATCTAAAAAAATAAAAAAATAATTACAACAAAACTTCTGTATCAATAATGCTCCATCAAGGCGCCTCGTGCTTGGGCCTTTGCCGACGGGGCGGAAAGAGAAGTCCGTAATTTATAATAATAATAATAATAATAATAATAATAATAAACTTTATTTTCTCCTCTCGAGTCATAATTTTTGTCCCATTAATCATTGGGTCCGCCTATCTGCCACCTCCCTCTTCTCTCTGCGGTTTATCCTGTTAGGGCAACAGAGTCGCGCTTGTTTTCCCCTCTCCGCCGTTTCCTCCCCTCGCCGATCACTCCGCCGCCTCTCACCAACGCCTGCGCACACGTTTTCTGGGCTGTCTCCAGGTCGGTGACATAATCTCCGCCATCCCTATCTCGTTCCATGGCCCTTGGTCCTCGAGCAGATCCGCTCTCCTCTCTTCACAGCTGAGCTCTGTCACGGAATGGTAAGAGCTCGCCTATCCTCCTCACGGTCGTTTTCCTCTGACAGCGAGAGCTCCGATAGGAATGAGAAAAGAAGTAAGAAGAAAGAGACGAGTAGGTCTAGCCGTCACAAGGAGAGAAGTGGGCAAAAAAAGAACAGACACTCCAAGTCCGAGAGAAGGCGGGACCATGAGGAGCGTCGGGAAAGGAGAAGGGACAGGAGGAAGTTGGAGAAGAGGCAGAAGAGTCGGAGGGAAAAGGACGGCAGTGACGATTCAGATTATTCTCATTTTTCGTCTTCTTCTTCCGGTGAGGATTCCGACTCCCAATCGTCCAGACCTAAAGCAATTGCTCGCCTCTTCCTTCAGAAATTTCCGAATGCTGCAGATGATCTAAAACAGGTGCGATAAAGTATTCTTTATGCAATTTACATTCTTTTTCTCTGAATAATGTGCAATTGATAGAGCTTTTTCTCCATATTCCCTATGTAAAAGAAAGAAAACCAACTCGGTCTGTTATCTTTTTAAAAGTATAAAATCACTATCTATACATTTCAAAATGAGATAACATTTTTCTTATGTGTAAGATTGTTTTGTACTATGCGAAATATGTGTGTTTGTTGCAACTGTTTTCCTTCTTTTTGTTGTAGCTTCTTCACATGATCGACAGTGGACAAGGTGTTGATGTAGGAGGAATTTCAGATAAGTCACTGGTGAAACTTCTAAGACGGCTTTTCCAATCTTTAAATTTAAAAAAAAATGATTATGGTGTTTATTTGTTGCGTCGAAAAGGCATTCCAACTTTAGATATTGTTGGTCCACACTGTGCTCATATTTGAAAACCGGAGATGGTCTGCATCCCGTGTCCAAGGTACCGCATACTCAAGTGTTTTCACCATCTGAACATTCACCTAAGGACCAAGCTGAAATTGACACAAACCTAAATGAGTTGCAAGATGATGGACCAACACCTGGACAAAGAAGGTGAGAGACTGTAGATTTTGAAGGCTTCATGTTTATAGCTTCTTATGAGTTGATTTCTGCTTTTGCCCTAGTTGTCGCTTCTATTCTCTAGCCATCTTGTATATTGAATAGTTTTTTTCTTGCTTGTAACTGTGTGAACTGGTAATCTTCTTTGGCAGATTCAATTATCATTGTATACCTTGTCACTATCATTTTTTATAGCAATAATGAGTTCACTGATAATTGAATTTGTTTATGCTCCATTGTTCAAAAAAAAAAAAACTTCATTCTGCTGAATTTATCTGGCTACTTTAGATACTTGTCAATAATCTTTGGTTGACATGGTAAGAGAAAATATCACTATTTTGATAAACACTGTTTACAAAAAAAATCCAAAAATCAAAATCTAAGATGGCTCTAGCTTTAAGAAAACTAACTTGGAGATCCTAGACAGTAATAAAAAACATGAAAAAAGGATATTCAGTGTTTAGATGCACCATTAGACAAATATGAAGTTGAAAATGAACTTATGAGTGGCCATGTAATAAGATACCTAACATCATCTATATTCATAGGGTCATACCAACATTTTTCATATATGTACACTATCTAAGGGGGCAAAACATTCAGGATTATAATAAATAACGGAAGTTACATGAATGTAGTTTCTACAAAATCAGTCACCATAATGCAACTCAAGGAAAGCGTCATCTAAATCCTTATAAATTAGTGTTGGTAGATCAAATATAATTACTAATGTAAAAATAGAAAGATGTTTGGTTCCTATGTAATTACACTTAGTATGGTGTTACATTATCCCTATGAATGCTGCCCAATTGATCCTCGATAGATCATGGGTGTTTCCATCATACACGATGAAGGGAAAATACAGACACACTTAATCCTACCAAATGAAACTAAAGCCACAAATAACAAAGTAAATCCTTCATTTTGTCTCACTAAACAATACTGAAAAGGAAACAAAAGAATCTTGGATGAATCACGAATGCCAATCTCCCAATTAACAACATAGGATGTTGTGTCCTCATGGAGTCATCTTCCCTTTACAATGATTTCAAAGTTATTAAAATAGTCACTTCATGACTTACCTTATCCTCAACCCCGTGAGAGTGATGATGGGAATCTAAGCGTCACAAGAGATAACTCTACCTTGCTTAGTCATTCTCTAGTGAGGTCAAGGACCTCTTAAGCCTAGTACTTAACCCCTAAAAGAGCCTACTAATAGCATGTTTTCTTTCTATAGAACACTAACTACATAATTGCTAAGAAATTTTTTGTTTTTAGTGATCCTTAGACTGATGCTTTTTTAAGTGAGCCTCCCGAAGAGATATCTGTGAATCCACCACTTTTGGGGCATGTTCAACATGCCATTAATCACGATTCCTTTGTCTACATTTATCCACTACACTAAGAGCCCTACTATGTGCATAAGAGAGATAAATGCAATACTAGGAGAAGAATTTCAATAATTAACGATTAGTAGAAACTGCATGCTGAAGCACCCTGTAGGCTAAAAGAGCAGCACATAAATTATACCTATGCATTCATTCCCCAAAATCTCATAATTACTCTAAAAGAATTTATATTCATTCCACTATTTCTTTGTGAGAAAAACTGGTTCAAAATCATATTTATTTAAACATTTTCCATTTTTTGACAAAGTATTTGGTGCCTTATTGGTAGACATTATACCCTCAACCTTTACATGTTGACTTTTCCATGGACACTAGGGCTATATTGGAATTGTAGAGAGTGGTTTTTATCATGGGTAGCTGCTGGGTTTCCTTATACATTAGAATGGACAATAAAAAAGAAAGTAAAAGTCAGAAGCATAGTGAAGAGGCAACTATTCCCCACTCATTTGAAAGTCTGAGAAAAAATAAATAAACTTACTTCCTTAAATATCAAAACTAAGATGGTGCTACAATAACTTTTAACTTATTGGAAAAAACGTCTAAAATGAAGATGTATACCACTCGCTAGTAGTCAAGATATCCTTGTTGGGGGAGAATGATGCAAGTTAGAAAATTTATATTATTCTTTAAATTTATAGACTTCATAACGATTTTTTTTGGTAGATCCTCATATTATTTAAGGTAGTTTTAAAATTGGGAATTGTCTTGTTTAGGAGAAGAGAATATTTTTGGGATAATTTTATTTAGGATATAATTTATTTTGTTGTTTTCTCCAAATGTCTTTGGATTGGAATTGTTAAGGGATCCAATGCCTCATGTTAACTTCTTCTTGAGAAATATCTCTTTTTGGACTTGAGTTTCGTTGCTACATGACATACATGTAGACTATAGTTCATTTTAATTTGACAGACTATTATTTTTGGTTAGCTTGACTAGCTCTATGTTTCACCGTTGGTTGATTCTAGTTTAATGACAAACTATGGATTTTGCGATAGCATATGACCTTATACTAGCTAATACATTTTTTAAGAAAAAAGAAGAACACTTGATCACATTCAAAAGTGGGAATAATAAATCACAAATTGATTATTTTATGGTTAGGAAGAGAGATAGGAAGATTTGTAAAGATTGTAAGGTTATCCCTGGAGAAAGCTTAACTACCCAACATAGATTAGTAGTGTTAGATATACGCCTTAGTTATAATATCAATAGAGGAAAAATATACACGACTCCTAGAATTAAGTGGTGGAAGTTAAAGGATGGGAAGCAAAACATATTGAAGGAGAAGGTAGGAATACAAGCATTAGATGAAATATATAGCGACTCTAATACGACATGGGATAAGATGGTATCAAAGTTGAAAATAGTAGCTAAGGATGTACTCGGTGAGTCAAAGGGGCATGCACCACCAAGGAAGGAATCTTGGTGGTGGAATGAGAAAGTACAAGAGAAAGTGAAAGAAAAACGAATAGCTTATAAGGAATTATATATTTGTAAGAACGAGGAAAACTTAAAAAAATATACAATAGCCAAGAAAGAGGCTAAGAAAGCAGTGAATGAAGTAAAAAATAAAACTTTTGAACGATTATATCAAAATTTAGATACAAAAGAAGGGGAAAGAGACATTTATAAAATAGCTAAAGCAAGAGAAAGGAAAACAAGAGACCTTAGTCAAATAAGATGTATTAAAGATGAATGCGATAGAGTACTAGTAAATGATAGCGAAATAAAAGAGCGGTGGAAGATTTACTTTCATCAACTTTTTTAATGAAAGTTTAGGGGACCAACTTGACTTAGGCAATTTAAGTATTTCAAATGAGTATAGAAATTTTAATTTTCATCGGAGAATTCAAACTTCAGAAGTAGAACAAGCTTTGAAAGGGATGCAAAATGGAAAGGCCGTGGGACCGGATGATATCCCAATAGAGGTATGGAAATGTTTAGGGAAAAAAGGTATTGAATGGCTTACAAAATTATTTAATTTAATATTGAAAACAAAAAAAATGCCTAATCAATGGAGGGTAAGTAGTCTAGTTCCCTTATATAAGAACAAAGGAGACATACAAAATTGTGCAAACTATAGGGGTATTAAATTAATGAGTCATACATGAAACTTTGGGAAAGAGTAATAGAAAAAAGATTGAGGAAGGAGACCACGGTAACCGAAAATCAATTTGGGTTTCATGCCTGGAAGGTCGACAATAGAAGCTATACATCTTCTTAGGCAATTAATTGAAAAATATCGGGAGCAAAAGAAAGATCTACACATGGTATTTATTGATTTAGAAAAAGCTTATGATAGGGTACCAAGAGAAATTATATGGAGAATTCTAGAAAAGAGAGGCGTTAGCGTAACATATATTGACCTAATTAAAGATATGTATGAAGATGTAACGACTAGAGTGAAGACTTCAGGTGGATTGACTGAAGCATTTCCAATAAGGATAGGGTTACATCAAGGATCAGCTTTAAGTCCCTATCTTTTTACACTAATCATGGATGAACTCACTAGGCACATTCAAGATACAGTGCCATGGTGCATGTTGTTTGCAGATGATATTGTTTTGATAGATGAGACACGTGAAGGAGTAAATGCTAAACTAGAATCTTGGCGGGAAACTCTAGAAATGAAAGGTTTTAGGCTTAGTAGAGTAAAGACTGAATATATGGAATTTAAGTTTAGCAATGCTAGACGTAGTGAAACAATTGTTAAGATAGGAGATGATGAGTTGTCTAAAATCGAGAACTTTAAGTATTTAGGATCGTTCTTGCAAAGTGATGGAGGAATTGAGAGAGATGTCTTACATAGAATACAAGCAGGATGGTTGAAATGGAGATTAGCATCGGGTGTCTTATGTGATCGTAAAGTACCTCTAAACTTAAAGGGAAGTTCTACAAAACGGCAGTTAGACCTGCTATGTTATATGGTGCTGAATGTTGGGCTATGACTCGAGCACATGAGCAAAAGATGAAAGTTGCAGAGATGAGGATGTTAAGGTGGATGTGTGGACATACGAGGATGGATAGAATAAGGAATGAGAGTATTAGAGAGAAAGTCGGAGTTGCATCTATTGAAGAAAAACTTCGGGAGACACGTTTGAGATGGTACGGACATGTACTTAGAAGACCAATAAATGCCCCTGTTAGACGATGTGAAACTATGATAAATACGCACATTAAAAGAGGGAGAGGAAGACCAAAAAAGACTTGGTTGGCAACAATAAAACAAGATAAATTTTATTTAAATCTAGATGATGATATAGTAGGGGATAGAACTCAATGGCGTAAAAGGATCCATATAGCCGACCCCACCTAGTGGGATAAGGCTTTGTTGTTGTTGTTGTTTTGTTTCTCCATTTGTATATCTATCTGCACGTATGCATATATGAACGATTCATACAACATTTATCATATGGTGATATAGGAGTTAGTTGTGTTGACCTTTCTATGTTTTTTCCTTCATAGACCATCTTCTATTGTGAGAGTTAACTAAATAGGGATAAGTAGCATGCTGTCGAAGAATGAGCATAATAAGGTTGTTCATTTAACATGCCTTCTATATGCAAAGTTACCATGGAAATTGGCATTTCCAGGCATTTTGAGAAAGGTTACATGTTACATGTCACTCACATGGAATGCTAGCACTTGTTTTGTAAGAACAAAAGTCAAATTAAGTTGCATCAATATTTTCCAATTCAAATTTTATGTTTTGTGTAATTTGATAATGGTGATGAGACCGGTTTACAGATTGATTGGACCTGAAATGCCATCTCGAGAAGTATTGGCTGCTGCTGCTGAGTTGACAGAGGCAGAGGGTTTGCTAAGGTGCTTTAATACTAGTCTCTAATTTCTGCAGCCGTTTCCTTTAGCTTGCACTTGTGGGTAGCTAGTCTGTTGAAGAAACCTACAATGTAATTGCAAGTTCGTTTGATACATTTAAAATGCCCAGGGAACCTGAGCTGGACATTGACAGTGAATTGCTCATTGGCCCACCTCCTCCTGCCATAGTTTCAGAAGCTGCATCTGCAAATGAAGCTGAACGCTTTGAGGAGGTATACACATTTTATGCTATGTTCTGTTGATTCTTCTCATACTGCTTTACCTTATGCCATTGGTCAATGAATGCAAATGTTTATCTGAGCTTCTTGAACATGAATCTGGTTTGATTTTTTTAAATGGGTGAAGTGAAATGACATGCTACTTGCCTTTGAATTTGGTTGATCGTCTTTGCTGAGTTCTTTGTCAGGCAAATAAAATTATAATTCTGCTTAAATTGATGAATTTGATCNGGTTTGATTTTTTTAAATGGGTGAAGTGAAATGACATGCTACTTTGCCTTTGAATTTGGTTTATCGTCTTTGCTGAGTTCTTTGTCAGGCAAATAAAATTATAATTCTGCTTAAATTGATGAATTTGATCTCAAAATTCTTTGGAGCTCTAGTCCATCACTAAACACTGTTTATACCAATGGAGATTTGTTTTGATATCCTGATTTTGGTTGAATAAGGTAATTCTCATAGTCTGCCTCTTGGACTTGCTAAGATGTTTCACAATTTGATAAGTGGTAGTCAAAAATAGTATAAAATGTCATTTGTTTAACTTGTTTCATAAAGTATCAAAATTCTTCTTTTCTCTCAGAGTTTGAATTTGTGCAATAACGCTGTGATAATGCATGTTGTTCAGGTAGCTCGGATTGTTGGTGCTGATGTTGATAAACCATATGACATTCTTGGAGTCAATTGGAAGATGTCATCTGAAAATATCAAGAAAAGGTTAGAAACCTTGTTCAATGTCCACACATTCTTATGTTCAAAATGAGAAAAATTGTCGGATGTCTCTTTTGTCACTTTCAAGTTTCTAGATCTCTGAGATTCTCCCTTTGTGGACTTAATAAAAAGGAAGCTAGGATTGTTCTCTTATAACACATATTACAAATTGTATAAGATCAATGACTAGTATTGTAAAAGTAAAATACAATATTCTCTCTGATGGCCACTTACCTGCCTATTTCCTTATTGGTTATGCTATCTTATTGTTGTCTAGACAATGATTTTCAACCTCAGAAGCATCTAATGCATCTATTTTCCAGATACTGGAAGTTATCTCTTTTGGTGCATCCGGACAAATGCACTCATCCTCAAGCACACCAAGCATTTGTGTTATTGAACCAAGCATTCAAAGATTTACAGGATCCTGACAAGGTAGGCCTGATTATGTTACAGTAACCATTGAAGAACTATTCCAAACACCCTAAAGCAATTATTTTTTTTTTCTGCAAAATGCACTATATTAGGTTCTAATTTGATGCAAGCCAAACAAAATACAATAGAACGGATTCTGTATCAAAATTGGATCAGTTTGGTGGCAGGTTTTATATTCAAACCATCTATTATTATGTCAAATATAGAAAATTACTCACATTTGGTTTAGTTTACCATGTGATGACATTATTGCTGAAGGAATTTGTAGAAATTAGGATCCACTTTCCTACTGTTGCTGCTGGTGGCAGTGGTCCAATACAAGTATTCTGGATTGGATGGCATAATAGCAGGCTGACTTTGGCAAGGAATAAAGAGATGGTCCAATACAGTTTTTAGACTAAGCATGTGTTGGATATACTGGATATGCATTGATGATGGGATAGCTTTTACTAGCGATGGTCTGTTATCTTGTAGGGTCGGAATATGTGCCTTAGAGTTTTACTTGGCCTCTATTTACCTACCTCATCTTGTAGGGTCGGAATATGTGCCTTGAGTTTTACTTGGCCTCTATTTACCTGCCTCAAAATCAAGGGAATGGAATTTAATTCCATGTTGGAAGTCTTGATTGATTATTGTTTCAAAACAAGTTGGATGGAATAGTAATAGTCTTCCATCCCCCATCAATTACCTAGAGATAGAGGGAAAGAGACAAATAAAAAGATTACCGATTCACTAAGATTCTTATTTGATTGCCTTTTCTTTCCTTGTTTGATCACCTCACCGAAACGAGCAGAAATCCTCTGTACCCAAACTCCCGCTGTCCCGCATCCCACGTCCCACAATCGCTGGCGATGGCCGACGATTCTTCCGGTCGCCGATCGGACACCACCGGCCGCCTCCAGCTACTTCCCCGAACCAAACTAGACCCTGGGGGTACGATGAACCCGTCGGGGATCACCACAATTGCGATCTCGCCGGATTCACCGTTGAATCCGGCGAGATTGCAATTGCGGCGATCCCGACCGGTTCACTGTTCGTATCGTTTCATTCGGGACGGTGGCCGGAGGCCGCCGGTGGTGTCCAATCGACGATCGGACGAATCGCTGGCCATCATTGGTGATTGTGGGACACGGGGCCAGAGGGAGTTCGGGACAGAGGATCCCGTGCCCACCGAAACCTACTTGAGTTTAGTCGGCAACTACATGGTATTGAACCTCCATTAAATCCACTCTACTCAAGTAATGCTAGACCTCCCTCATCATAGACAACAAGTTTGAAGCTCAAAAAGGACTCTTGCAAGTTCCTTCTCATAGATGATGAGCTTCAAGCTCCATGAGGATTTTGGTGTGTTTCCTCCCATTAGTGGTGAGCTTTGAGCTTCATGAGGACTCCCACAAGCTATTATATTCATTAGCAACCAGCTTCAAAATAGTGAGTACTCTTGTGATCTTTACGACAATGAACTCCTTCAAGGACTCCTATGAGTTCCATTTTCACTCACAAGCTGTGAGCATAGGGTCAATTTTGTCTTTTGGTGGTTTGTTATCTCGTGATCAGTGGAATCATCTAGACAAAAGGTAAAACACCTTATTTTTACTTCCATGGAATCAATGAGGAAATCCTTTGTTGTAATTTCAATATGAATAAACAAAGGAAAATGACTCATAATTTGTGTATTTTCATGGAATTAAGTTGCTTCTGTGCAAGTAAACGCGCCATTAGTTACCTAGGCCATTAAACCACTTTATAATGCCTCTTGATGTGTTTTAAAATTTTTGAATATTTGTAAAAAAATTTCATTGTCAAAATCATTAAATACATCTTGGTATAAGTGATCAAATAATCATTCATCTTGGTTATGTTGTTAGGACTACAAGGCATGTGTGGCTAGATGGTTAGAGGGGGTGAATAACGTTTAACTTGAAAAATGTGCTCTTACTCCTACTAATGCTTTAGCAAGTCAACTACAAACTATTCGTGCAACTAAAATAAAATAAGCAAGCATAAGAACGCTAACATGATGTAATGCTGTTCGAAACAATCATTCCTACTCCATAACATATGATTCTTTGGTGAATTACTCTCTAAAGCCCACTAGTTTTTTCCTTCTCGGACTTCTTCAGGAGGTGGAGAAGCCCCTTATAATCTCTTCTACAAATAATTCAAACTTGTTAGTCTAAGGATAATATTACATAAAGAACTCTTAGAATAATTAGAACAATAAGCTTAAATGTCATTTATAACTCTCCGTGTGGTTCTCCTTTTATATCCTTCAAACATATTCAACTTCACTTTTTGCTCTAGCGTTCTGTTGTCAAGGATTAGTTGACTTTTCTCAATCGCTTGGAGATTCAATCTGCCGACTATTTCAGTTAACTGGCTTCTATCATTAGTCAACTTCCAGTATAAGTTGACTTGTTCTGTAGAGCTCATAGGTTATTCGAACATTGTCTTACTGAATCATTTGAGGCATACGATTTAGCTCCCCTTGAATTGAGCTCTCTTACTCTTCTTCCTCGGATCTTGTTAAGACAACTCTATCATTGTTGACAGCGAGGAGCGCTACAAGAGTTCTATTTTTGACTTCCTCTTCCTTTGATGAGGAGGTATCATCTAAGTTGCATTTTGCACCTTATTCTTCATCCCCAGTTGCTTAGCACTTTCTTCTTCTTCTCCCAAGTTGCTTTGCACCCATTTATTTTTTGAAAATGCATGATCTCATTGGATTCAATAGAGAAAGAACCATATCATTATGAAAGAGGATAAGGAGAAGAAATTGTTTAGAATTAAACTGCCTAGCACATCTTGACGTGCCATGGCAGAAATGTTCAGCTGTTGTAGTGCTTTGACATTGTTTTGGTAAATTTTTTCACACATGCAAAATACCAAAATGCCATAAATTTAGAATGGCATCAACCTAGCACTGCACCATAAAATGAATGTATTATCTGCCACATCTAAGCTTTATGCAATTATCTCCTAAATATGTGTTATGCTGCATGTAAATTTCATTTATTGCTCATCTGACATCTGTGTAAACATTTCGTTAAACAGAATTACAATATCTATTTTGTTCATTTACATGAGGTGAATATTAGTATGGCAATTTGTCACATATAAGTGTTTTGTTTATTAAAGAAGCCTATACTTCTTAAGAATTGAACTTTCAGCAATTTCTGCTGAGATTATGAATATCATTATGTTACATCATTTATTCTTTGCAGCGTAAGAGCCTTGATGATAAGATTAAAAAGAGAGAGGAAGAAGAGGAGATGAAGGTATTTCTAATTTCTTATTCTCATTATATTCTTGTTTGTTCATTATAAGATTGTAAATTGTTCCGGGCTTAGGTTGATTATGATGAATAATTTCTTGAATTTTCTATACACTGATGCAGGTGGAATTGCGAGCACTACGTGAAGCTGCTGAGTGGAGGAAATCACAAGGCTATTATCTTCTCTTCTTCTTCTTTTTACTTATCAATATCCATATCACTAAAGAAATTGTCCATGAAATGCTGTCACATAACGTTTTAAGTTAATTATTTTAATAGTTTTTTATCATAATTTTGTGCTCTATAATTGAGGCTGGATATATGCCTAGTTATTTGTTATAGAATCAATATTTTGCACTTGTTCTTTTTTATGTTTCTGTTTTGTTTAACATCTGACGTATGTTTGCAGATGTTTATTATTCTTCAACCATAGGTCTGTGCTGGAAATTAAGTTAACATAAATTTGCCACCTGATTTTGTGTTTTGCTTTTCTTTGGAATTTACTTTTACAAAATTAATTGAAGTGAATACCTTTAGAAACCGAGGGAAAAAATCAAACCAAAACCTTTTGGTTTACTTTTGTTTAATTCTGTTTCAATTAATTCTTTTTAATATTAGTTTTTGTTAATATCTTCCTAATTTTTTTCTAGAAATAGTATAATTATAAAATTAATTAAGAAATATTAAAAATTCATTTTATAGTTTGGTTTTAATGTTTTTTTTTCAAGTAGCTGTTGGTGTATATAATTCACTTATGAGAGATATTCCTTGACTATTTCAGTAGCTATCCATGATTATTTTGTATAATTGTGGTATTTAAAATTTCATAAAATCATCTCAATCATTTCTATTAGCAGGGATATCGATGGAAGGTGATGATGAACTTCTTGCTATACCTATGGCACCCATAAAACAGGATGATGGGGAACCATCAAAAAGGGAAGAATGGATGACAACATTACCTCCTGAAAGAAAAGTATGGACCTTATTTTTGATATCCTATGACTTGTTGTGTTTCAATTGCCTGCTTTAAAATGCATCTTTACTTGTTTGTTTCTTCAACAGCCAGGAATGACGATGCAATCAACTTCATTTAGTAGGACCACCAAAGAGGGTCGAGGTGATGCTAGCGTTTGGACTGACAGCCCCCTTGACAAGGCACAAAAGGCAAAGCAGAAGTAAGTCATCCCACAAGATTGCCAAAGCCTTGATATTATTCATCATTCACAATTGGTAATGATATTCTTCATTTTAGTTATTTGGAAGCTTATAATAAAGCCAAGACTCTCGGTGATGTTGAGGGTGAAAAGGAAAGAAAGACGAAGGATGCTGACTTAGTCGACAAATATAATGCTTCTAAACGTTCGGTATCATTGGTGCAAAAACACAGAGAGGAGACTTCTCGTCCAAAAAAGAAAGTAAAGCATCTAGAGAAAGAAGAATGGGAAGGTCAGCATCCTTGGAAACCATGGGACCGTGAGAAAGATTTGACTGCTGGGCGTAAAAAGGTCAACTTTGATGCTGACAATATGTCACAAGGATTGTCTTCTCGCTTCTCATCTGGATCAGTGCAGAGGAATTTCTTATGAGTCCCCATAACTCAGAAAGGCTCATCTTATTGTTCAGGTAATGCCTAAGTTTTAATATGTTTTGTGAAATCTCTTGTAACGGGGTTTATATGGTCCAGAAACTCCTTCAGCTATGTTCAACAACAAATGCGGAAGCTTTCATCTTGTGGAATCTTCCATTCGAGATTTTGAAGACATTTGGATTAAGAATTAGCTTCACTATCCGGATTGACAGAATGCGAGGGCAAGCTAAATTAATTCTCTGGTGTATTTTAACTGTATTTTTCCAGTTGAATCCTCCCTGTCAGCAAGTTCTGATCGTATCTTATTTTTTACTTGCGCGATGCTTGTAACTACATAAATCTACATGTAAAATTTTATTAATAAAAAAATGTCAATTAAGATTGATTTGGAAGTGTTTCAGGATGATGGTGATCCGCATAAGTTGAGTTGGCAAACTCTAATTAGTGTCAACATAAATTTATTCGTACGCAAACTGATGAGATTTATATATAATTCATCGGTTTGTAGATTTTTATTCCCTCAAAAAGCAGCAGTTAAAATTAAGATTTCTACTAATAATTTTATTGCTAATTTTTGAAGCTCGTCATGGTTGCCTCCCTCAAAGCGGACGTCATTTTTACTTAACCTTAACTTTATCTTATTCTTAGCCTTAGGTTATAACTACTTAACTTCCCTTAACTTGTTCTGAATTTTTTTCCTTTTAAAAAAAAACTTTCATTTTATTTGCTTTGCAAGGATTTAACCCCTAGACATCTTCGTTGTAAAACTGAAGCACTAACTATCTGCCCTACAACACTTTCCTTTCAATGGTACCAGTCGACTGCTAGATAGCCAGTCGACTGGTATCGGCCACAGAAACTTTCTGTGCCCGGCACCAGTTGATTGGTCTCATGGCAGTTGATTGGTGCATCGAACAGAAACTTTCTGTTCGATAGGGCAGTCGACTGATTCTGAACCAGTCGACTGGCACGCCTGAAACCTGCATTTACAGACCTGGGAACTCCTTTCAAGGGTCCATAATTCATCCACTTCCAAAGTATATAAAGAAATAACTCCAAATCTATACTCTATACTAGTTTTATGAACATCTTAGCAATCCAAAACAAATCCATTTACTTGCAATTAGGATCTTTGCAGAATTTAAAAAATTATCAAAACATATAACATCTATTGTAGAGTTCGTACTCAACTTGGTCTCTATGCAAGGTTTAAACAAAATCCTTACGCTTTACCAATCCCAAAACACAACCACAAGGTTCTACAAGACTTAGCCCAAAGATCTCTTCCACGGTTCTGCCGCCACTGAACATCAATGCATGTCTCGTTCGCCTCCTTAACTTATGATTTTTCTTTACCTTTGTCTGCAATAGAAGAACATGTAACTAATAAGCGAATTGCTTAGTAAGTAAATCCTAGCTCACAAATCCATACGATAAATAATAAACATGCTCTTTTCAAAGAATGCTTGCTTGAAAATACACGCACTTGGAAATATTTGCACATGGGAACTTCCATACACTTATCATGCTCAATCATGCTTGAAAACATTTACTAGCATCAAAACACTTGCAAACATAACATGCTCATGATTTCTTTTGAAACTTACTAATGATACATTTCCATACTTTAAAACACTAACTTCTTTGCTCTTTCTCTTTAACATGCTTATAACATAATCATGTCAACATACATAACCAAAAACATGCACTTAAGGAAATTGAAACACTTACATATATTCATATACTTCAAAATAATAATCAACTTTCTCAGGCCTTGACACTGTACAATGGTATCAATGTACCAATGCGCGCATCCCTAATAGGTTTCGGGGTAGCTAGCCACCGCACCTTATTAGAGCTTCTTTCTAACTTTCTGTGGGCCTCTCTTTTGCCCGGTACATGTCACTTTACAAAAGTAAAATACTTTCTTACTCATAAAGCTTATACTTATCAAGCTATCTTTCTTTTTGCATAACTTTTTACACTACAAAACTTTACCTTTCTTACTTGGAACTTTCATCGAGCACCTTGCGTGCCCTTAACCCAAAACTCATTTTTAGGATTTTTCAAGAACTTGGTCTTATCATGCTTAGGTCACACATACAAAACCTACTTAAATTCAAGTTCTATGATAAAAACATGTATTCTTTAGAAACTTAAATCACACAATAAAATAATATTCTCAAAACATGCACTTAGATCACAAAATCATGGTTCTACAACGAGAAACTACATACGAAACTACTTCTATTGCTGGTGAGTGATTTACTTACCCTTTTCTTGATGAAAACTCACTAAATAGAGGTAAAAGCCCTAGCGTAGGACTCCTTTCCTCTTCCTTGCGAGAACTTCCACTCCTTGGCCCTAGGGGAGGAACCCTAGGTTCTTTACACAAGAGGAAGAAGAAGGAGAAGGAAGAAAACTCTCCTTGTTTTCGTAGCCTTCCTCGTCCTCTGTTGTTCGCGCAGCCACAAAACCTAATCGGGGACTTAACGTGACTTAAGCGGAAGTTTAAATACCTCTTCATGAAACGGGCTAAATCAACTATAACATTAATTCGCTTCATCCTTTTTTGTGCTTGATACCCTTGCCTTGCTGGTTACCCCAACTCACTTAAGGACTTGCTTTGCCCTGTGGTCGAGGGATCAAACCCCGCCCGACCCTTATATTTTTTCTTTTTATTTTAATCCAAAAAAATGCTATAAAATTCAGAAAAATTCCTAATAATTCACAAAAATTATTGGGTGTTGCAATCCTCCCTACCTTATAAAAAGTTCGTCCTCGAACTTAGAACAACTCTGGATACCTTTGCCTCATGCTATCTTCTGATTCCCAGGTTGCCTCTTCATACTTTTGATTCAGCCATAAGACTTTTACTAGTGGTACCACTTTGTTCCTCAGCTTCTTATCTGCTCGATCTATTATCTGAATAGGTCGACTTTCATAACTGAGATCTTCTTGAACTTGTACCATCTGTGGCTCAATCACTTGGTTGGCATTTAGGATATGCTTCTTTAGCATTGAGACATGGAACACATTGCGTATTGCGGACATCTCTGGAGGTAGCTCCAACTCATAAGCTACTTTGCCAACTCTTTTCGTCACTAGGTAAGGTCCTATGTATCGAAGACTTAGCTTGCCTTTCTTGCCAAATCTCATTACACCCTTCATAGGAGCTACTTTGAGGAAAACTGTGTCCCCAACTTCAAACTCTAACGGTCTACGGCGTACATCGGCATAACTCTTCTGCCTACTCTGAGCAATTTCTATTCTCTGGCGGATACTCTTTATAGCTTCTGTGGTATCATCTATAAGGTCAGTCTGAGACCCCATTTCTGTCTTCTCACTACCTTCATGTTAGTGATATGAGAGAAGTGTCCTAAGGCAATCGCCTTATGATTGTAAACATTTATTTAATAAATGAAAATTCACTATTTGAGTATATATATTTGTGTATTTGATTGGGATCTTAAACTCATCTACTGAATGTCCGCAATACAATTCACAGCATAAGAGAATTTGTGATGGGATCACAACTAGTGATTATCTCTACATGTGCAATTGTGAAGTATTGAAAATATCCCTAGTCGATGAATTGATAAAAACGGACACTATCAATTCTGTTGAGACTAGCATGGGTTATTCTCTAATCAGCTGATTCTCACTGGCTGGTGACATTGGGATGTCCGGAGATAAACATGGATGCTAGTTAAGGGAACTAGTTCATTGGAGTGACTAGCTGTAAAACTTCACATGGTAGTCTATACATAGACAGGTCAGTGAAGTTCTTACCGCAGCTTAAGTGCGATGTTCCTTTAACTTGCGGTGTTCAAGTCATCTTGGTCATGGAGACTTATACTTTAACATTTTAAGCAAGCATCTCCAAAGGAGGTGTGGACCCAAGATGGTTGGGTATAAGCCGAAGTGCCCGAAGATGTTTGAACATCTTACAAAGGATTCACCACTCCTTGCGAGGAGATGTATACCCAGGCCTATCGTCGGATTGTTACTCAAAGCCTCTGGCCAGAGCATATCATGTTTAGAGTATGAGTCTCTTAAATACATGAGAGTAATTAGAAATCCAAAGGACGAGAAAGATACTACTTGGGCTAGGTGTGACATAGTCAGCCTAGTGGGGACTGACACACACAGACCATGTCCTGAACCAAGTGGGTATAAGATGGTGAAGGGAATGAGGCACGATACATTAGAGCTGCTGAATGGTTTCAGAATAATTTCTGAGGTCAACCGTTGATCTTTCGATTAATTGGGGATCATGATGTACTACTAGGTGCCATTCATGATCGTTCTATAATTGATGAATTATAGACGACCATCATAAATCGAAAGCCTATTTAGTCACACGCACTATGAGTAATCCGAGGGATTTAAAACGAGTCGAAAATTAGATTTTCTGATCAAGAGAAATAAGTCGAATCTGAATTTATCAGAGGCGCAACGGAAGCTTAAAATGGCTAAGTCTTTTGAAGGCTTATTGGGCGAATTAAATGAGTTTAATTCGCGAGGGAAGGGCTTGGAGTGGCCGGCCAAAGAGGGTGCCCACCCTCTTTGGTTTGGCCGGCCATCTAAAGGAGAGAAACCAATTTAATTGGTTTAAATTATAAAATAAATCAAGCGCGATTTATTTTATAAAAATTATGGATAAATAAATTTGTTTTCATGGAAATTAAAATAAACTTTAAATGGTTTATTTTTATTTTATAAAATCAATTATGAATTGATTTTTTCATGATAAGAAAAATTTATATAATAAATTTATTCTTTTTATGGAAATTAAAATGAACCATGGATTGATTTATTTTATTTTATAAAATCAATTATGAATTGATTTTTCCATGATAAAGAAAAATTTATATAATAAATTTATTCCTTTTATGGAGATTAAAATAAACTTTAAATGGTTTATTTTATAAAATCAATTATGAATTGATTTTTCCATGATGAGAAAATTTATATAATAAATTTTATGAAAATTTATTCCATAATTAAAAAGAGAGATGTATTTGTTTTATTATAAATTAGTTATAATAAAACTTAGCATAACGGAATAATTAATAAGAAAATTTATAAGATAAATTTCTTATGAAAATTTATTCCGTTAATTCCGTTAAAGGGGAGACATGGCAAGGGAGAGACTACTATATAAAGGAATCAAGGCTAGGCTTGAATTCCTCAATTGAGTTATCAAGAGATTAGTAGCTCCTTCTCTCTCTAACTCTCTCTCTCTCTAACTCTCTCTCTCTAGGGCCGGCCCCTCTCTCTCTCTCTAGGGCCGGCTCTCTCTCCTCCCCTAGGGTCGGTGCACATCCCAAGAGTAGCCGAGAGCTTCATCCACCAAGAAGGTGCCGAAGAAGAAGAAACGGATCGCGACTCCTTCTTTCCTTTCCCAGAATTTTGATTCCGTTACTTGGTGGTTAGTTTCCATCTTTCTCTCTTGTTTTTCTAGTTGTGCCTTTGGAGAATCTAGTAGTTTTCGTCGGCACAAAACTCGTGGCTTTACGAAGTTATCCTGAAGAGAACTCGGCGTGGACGCGAATAGAGGCGGAGCTTCCAAGGGACGCTACGGTTGGATCTCGTCCCTTACTTCGAGTTACGCGAGGTACTTAGTAAATTAGTTTACTTTTTCGTAAAATTTTAATTTATGATCATGTCCACACATCATAAGGTCGCATGCTAGATACGTGGTTAAAAATAATTTGAGAAATTATTTATGCTAATTCTTCCGCTGCGCGTAAATATTTTAAAATTTACGAACCCGTATCCTTGTCAACATGCACCCGGTCCCAACACTTCATACCAACAGAGGGGAGATCTACACCTCCTGCCATAAAGAGCTTCGTAGGGTGCCATACTAATAGTGGCTTGGTAAGTGTTGTTGTAGGCAAACTCAGCTAAACACAAATACTTGCACCAACTGCCCTTGAAGTCTAATACACAAGCTCTGAGCATATCTTCTAAAACATGATTCACTCTCTCTGTCTGTCCATCAGTCTGGGGATGGAAAGCTGTGCTGAATTTCAGTTTGGTGTCTAACGCTGTCTGTACGCACTCCCAAAAGTGTGAAGTGAAACGACCATCCTTATCAGAGATAATGGTCTTCGGGACTCCGTGTAGTCGGATCACTTCCTGCACATATAACTGGGCTAACTTTTCAATTGAGTAAGACACTCTGATTACCAAAAAGTGGCTAAACTTGGTCAATCTGTCTACTATCACCTAAATAGCGTCATAGCCATTAGTTGTCTTTGGTAGACCAACTATGAAATCCATGGCTATGTCTTCCCATTTCCACGTTGGAATCTGAATGGGCTGTAGGACACCTCCTGGTCTCTGGTGTTCTGCTTTAACTCTCTGACATGTCAGGCAGGAAGTGTATGAATTATGGACCCTTGAAAGGAGTTCTCAGGTCTGAAACTGCAGTTTTCAGGCGTGCCAGTCGACTGGTTCAGAACCAGTCGACTGCGATATCGAACAGAACCTCCTGTTCGATGCACCAGTCGACTGCCATGAGGCCAGTCGACTGGTGCCGGGCACGGAAAGTTTCTGTGGCCGATACCAGTCTGACATGTCAGAGAGTTAAAGCAGAACACCAGAGACCAGGAGGTGTTCTACAGCCCATTCAGATTCCAGCGTGGAAATGGGAAGACATAGCCATGGATTTCATAGTTGGTCTATCAAAGACAACTAATGGCTATGACGCTATTTGGGTGATAGTAGACAGATTGACCAAGTCTGGCCACTTCTTGGCAATCAGAGTGTCTTACTCAATTGAAAAGTTAGCCCGGTTATATGTGCAGGAAGTGATCCGACTACACGGAGTCCCGAAGACCATTATCTCTGATAAGGATGGTCGTTTCACTTCACACTTTTGGGAGTGCGTACAGACAGCGTTAGGCACCAAACTGAAATTTAACACAGTTTTATGAACATCTTAGCAACTCAAAACAAATCCATTTACTTCCAAACTAATGGTATTCAGGATTCACAAAGAAACTAGATTAAGCCTGGGTCTAGGTTTCGAATCCTGGAAAGGCAAAAATCCACACCCAGGGGTGGGAAGATCTAGTATGAGTAACGACACGGTACGACGGTACGACGGTCGTGAGGGTCGGTAAATGGGTCGGGTCGTTACAATTTGATACCACTCTGTGACGACCCGCCTTAGCTCCTCTCCTCAAAGCGGACGTCACTTTTACTTAACCTTAACTTTACCTTATTCTTAGCCTTAGGTTACAACTACTTGACTTCCCTTAACTTGCTCTGATTTTTTTTTCTTTTTCTTTTCCAAAAAAACAACTTTTTTAAAAAAAACTTTCATTTTATTTGCTTTGCAAGGATTTGACCCCTAGACCTCTTAGGTGTAAAAATAAAGCACTAACCATTTGCTCTACAACACTTTCTTTTTAATGGTACCAGTCGACTGCTAGATAACCAGTCGATTGGTATCGGGCGCAGAATATAGCTCAATTGGTACCAGGATTCAGGAATTTTAGTACTTAGCCTTGAGGTCTAGAGTTCGAATCCTGGGAAAGGTAAAAATCCACTGGCCAGGGGTGGGAAGACCCGTAGGGTCTCGGGCCTAAAGGGTTGCCTGCGTGGACCATAGAGGCCGAGATCGCTACATAAAAAAGCGCCTTTTTATTGTAACGACCCGGCCCATTTACCGGCCCTCAAGACCGTCGTACCGTCGTACCGTGCCGTTACTCATACTAGGTCTTCCCACCCCTGGGTGTGATTTTTTGCCTTTCCAGGATTCGAAAACTAGACCCAGGCTTAATCTAGTTTCTTTGTGAATCCTGAATACCAATTGAGCTGACCCAGGGCCGGCTCAAGCCTATTTAAGGCCCTAGGCAAAAAAAAAAGTCTTTAATATTGTTTTTTAAAAAAATTACTCATCCTTTTTCATTCGGACTTGTAACTGATAACCGACTTGGTCGAAAATAAATATATTTAGAATTGTTTAAAAACTAAAAAAGATTAAAAAAATGTCTAATTACTCAAATAAAAGACGAAAATAATAACTCTTACAAAAGGGAATAAATGAAATGAGACAATAATAGAAAAAAATCATGTTTCCATCTTCAATTCATCATCACCGCAAATCACAAAAAATAAATAAATAAATAAATAATACATATACAAATGATAAAACTCAATATAATCCTTAGAAAATGAAGATTGTAACGAGATCAAACCAGCCATTATCATTTATTAAAATCTAAATAAGTCATTTTAGGTACCAAACAAAAGAAAAAATAAATGATATTTTTTATCACCTAAACCAAAATAGTTGTAAATGATATAATAGAAACAAAAGGGAAATAAAAAAATGTATTTCTGTAAATACATATAAATAAAAGCAAAATTTAATGTCTATCAAGGAAGCGAAATGACAAAGATATCTAACTCACTATTGCTGAAAAATAATAAAATCCTCTATTTCATTCGAACACAATAGGGATGAATCCCTCAATATTTGAACTTAATTAAACAAGGAGCATAGTAGCACCAACTGAATCAACATGACAGCGTTAGATATAATTTCTCTTTTCCAATATAAATGTGCGAGAGAAGTACAAAGAGGGGGAACTCGAAAAAAGACTAATATTTTTTATTTTGCATTGTATGGATAAAAAAATTCTAATTCATGTTCTTACTAATCAGAAGAGAAAACATCACTAACAAAAAATAAATGTAACGAGAAAATGCTAGGGTTGAAAGATATTAAAGAGGAATACATTAGATCCTATAAAATAACATACATAATAAAAATTAAATTTAAAATATTAAAAAGAGAACCCCTTATGACTCTATCCATTGGAACCATAATAAAGTTTTTATAAAATCTATAATTTTGACTAAAAAAAAATAAGATACGTAAATTTTTTATCAAAACTTTATTCTTTTCCATTCTCTTAAAATATATAATAAAAATATGTTTAATATATCAAAAATAATGGGCCCCAATAAAACTTGAGGCCCTAGGCATATGCCTTAATGCCCTATGCCTAAAAACGACCCTGGTATTATCAATCATTTTACCTGGCTCAGGAGCATTTTTTTGAAATTTAGGTTGAATGGATCGTTTTTGCACGACAAATTATTTTTGAGAATCAAATGGTCGGTAGATTTTGTTTTTATGTTAGGAGCTTGGATTTACTTGTTGTAAGATATGAATACATAGTAAAAAATAAATAAAATTGAAACAGAGTTGACTTATTTATGTTTTTTTAGTGTTTTCATATAATTGTTGTGCGCCTTAAAAAGGTAATACATGGAGTTATTATAAAGTAGAAAATAAAAATATTAATATTTAAAAGTAATTACGTGGCTAATAGCTAATAAATTTGAGAAATAAGATTGATTTTGCATAATTGCCCTATGTTGATATATTAATTTTGTAGTTAAAATGTTGATTGTCTAAAATATATAAAATGTAAAGGAAGACAAAGAAATATAATATAATAAAATAATAATTATTTAATTGAATGTTAATTGCTAATAACTTTAATATCGGACAATAATCTCTTACATGGTTCTTTTTAAAATTTAATTGATTATGCATCTTGTTATTTATTCTAAAAGTTAATATTTATTTTTTTTAATTATATTTGTGTAGGTAATAATGTTAAATTTTAAAGTATCATTGCATTGAAAATTTATTGTTTCTTTAATTTCAAGTATTTTTATTTTGATAAAATATTAAAAATTTATATATTTTTTTATTTGAACATAAATATGTTTATTAAAAAAATATGATTTTGAACATGTAAAACATATGAACAAATTAACGAATTTATTAATATCAAAAGGTAGACAGATTTATTACTAATATTAAATATCACAATAGACAAAAATCAATGGAAAATTTAAATAAAAAATTAATTAAATTTTTATTAGAATCTAGTATTCGGGGGGGGGGGGGGGGGGGGGGGGGGGGGGGGGGGGGGTTCACCTTTGTTGAAGACAAAATGGAAAAATATTTTTATCATATTTTTGATATTTAATTTGTTTCATTAATTTATTTTAGTTGACTTAAATTGAATATTTTAGATGAAATGTTAGTTATATGTATTATGATGTTTTAATTCAATTTAAAGATTCTTATGCTTTTTTGATCATGCTAATATTATACAAAATATTAGAAATAATTTATATGATATTTATAAAAATTTTAATTTAAAATATAGATTAAAAGGTAATATGTCTTAAATACAAAATATTAGTAGTACTAGTTATTTAAAACTCACAAAGCACCATTTTTATTAAGCGAATGGATAAAAGGTCTATTAGGATCCTTAAGTTTTAGATAGAAATTTGAGAATTTTTTTATGAGTTTTTTTTATTTAGTGATGCAAATAGCTAGTTGAATGTTGATATTTAATGATGATGGTCATAGAAAACTCAAAGTTTTTCGTCATAGTTAAAAAAAAAGAATCTAGCTTATTTAGTATCAATTATTGCCATAGAATGAACATTTAGTTTCATTGATAAGATATTAAATGAAAGACAATTTATTTTATCTCTTGGCTCTTTAGAAGTATAAACATTACTTGATGATGGGATAAAAGCTATAAAAAGAATATAAGGAATATAATTTTAAGATGAGGAGATAGAAATGTTTGATAATGAAGGAACTAATACTACGAGAATGGAAAATTAAAGTGACCAACAAGTCACTTCCTAAGATAATAAGGATAAAAGATAAGTGATTGATATAGACTTTGATTTCTTATACTTGAGGGATACGTATGGACAACTTAAATAATTTTAAGCTATTTTTTATTTTTTAAATTTATTATGTTTAAATAAAAAATTGAATCATCGTGAACCATGAATCAAATCATAATTAGTAATTTTGAATTGTGAACCATAACCACATTTGAAGGTTAAGATTAAAGGTTGATATTTTTTAAACTGACGATTCTGAACTATCGAAATGTCAATTCTGAATTGTGGTTTCATCTATTAGTAGGCGAGAATAAGTCAACTCATGGTTTAAACTTTGACAAAATGAAAAAAATGGTTTTCTAGTTTACCAGATAGTTTCTTTTGGAAATGAACATAGTTTTTTAGTTAGAGTAGAGTGAATTTGGGAGAGTGAATGGGAGAGTAAATGATGTGTAGCTAATGTGTACATGTTCGATCATCGATCGGACACAACCGATGACCTCTGATTGCCGTCCCGAATCAAACTATGTCCTAAAAAGATGGTGAACCCGGTAGAGTCGCCGGTAATTAAGATCTCGCCGGATTGACGGTGAATGCGACGAGATCATAATTGCGGCGATTCCCGATGAGTTCACCGATCTTCTTAGGACATAGTTTGATTCGGGACGGTGATCAGAGGCCACCGGTGGTGTCCGATCGACGATCGGACATGTATATAATAACTGCCATGTCATTCACTCTCTCAAATTCACTCTCCCTATTATTACTCGTTGGTATAAGAGGTTCGTTAGAAGGGAGCAAAAGGTTTTTGAGTTGATTGATGGTATATATATAATGTCCAATTCAAATGTACTGAAAGATGAAAATTCCAACAATATAATTCATATAAGATTTAAAGGAACAGTTGATTGATGACCAATGATTAAACGATTGACGATCGCCAAATAAGTAACATGGCAATTTTTGCGATGAAGGCTATAAAAGAGGTTCAAGAGGTTGTGAGATAAGACAACAAACAACCAAGTGAAACCACACTCACATAATGCCTCCACTTAAGCCTGGGATGCTTTACTTTTATTGTAGTTTTCTTTTTTATAATTATTGTTGGTTTTGTAAGAGATTTCTCAATCTCTAATGTAACCAAAGAGGAGAAAAGATGATATCACCAATTCTTAGGGGACGCTTGGTATATATTTGGTAATAGGAATGGTAATGAGTTTTGATTGAGGGGTTTATGGGTTTAGTGATAACTTAGTGGGGGTTGGGCTATCAAATCAAGGGTATCATATCCTTATTTTGATTCCGATTCCCATATACCAAACATCATAAATAGGAATGAAACATATTTCATTCTCATTCCCACTTTCTAAACTCGCTTACCAAGTGCCTCCTTATATGTAGTATCAGAGGCAAGTTATTTTTGAAGGAATAATAGTCAACGAAGTAAAATTATTGAAGACCATATGTAAATTTTGAAGCTGGCGGAGAATTTCAACTCATGGAAGTGTAAGATGACATTCATTACCTTTCACCCAACATCTATATGGCTATAGTCGTCTACTATCTGATTTAATATTTATATGGTCATAGCCATAGAAGAAGGCTATGCATTTCCTGTTGATGAAGAAAATAATATGTTGCTTTTTTCCTAGTTAACGAAAAATAATTAATCAGATAATAGTTGAATCTGAGATGATTGATCTAGTTTTATAGAAATTTTCTATTGACTATTAAGATAAATTAGAAAAGTATACATGAAGATAATTCAAGAAAAAAAAATTCTAATAATACGTCACAGTTGAATTTTAAATTCTGGATCTCCAATTTATTATGAGAGGGCTTAACTATAACACTTTACACGAAGAAGGAAAGGGAGCTAGTGGTTGATATAAAGGTGAAACTAAACGTTGGAGCAAGCCGCAGCCAAAAAAAGAGATACTGGAGCTTAGTAGTCAACATCTGCCTCACCTCATTTCTCAATGTAAATAATTTAGATCAATTTTTTTTCCGGTTAGAATTGCAACCATCTAGGGATCTAAACATTGTAAAGGAATCGTGCATTCGTAGTTCGATCCCTAATTACGATGTATTTATAAAAAAAAATTTCCAAATAGGACGTGAACCTTGATACGCTGGGCTACTAGACCGCCCACTGCGAACGCTTTCTGAATTATTCCGGCGATCGGTGAGAAATTTTCGTGTGATCGGATTGATCGTCCGAGATTGATTGGAAAAACTTTGTTAATTATTTTTTTTATCGTAAAGGAACAGGTGCTCCAACACTAACATCTAGCCTTGACCAAAGGGAAAAGGAGAGAAAAGGACGGATATCTTCTTTTGAATACGAGGAGCTCACCATGGATAACGTCGACAACGAAAGTATTTGGTAAGTAAGATAATATGTAAATTTTAAAATAAACTCAAATTGATCGAATACGGAAGATTCAAAATAAAAAATAAAATAAAATAATAGTGCTTCAATACTACAATAATCAAAAAGGAAGGTTTTCTATTTTTTTTTCCAGGGATAATGGTATAGTGACAGTTGACCTTCTTAGTTTTTCAGTATTTTACGATTGAATTTTAATTTTGATAAATTAATCGGCAATTTATCAAAGAGCGTATCCAACTATTCGTAATTACCGAAAGAAATACTATGATTTCTATTATACCAAAGGGCGCATCCCATATAGTGAAGTTACTTTTATACCCCTCCCGCCAAAGAATGGCTTTATCAAATATATTTTCGAGACAACCAAACCACTTTATCAATAAAATATTAATTTATGGTTCAGATGGGTAGCAGTCGAATTTTTCTCAGCCAATATATATATGGGAAATGATTTGCACAAGTCGAATGATCACGAAGGTACGTATACATTGCTTCCTTGCACAACTCGATTCATCACCAAAGCACCTGAGGAAAATAGGTTGTCGAAGGAGAAAAAGGAAGCAACAAAATAGGTTGTCGAACGAGAAAAAGGAAGCAACAGATTGGTAACTAAGAGAAATAGGAATGTACGTATGATTGTCATCTTTGATATGTTATCAGATATAGTTTTAATCAAGATAAACTCTTTCTACTATTTTTATGTTTGGAGGAGGCTTAGGGTGATATACATTACATGATATCAGGCCCTGGGAGTGCATGATGTCATTAGATTTCGGGCAATAGGAGAGGCTGAAAAATTTTGTTTCAGGCCCTCGGAAATAATTTGTTTCAGACCCTCGGAGGGACAGAAATAAAAGGAATTCAGGCCCTCCCAGGGCCTGGCCTGAATTTATTTTATTTCAGGGCCAGGGAGGGAGGGGCTGAAATCAAATGATTTCAGGCCCGCCCTGGGCCTGAAATGTAATGATTCAGGCCCGGAGTGGGCCTGAAATCAAATGATTTCAGGCCCTGCCTGGGCCTGAAATAATTTGATTTCAGGCCCGACCTGGGCCTGAAATAAATCCTGGGCCTGAAATCAAATGATTTCAGGCCCTCAGGGGCTCCTAGGGCCTTTATTATCAATTTCAAAGTTTGATAAAGTTAATTGTAATTTGTTTCAGGGATGATAATGTTGTTGACGAAATTCTCTCTGAGATATGGAATACTCTTGATGATAATGTGGGTACGGGGAAAGGATTAGAAATAGCTAGTAATAATATTCCATTATCTTCCCAGTATGGTGATATACAAGGAATTTGGCAATTGATCTAAATGAAGAAGCAAATAATATAGAAGATGAGGGTTTGAATTCTTCTACAAGAGTAGTTGAAATCTTTCAGCCAACCTGGAGTGGGGAGGAAGAAATTGAAATTCGGAATGCAGAAGAATTTGTACCCAGTACAAGTGTACTAGAATTCCAAGCTGATGATATGCAGATTGAGCAATATGAATTCCCCCCAGATCAGTACAGTGACTTAGAGGAGGAGTTTCCATTAGCTGAAGATCCATATATTTTGAATTCTCGATTGCTTGCTGGGCCAATTCGAGAGCTAGAGGCAAGAGATGAGCATGAATTTTTTGTGGGGCATATATTTCCATCTAGAGAAGAATTTAAGAATGCTCTTGTTAAACATGCGATGGTTAAGCATATGAGATATAACCCAGTTGACACCCGGAAAAATAGAGTTAAAGCAGTGTGTTTTAACCAACCATGTACATGGAGATTAGTAGGAAGGGGAGAAGTAGAGTTCACTGTTACAAAATATATAAAGGAACACCACTATCGAAGTGTTAGGGAAAGTGCTGATCATCATACATGCTCTTCATCATTTGTTGCTTCTTTTGTTGAAGAGCAATTTCTTCATAATGAACAATACAAACCAAGTATGATTATTTCAGATATTAAAGCTAGATTTGGAGTGACGATATCATACAGAAAAGCATACATAGCTAGGGAGAAAACATTGAAAAAGGTTGTTGGAGATTATGATGAGGCATACAGAGATCTCCCACAATATCTGCGTGAGTTAAGAGCTAGAGATCCTGAAACTTATGTGGCACTATGGACGAATGGTGACAATCAGTTCCAGAGGTGTTTTTGGGCTTTCGGTGCTTGCCGAAGGGTGTTCTGGTCTTATTTGCGTAGACTTATAGGAATTGATGCGACACACCTAAAAGGAAAGTATCCAGGAGTATTGTTGATTGCAACGGCGATTGATGGTAATGACAATGTTCTCCCAGTTGCCTTTGCAATAGCTGAAGTAGAATGTGGGTCTGCTTGGGAGTGGTTTTTGGAGCATACAAAGAGGTTCTTTGCTGTTGATGATCACTCACTCACCATAGTATCAGATAGACATCGGGGCATTATATCAACAGTCAGAAAAGTATTCACAAACGCGCATCATGCTTTTTGTTGCCAGCACATGTCTTGTAATATGATAACTGATACTGGAAGTAGAGTTGGTGTAGGTTTGTTTTGGGCAGCAGCACGAGCCAACACAACACTCCAATATGATATGATAATGCAGACAATGCTTGAAAAACATCCAGATGCTCATAACTGGCTTCAGAACATTGACCCTAAAAGGTGGGCAAATGCACACTTTACTCGGAGAAGGTACAGAATGCTTACCACGAATTGTGTGGAGAGCTTGAATGCTTTGTTTAAGTCTACACGTGAGCTTCCCATAAATAGGTTAATTGATAATATAAGAAGAAAGGTAGCTCAATGGTTCTATAACCGTAGAGAGGAAGTCTCCAAATGGCATGTTGCTTTGACACCTCATGCTACAAAAGAAATGGAATCAAGGAGAGAGAAAGCTAGAGCTTATAAGGTTCACCCTTACTCTCAATCAGAAATGGAGGTAGAAACATGGGACACTTCATACATTATTGATTTGGAAAAAAGTTTTGTCATTGTGGGGAGTTTCAAATTTCAGGACTCCCTTGCTCACATACTATAGCTGTAATAATTCACAGGAACATCGATACACTCCGATATTGTGAGCATTATTTTTATTCTGAAACTTGGAAGTGGGTTTACATGGATCGTATTTACCCTTGTAGAAGCAAGCAGTTTTGGCCTAGTGGAGTAAACAACATTACAGTTCGATGTCCCCGTAGCCTTGTGCAGCCTGGTAGACGAAAGAAGGCACGGATTGAGTCAAGACACAATGGCAAGGTGAAACTTAAATGCAGCCGGTGCAAACAACTTGGCCATAATAAAAGGACATGTAGAATGCCGCCAGCCCCAAGGTCTTGAGTTAATTGGTTGATGTATTGCAAAAATTTTCTGATAGAAGTGTTTATTTTGTAAGGAGGATAATTGAATGTATAGTATTCTTTAAAAAACTAGTTGTTAATGTTGTGACTTATAGAAGTATTTCAATATTATGATACATTTTACCTTGTGTTATAAGCAGAATATATTAGAATTGAAGTCGTATCATTTGTAAACCCAAAATAATGTTATTTCAGGAACTTGAAGTCCTGAAGTCCTATGTTTTCTGAATATCTGTTGTTTAACCCCTCTGATTTTTGCTTTGTTGAATCATTGTTGTGTGCCAACTGATACTGTATCAACACAGTTTTAGATAATAATTAGGACTATGTTTGGAGACGAAAAATATCATATCATAGCTAAAATACCAATAATTAGGTAAAGTCTGACAACTGATAATGAGGTTTGAAAAATTTAAATAGCTAGGTCCATCATACAAACCTCCTGATGTGCCAAATTCTGATAATATGAGGTCTTGATGTGAATGGAATTTAATTGTGGTATGCAATGTGTATTTAGGTACTCTCCTTCTTGTTTATCTTTTAAAAATGTGGTCACAACATGTTCATTTGTTTAAAAGATTGGCATATAAATATTTAATCATACTGTAAATAATTTTTTTGCAACCAGAGGCGTGGGCCTGAAACAATAGCATTTCAGGCCCAGTGTGGGCCTGAAATAAATCATTTCAGGCCCAAGCTGGGCCTGAAATAATGTTATTTCAATCCCAGATAGGGCCTGAAATAATATCATTTCAGGCCCTTCTTGGGCCTGAAATACTAGCATTTCAGGCCCAGTGTGGGCCTGAAATAAATCATTTCAGGCCCACTCTGGGCCTGAAATAATGTTATTTCAGGCCCACCGTGGGCCTGAAATCAAAATAGTTCCCTAAAAAATTACTGATGTAATTGACAACAATTACAGTTTAAAGATTAGAGATTACAAAAAAAACCATGGATCGAAAGAAATGCTCCATTGATTTCAATATCAATTACATACATTATAACTACAAATATACAATGTTTGTCATTACACTTACATATATGGATTGTAGCAACAAAAAAAAAATTACAGATTTTGCTTCCAGAACTTGTCTCTCATTATTTTGTATCCCACCTGAAAACGATAAGGTTTCATTTGTTTTTGGCTAAAATTGGTAGATCATTGAAAACCACATGATGAAGAAAGCACAATCCAACCTGAAACAAGCATTATGATTCAGTGTTGTTAGCATATAAATTCAAGATGTGACAGAATATTCTATATTTACCTACAAGATGTGACAGAATAGATCATTTGAAACACAACAGGGCAGCAACTGGCACACAACAGTGCATTATCAATTATTATATCTGACCGTATCACTTGGCACACAACAGTGCAACAACTGGATTTGAATAAAAATCACCTAATTATTTTATTTTTGTTGACAATATATTATATAGAATAACAATATCTACATAATCATAACAACATCCACATAATGAGATTTTTTCATACAAATGGAGGTCAATCGACAGCAATGGATTTTTACATCACCAATACAGCATTCAGATTATCTCAAGTTTTACAAAACATGTCCCTCAGAATATTAACTGTCAGCTCAAATATGATTCTGCTCATGTCTCCTTGTTTGAAATCTATCTTCACATTGAACTAGTTGTTAATGTTGTGACTTATAGAAGTATTTCAATATTATGATACATTTTACCTTGTGTTATAAGCAGAATATATCAGAATTGAAGTCGTATCATTTGTAAACCCAAAATAATGTTATTTCAGGAACTTGAAGTCCTGAAGTCCTGTGTTTTCTGAATATCTGTTGTTTAACCCCCTCTGATTTTTGCTTTGTTGAATCATTGTTGTGTGCCAACTGATACTGTATCAACACAGTTTTAGATAATAATTAGGACTATATTTGGAGACGAAAAATAGCATATCCTAGCTAAAATACCAATAATTAGGTAAAGTCTGACTACTGATAATGAGGTTTGAAAAATCCAAATATGCTAGGTCCATCATACAAACCTCCTGATGTGTCAAATTCTGATAATATGAGGTCTTGATGTGAATGGAATTCAATTGTGGTATGCAATGTGTATTTAGGTACTCTCCTTCTTGTTTATCTTTTAAAAAAGTTGTCACAACATGTTCATTTATTTAAAAGATTGGCGTATAAATATTTAATCATACTGTAAATAATTTTTTTACAACCAGAGGCGTGGGCCTGAAACAATAGCATTTCAGGCCCAGTGTGGGCCTGAAATAAATCATTTCAGGCCCAAGCTGGGCCTGAAATAATGTCATTTCAGTCCTAGATAGGGCCTGAAATAATATCATTTCAGGCCCTTCTTGGGCCTGAAATACTAGCATTTCAGGCCCAGTGTGGGCCTGAAATAATGTTATTTCAGGCCCACCATGGGCCTGAAATCAAAATAGTTCCCTAAAAAATTACTGATGTAATTGACAACAATTACAGTTTAAAGATTAGAGATTACAAAAAAACCATGGATCGAAAGAAATGCTCCATTGATTTCAATATCAATTACATACATTATAACTACAAATATACAATGTTTGCCATTACACTTACATATATGGATTGTAGCAACAACAAAAAATTACAGATTTTACTTCCAGAACTTGTCTCTCATTATTTTGTATCCCACCAGAAAACGATAAGGTTTCATTTAATTTTGGCTAAAATTGGTAGATCGTTGAAAGTCCATACTTTCAGCAAACCGCATGATGAAGAAAGCACCATCCAACCTGAAACAAGCATTATGAGTCAGTGTTGTTAGCATATAAATTCAAGTATGAAAGATTAGGTAGTGTTAAACCAAAAAACCAAAAACATTAGCTTACGATCTGCTTTGGGTGGGTCCTTGTACTACAATTTGATTAAACTCTTTCCCCGATATTTCTGGCAAACCTTTATTCCAATTCAAATAATATGACCAGTTCAAATTTTTGGAAAACGCCACCTACATAGAAATTACATTAGTCAAAATTCTAGCTCATCACATAGTTTTTGTAAAGGTTTATATATCAAATAGAAAACTTACAGTTTTTTCATATTTGGCTGTGTACCCTTCTGTGGCACCGAGAGAATTATAATGAAGGAAACTACTTTCCTCCAGGTCAATAATCAATAGATGCCAATGATCATCTGCATTATTTAGAGGACAGAAGATATATCTAATTAGCTTATTTGTATCAGTAGCAATTGTTTGTTCAAATGCTGCAGCATGTATCACCTCAAACAATTCCTATGTTTATTAAAAAGGAAGTGTTAGTTGACTCAATCCTAGAAAATAAACATAAACCAAGTTGCTAATTTACTTACCTCAAAACCCACCCCACAGAATATGGAGGGGTGGTAAGGTGAGTTACATGATTTGGTTTCATTTACAATAATAGTCCAGTAAGTATTTATGCAATCCCCGAAGGTGTAGTCATTCCAATCAAATATTGCCAAAAATGATTGCATATCTAATGTAAAGGTCCAATTGGACCATACTGGTTGCAATTGATACCTACATCAACATAATGTAAGCACCTAATTTAAAAGTGAATGAATAAATTTTATTAATGAATGAGAATAACCATCATTGTTTTACAAATAGATGCAACCGCAATAGTAACTAACTCAATTAATTTACTAAGCTTTAATAATGTTTCTGCAATCTCCGCATCTTTATTCTTCTTAAAAATTGCCTTGGCTTTCTTCAAGATGTTGCTTTTGACCTTTTGGAGTTCTTTCCCTTTAGCAACTTGTTGATCAGATAAATTTGTTTGAGTAGAGGCTGCAGATTGTGTTGTTTGCGATGTAGATTGTGACATTGATTGTGTTGGGATCTTTAGGTGACATAAACACAAAAACGCAGTGGAAACAAGATCCGTCGAGCGATCCATGCGAAAGAAAAACTCGTACGAAATCATCTATCTAATAGATCTATCTAAAGCGTATACCTTTGGAGCGTGCCCTTACGTTTATCCCGCTCGTCCAAGCGCCGCCGGATCTCTTGCACGTTCAAGTGTCCGTGCCTCTATTCGTATCCACACGAACACGATATCTCTACTTCGGAGAAGAACTACCTTAGTTGTGCTAGCAACTTGAGGTAGTTCACAAAACACCAAGAACCCAAGATGTGGGTTTCGGCCAAGATGGAGAAGAGAAGGAAGAGGGGAAAGAAAATGAGAAGTTGTCATCCAAATGACAAGGGACAAACTCTTTTATACTCATATCAAGAGGAGTTTTTGCCTTTTAAACTTCCCTTCATTAAACATTTTAATGTAACTCTCTAACTTTTCATGTAACTCTCTAATGGTGAGAAACTCTCCATCTTCCTCTCTTATTAATTCATTAAACATTTTAATGAATTAATATTTCATCCAAATGTGGTTGAGTCTAATCTAAATGAGTTTAACTCAAATTAGATCTCAATCCATAATCTAATTGGATTCACTTGAGTCTAACTCAATTAATCCAATTCCAATTAAATCTTAGCCAAATCAAGATCAATTAATCTCTGAAGCATCGTGTCCTTAGTGTGTGACCCAATAGGCTCTCGTAACGTTGGCAATGTGTCTAAACCAATTTAGACACAAAAACAATGAGCGGCATCTAGCAATGCATCATTGCTACCCAAGTAACAAGAAAAGCCGAGATCCGACTAAACCTCCGTGACTATGATAGTGTATAACCTTGTCCTTCTATCCTTGATATCTAGATTGACCAATGAGGCATAGACCGTGTCATCCTCATTCAATCTTGTGTTTCTTGATCCCCGAGTAGACTCACTTAAACAAATGAGCTCAATATCTCATATTGACTCATTCGAGCATGACCATGCGTTTTAGCAGTCTTACTCGATCAAGGGGCCCACAGATATCACTCCCGTCATATGGGAGGGATACATCCCATCTACATCACTCACATCCCTCCGCATAATTCATTACATACCCAGTGATCGCCTTTATAGACCACCCTGTTACGAGTGACGTTTGACGATACTAAAGTACATAACTCCTTATGTAGGGAACCGTAGTGACTTCAGGTCTAAGGACTATTCATACCAATAGTCACATGAGAAAGTTTATGACACTCATATGACAATCTATGAAACTTTCTCATGGCGGGTCAATTCAGTACACATTCTCTAATGTATACTCATGTGTCAACTTGATATCACATATCCATGACTTGTGAGCTCAAGTCATCAGTTGACCTACATGCTAGTATCCATGTATTAATATTGTCCTTGAATATTAATACTTGACTAGGAATTGTTTAGAGTAGTGTTCTCTACATCATCTCACTATCGATTCAACCAATCAATATAATATAAATAAGAACCTACTACCCAAGGATATTATTATACTTAGTTATTCGACACAGAATACAAAGTAAGTATAATAACCAAAAATGCCTTTATTTATGATAGAATATGATACATATTGTCCCTAGTCAATCATTACATAATTGGCTCTAGGGCTTCTACTAACAGATTGGGCAGGAGCCTCCTCATCTTCAGCTTCATCTTCTCCCTCATCCTCATCCTCATCCTCATCCTGAACAATTTCTTTTTCTTTGCCTTTGTCCTCGTTGGGTGGTCTTACCTGAGTTAATTTTATTTTTTTTGGAAGTGGCTGAGGGTCATCTGAGCCTTTGCTTTCTAATTGTATACTCAGTTGTCGGATTGTCTCGTCAGGCTTATCTTTGATTCTATCTTGATCAACTATCATTCTTTTGAACTGATCATCTTTCTCCTTAAGCTAGGAATCCTTATCAGCAATTATTGTCTCCTTCTGAGCAATTATTTCATCTTTTTCTTTGACCAGGGAATCCTTTTCAGCAAGTAGTCTATGGCTCTGAGCATTTATTTGATCCTTGTCCCTGACGGCTGTTGCCAACTCAATTTTCACATCCTCCAAACTTTTAAGAGCTACATTTAATTGTTGCTGTAAGGTATCAATATGTTCTTGCTTTTCTATACATTCATTGCAGCTTTCCTTCTCTAAGGCCTGTAGTCTATCTTCTGCAACCTGGCTTCCTTCGGTTGCCTGTTTTAATACCTCACTGTGTATTAAAGTGCTTCAGTTGGAGGAGAGTAGTGAGGTACTAAATCCAGTTCTATATCAAATGGGATTAAATCAACCAGAATTAAATTTGTGGGCACACGGTTGATCATCCTTTTGATACTCTCTACATGAGCCTTAGGCCAATTCCAGCGAAGAATTCTTGGCAATCTATGAGGATGATGAGGAGCAGCAATACTAATATGTTCAGTAACCCAAACCTGCAACATGATTATATTCAGTAATTAGTATCCATCATATCATATATTAGCAGGCAGATGTACTCTAACTTACAGCCAAAATATTTGAAAATCCCTTGAGCAAGGGAGCCTTGGCCGGTTGGCTTGTATCACCTACATGTGTTGTACGCCTCAATGTGACCTCCTTTCTAATGGCTTCCAACTGAGGAGCCATGAAATTGTACAGAGCATTGCACCAATTATAGTTTGGTAGATTGTCAAAATCATCAACGCAATCAATGAGTGACATTGCTGGAATGACAAGTGTGCTACTTGTACCACAAAAAAGAACTGTGGAAAAAAAAATACAGTATATACATCTGACAGTACAGCTTATCATTGGATGTAGACTTCGTTATCAGTTTCTCCAAATGCTTTGTAGAACAACTGGAATCTTCAAAATATTCTTTGTACAGTGGGCTAGAGGCCTCATTCAAATCAAGTTGGATTACCTCTCCATTGTCAGGTAGCCCTAGAATAAGTGATAGGTCAACCTTTGTGAAATTGAGTTTTTTCCCATGGAACACAAAGCTCTTTTCTTCTTCATCCCAATTATCAAACATATTTTGAACATGAGGTCTTACACAAGAACTAGTGGGGAGGTCGAGGACCCATGAAAAGGGTGTTTGTCGAAGCAATTGTTCTTGTGCTGGTGTGGGTGGAACAGAATCTATAAAATTTTTGAAATGACAAAGGCTACTTTTCCAGTTCATTCGTTTAGTTCGACCTCTGTTGGCAAAACTGGTATGCTCGCTTGACAATTTGCTTTTTCTTTGTGTCAATTGTTTTTTCCCATGGCTTCCCCCAGGACCTTGCTGTTTCTTTGAATTTTTACAAGCAGCTTGCTTTGAAGATGATCTTTTTGGAGCCATCCCGAACTTAGGAACCATCAAACACAAATTATTCGACACACGCAAAAAATGACACTTACATTTCATCCGTAAAGGGCCTCCTCATATTCGGTCATTGAGTGTCAACACTCGCTAACCCTAGGTCAGAAGCAAAAACTACACTGAAATTAAAAAAACAAAAAATTAGGTTACGTACCATTCGACTAGTCCGATGAAGAGAATGTCGGCCACCACAACTCGAATGGAGGTAAGCACGCTAACTTCAAATGGCAACAAATCAGGATCTAGGAGACGATTGCTTACCACTAGGGACTCAAGGACCCTTTAAATTTATATTAATGCTGGGCCTGATAATAGAGGAATCAGGCCCTAAACGGTAACTTTTTGTTTTCAGTTATTTTACATATAACTTTGGTATATTTTTTTTATTCCATGAAATATATAACACATCTAAAAATTAAAAGGAATTCGATAATTATCAAATATTTATCTGATTTTCCACAAATCAACCTGAAATTAGAGGGATTAGAGGATTTTGTTATTTTTCAAATATTTCAAGCCGTCGGATGATTTTTCACAAATCGTCGGAGGGCCTGAAATCAATTTATTCAGGCCCACGTTGGGCCTGAAATAACTTTATTCAGGCCTAAGGTGGGCCTGAAATAAAAATATTTCAGGCCCATCGGGACCTGAAATAAAGTTATTTCAGGCCCACGGTGGGCCTGAATGAAGTCAATTCAGGCCCACCGTGGGCCTGAAGTCTTTCTTATTTCAGGACCACTCTTAACCCACTGATGGAGCCCCCATATCTGGATTTCTGAAATCCCCTACATAAATAGTTAGGGATGAGGTTGGAGAAAGTATTTTAGGTGTCCATAATCTCAATTTAATATTTTTAGTATTTTAGGTGTGCATAACCTCAAATTTATATTTTTTCCAAAGCTATAGGTCTAGTTTAGTTCCATCAGTGGGTTTTGCTCAAAACCCACTGATGGACCTCCCATATCTGGATTTCTGAAAAAATATTATCAATAGTTAGGGATGAAGTTGGAGAAAGTATTTTAGGTGTCCATAACCTCAATTTAATATTTTTAGTATTTTAGGTGTCCATAACCTAAAATTTATATTTTTTCCAAATCTATAGGAGTAGTTTAGTTCCATCAGTAGGTTTTGCTCAAAACCCACTGATAGACCTCTCATATCTGGATTTCTGAAAAACCGTTATCAATAGTTAGGGATGAGGTTTGAGAAAGTATTTTAGGTGTTCATAACCTAAAATTTATATTTTTTCCAAAGCTATAGGTCTAGTTGAGTTCCATCAGTGGGTTTTGCTCAAAACCCACTGATGGAGCCCCCATATCTGGATTTCTGAAACCCCCTACATAAACAGTTAGGGATGAGGTTGGAGAAAGTATTTTAGGTGTCCATAACCTCAAATTAATATTTTTAGTATTTTAGGTCTCCATAACCTAAAATTTATATTTTTTTTCCAAATCTATAGGTGTAGTTTAGTTCCATGAGTGGGTTTTGCTCAAAACCCACTGATGGACCTCCCATTTTTGGATTTCTGAAAAACCATTATCAATAGTTAGGGATGAGGTTGAAGAAAGTATTTTAGGTGTCCATAACCTCAAATTTATATTTTATCCAAAGCTATAGGTCTAGTTTAGTTCCACCAGTGGGTTTTACTCAAAACCCACTAATGGACCTCCCATATCTGGATTTCTGAAAAACCATTATCAGTAGTTAGGGTTGAGGTTGGAAAATGTAGATTAGGTGTCAGAAACCTCAAATTATAATTTTTTCCAAAGCTATAGGTCTAGTTTAGTTCCATCAGTAGGTTTTGCTCAAAACCCACTGATGGACCTCCCATATCTGGATTTCTGAAAAACCATTATCCGTAGTTAGGGATGAGGTTCTAGAAAGTATTTTAGGTGTCAGAAACCTCAAATTATAATTTTTCCAAAGCTATATGTCTAGTTTAGTTCCATCAGTGGGGTTTGAGGAAAACCCACCGATGGACATCCCATATCTGGATTTCTGAAAAACCATTATCAGTAGTTAGAGTTGAGGTTGGAGAAAGTAATTTAGGGTTTAGGGATAAAATATGTAATCGAACTTGAGGGATGAAGTCAAAATATTATATGGTTAAGGGTGGTCCTGAAATAAATGTATTTCAGGCCCACTATGGGCCTGAAATTATAATTTGAGATTTGTAAGACCTAAATTCCACTGATGGACCCATTGATGAGGTTGGAGAAAGTATTTTAGGTGTCCGAAACATCAAATTATAATTTTTTCCAAAGCTATAGGTGTAGTTTAGTTCCATCAGTGAGTTTTGAGCAAAACCCACTAATGGACCTCCCATATCTGGATTTCTGAAAAACCATTATCAACAGTTAGGGATGAGGTTGGAGAAAGTATTTTAGGTGTCCTAAACCTCAAATTATAATTTTGTCCAAAGCTATAGGTGTAGTTTAGTTCCATCAGTGGGTTTTGAGCAAAACCCACTGATGGACCTCCCATATCTGGATTTCTGAAATAACATATTAGTAGTTAGGGTTGAGGTTGGAGAAAGTATTTTAGGTGTCCGAAACATCAAATTATAATTTTTTCGAAACATATAGGTGTAGTTTAGTTCCATCAGTGGGTTTTGAGCAAAACCCACTAATGGACCTCCCATATCTGAATTTCTGAAAAACCATTATCAGTAGTTAGGGTTGAGGTTGGAGAAAGTATTTTAGGTGTCCGAAACATCAAATTATAATTTTGTCCAAAGCTATAGGTGTAGTTTAGTTCCATCAGTGGGTTTTGAGCAAAACCCACTGATGAACCTCCCATATCTGGATTTCTGAAAAACCATTATCAATAGTTAGAGATGAGGTTGGAGAAAGTATTTTAGGTGTCCTAAACCTCAAATTATAATTTTGTCCAAAGCTATAGGTGTAGTTTAGTTCCATCAGTGGGTTTTGAGCAAAACCCACTGATGGACCTCCCATATCTGGATTTCTGAAAAACCATTATCAGTAGTTAGGATTGAGGTTGGAGAAAGTATTTTAGGTGTCCGAAACATCAAATTATAATTTTTTCCAAAGCTATAGGTGTAGTTTAGTTCCATCAGTGGGTTTTGAGCAAAACCCACTGATGGACCTCCCATATCTGGATTTCTGAAAACCCATTATCAACAGTTAGAGATAAGGTTGGAGAAAGTATTTTAGGTGTCCTAAACCTCAAATTATAATTTTGTCCAAAGCTATAGGTGTAGTTTAGTTCCATCAGTGGGTTTTGAGCAAAACCCACTGATGGACCTCCCATATCTGGATTTCTGAAAAACCATTATCAGTAGTTAGGGTTGAGGTTGGAGAAAGTATTTTAGGTGTCCGAAACATCAAATTATAATTTTTTCCAAAGCTATAGGTGTAGTTTAGTTCCATCAGTGGGTTTTGAGCAAAACCCACTGATGGACCTCCCATATCTGGATTTCTGAAAAACCATTATCAACAGTTAGAGATGAGGTTGGAGAAAGTATTTTAGGTGTCCTAAACCTCAAATTATAATTTTGTCCAAAGCTATAGGTGTAGTTTAGTTCCATCAGTGGGTTTTGAGCAAAACCCACTGATGGACCTCCCATATCTGGATTTCTGAAAAACCATTATCAGTAGTTAGGGTTGAGGTTCTAGAAAGTATTTTAGGTGTCAGAAACCTCAAATTATAATTTTTTCCAAACCTATAGGTGTAGTTTAGTTCCATCAGTGGGTTTTGAGCAAAACCCACTGATGGACCTCCCATATCTGGATTTCTGAAAAACCTTTATCAGTAGTTAGGGTTGAGGTTCTAGAAAATATTTTAGGTGTTAGAAACCTCAAATTATAATTTTGTCCAAATTATATTTTTGCTCAAAACCCACTGATGGACCTCCCATATCTGGATTTCTGAAAAACTATTATCAACATTTAGGGATGAGGTTGGAGAAAGTATTTTAGGTGTCCTAAACCTCAAATTATAATTTTGTTCAAAGCTATAGGTCTAGTTTATTTCTATTAGTGGGTTTTGCTGAAAACCCACTGATGGACCTCCCATATCTGGATTTCTACAAAAGCATTATCAGTAGTTAGGGTTGAGGTTGGAGAAAGTAATTTAGGGTTTAGGGATAAAATATGTAATCGAACTTGGGGGATGAAGTCAAAATATTATATGGTTAAGGGTGGTCCTGAAATAATTTTTAATTCAGGCCCACGGTGGGCCTGAATTATCTTCATTCAGGCCCACCGTGGGCCTGAAATAAATGTATTTCAGGCCTACTATGGGCCTGAAATTATAATTTGAGGTTTGTAACACCTAAATTCCACTGATGGACCCATTGATGAGGTTGGAGAAAGTATTTTAGGTGTCCGAAACATTAAATTATAATTTTTTTCAAAGCTATAGGTGTAGTTTAGTTCCATCAGTGGGTTTTGAGCAAAACCCACTGATGGACCTCCCATATCTGGATTTCTGAAAAACCATTATCAACAGTTAGGGATGAGGTTGGAGAAAGTATTTTAGGTGTCCTAAACCTCAAATTATAATTTTATCCAAAGCTATAGGTGTAGTTTAGTTCCATCAGTGGGTTTTGAGCAAAACCCACTGATGGACCTCCCATATCTGGATTTTTGAAAAAACATTATTAGTAGTTAGGGTTGAGGTTGGAGAAAGTATTTTAGGTGTCCGAAACATCAAATTATAATTTTTTCTAAACTTATAGGTATAGTTTAGTTCCATCAGTGGGTTTTGAACAAAACCCACTGATGGACCTCCCATATCTGGAGTTCTGAAAAACCATTATCAGTAGTTAGGGTTGAGGTTGGAGAAAGTATTTTAGGTCTCCGAAACATCAAATTATAATTTTTTCCAAAGCTATACGTCTAGTTTAGTTCCATCAGTGGGTTTTGCTCAAAACCCACTGATGGACCTCCCATATCTGATTTATATAATATATATTGTTGATTAGATTATATAATGATTTTTAGAATAATATTCTATATCTACCTACAAGATGTGACAGAATTGATCATTTGGCACACAACAGTGCAGCAATTGGCACACAACAGTGCATTATCAGTTATTATATCTGACCGTATCACTTGACACACAACAGTGCAGCAACTGGATTTGAATAAACATCACCCAATTGTTTTGTTTTTGTTGACAATATATTATATAGAATAACATCTACATAATCATAACAACATCCACATAATGAGATTTTTCCATACAAATGGAGGTCAATCGATAGCAATGGATTTTTACATCACCAATACAGCATTCAGATTATCTCAAGTTTTACAAAACATGTCCCTCAGAATATTAACTGTCAGCTCAAATCTGATTCTACTCATGTCTCTTTGTTTGAAATCCATCTTCTCATCGTATAGGAGACATCGAACATATTGCATGACAAAGAAGGCACAGTCCACGCTGAAATTAACAAACACCTTTTTAGATTTCAATAAGTGGGTTTATAAAATACTTTCTTATTTTTAAAAATTTTTAACCTCTTCCTCATTTAGTTGCCTATGTTCTTGTTGGGGACATTTTTGTCTGACGGAGGGTCATTTGTCCAAGGGATGATGACTTTGTAGATACGGATGAATAGCCGTAAGTTCCTCGCGAGTATATTGTTTAAGTTCTTTTACCTGTCAAACATAGCATGAATTTATTAATCACCATCAATGACATTTTAGACAAAATGATGACCATATATAAGAATAAAGGAAGGTAGCTCACCGTTGTGTCGAATTCATGCTTATATTTACGGCCACTAGCAAGAGAATTAAAATGATTGAAAGTCATGGATTCTGTATCCACCGCGAACAAGTGAAAGTGTGTATTATCACTGCACAAAGGGATTAAAATAAATCTAAACCCTTGTTCTAGCATATCAGTCTTCATCACTTGTTGCAGGGAAATCTTTCTTGACGATCTGATTGATGCCTACAAATATGCATTCACAAAATTAATAATACTCATATCATAATATTAGGTATTCTACAATATATCTGTTTAATTAATATACATCACTTACTGTGAAAAAGGTTGAACAATATATTGATTTGTTGTATGACCTACCACATGCGGATGCTCCCCTAAATAAAATTTTACAAAAGGCATCAGTGACCTCGCCTTTTGTAAAAACCTCTCCATTGAGAATTTGTAAGCATAAATGCAAATTCAAAGCAAAGGGTGCATCCTCCCAGATAAATTCATTTGCCAACCTGTCATGTAAATTGATAAGATTATATATTACATAAGAACATATATTAACTAAACTAAACTATAATATTTTGTAACTTACTTTAGATTCTCCAATCTATTTATCAGGTAGACCATTTCTTTATCTTGATTTTTCTTCTTTGTATTCATAAAATGTTTCTTCATAAACTACATCAATAAAATTTATTTAGACCACACTAATTATTGACCAAATTCAATACAATTGACGTATTTTAAATGAAATTAACACACTTACATCAATGCCTTGTTGCCTCATTTTGTATAGTTCGGAGTTTCTTCTTGTTTCCTCCTCTATGTCTTCTTCAGACATGACTTCCATTACATTAATGTTTCCTCTTGCTTTATCCATATCCTCCTCACTAAGTTTCCTTTTTCCCTTGTCCATGACATTTGATATTTGTTTCCTGTCCCGCTTCCCCTTAGGTAAAAGCTGGTGCCATACTGGGCTGTCAATTGGAGTATCCCTGTAATCATACCGAGTTCGATCACGTCCTCTCCTAGGTGTAAAAGATACTGGATCAGAAAGAGGATCGACTACAGGATAGCTTTCTTGACCCTCCATGCCTTTTTTTTCAATAATTGAAAGTAATTCCTTAACCCTTTCATTCAAACATATATTCTCCTCTGTTAGCTCCTTGATTCGGTTGTCCTTAAGAATGCATTCACCACATAGCCTAACATCTCCTCCTGATGTCTCCATTGGCCATGGTATGTCATCACCGATATCAAGGTTCTCTAACAATGTGTTTTCATGTAGGTTAGGAATTAATTCAACAATAACCTGTCAATTACGAAGTACACAAATGTTACTACCTCTATATCTAACTCAGATAGATCACATTTAAGAATAATTACCTCTTCGGACGAGAGTCGGTCGACAAGGCCCCTCACCCTACTAATATGCGAAGGAATATTCCTCCACTTATTTATTCGGGGTCCTTCAACATTGAATGTTTTTTGAATTGGTACATGCTCCAAAAACCATGCCTACACAAAGTTTTCCAGCCAAATACATTAATGACATCAAAATATTATAAAATTTAACAAGATAATTCTACTCACTGCCAAAAGCCCTGTAAATCCCTTTAGGTAAGGGAGGTTGGTGGTGCTCTGGTTTCCCTGAGTTGATGAAAATAAGCCCCCAATCTTAGGTAATTGTGGAGACAAAAATTGATGGATAGCTTCTACCCAGTTGAATCTACCTAGATTGTCATAATCATCTACTATATCTACAAGACCTAGAGGAACCTTATATGTACTAGACGAAAATAAAACACAAACAAATATATACAAAATATAAAATTTACACACTAATAACACATCATCCTCTGATTTAACACTTTTAGAAAAATGTTTAAGTAACTCCTCAAGTCTTGTTCTTGTAGGTTGTTTTTCTTTTGAGAAGTAAGTACGATAGAGGTCACCCGATGCTTTAGTTGAATTAATAGGGACCGAAACACCACAGTCCACTATACCCAGTATCAAAGCAACATCTCGTCTAGAGAACGCAACTGGTACACCTGAAACAATTACAATATTTAGTTATGATCAAGAATATAGGCTTGAAATTATTCCACGTTGGGCCTAAAATGAATTCAATTCAAACCCAACGTGGGCCTGAAACGAATTAAATTCAGGCCCTCGGTAGGCCTGAAATGAATACATTTCAGGCCCACGTCGGGCCTGAAATGAATTCATTTCAGACCTACCGAGGGCCTGAACTAAATTAACTTCAGGCCCTCGGTAGGCCTGAAATGATTTTATTTCAAGCCTACCGAGGGCCTGAAGTCAATTTCACTTCAGGCCCTCAGTAGCCCTGAAATGAAATGATTAAACTTTATCAAAAACTAATCATTTCAGGCCATCTATATTACTGTCTTATCTTACTATAGATACTATAGATATTGTCTACAATTCATAACTAAAACTATTACCTGAGAATTTAAAAACTTGCGAGGTTGAATCCCAACTTTCAAATATATTAACCAAAATTCCACGGATATGCTGCAATTCTTGTATGTCCAGGAAAAAACTGAAAGGCGAGCCTTTGATCTTCGCAATGTGTCGATCATTTAAAATTTCAAATGCTTCAAAAAATTGTTTAAAGTGGCCTAAAACACTGCACCAACGTAATTTTTGTCCAAAGTCATCTGAATCCTACAGTTTATATACAGTACAAATTTATTCAGCAAAATAATTTTAAACATGTTGACAAACTATGCTGGTTTGACCTAAGCATATCGCTAACATACCTTGGTGGATAATGCCAAGGAAGAAGACGCTGAACCACCCACAGACCTTTTTCCTGACATTATCAAATAAATCAAACGTGCAGAAACCCTAACCCCTTGGTGTATTATGCCGATCAGTCTGGACTTCAACGTTAACACTGAAACCCACCTCAGGATCACACAGAAACGCTTTTGAGAATTGCCTAGGTTTTGGTTGTCCGCAGGGATTCGGGGGATGAGCTCGCGACTATATCACAGCTAGGGCACGCACAATGTCCTCCACCTTCAAACCTTCCATTTACGTTGTTGCGCTGAGAGAGAATGGAGAAAAATTCGACTGCTACCCATCCGAACCATAAATTAATATTTTATTGATAAAGTGGTTCGGTTGTCTCGAAAATGTGTTTGATAAAGCCATTCTTTGGCGGGAAGGGTATAAAAGTAACTTCACTATATGGGATGCGCCCTTTGGTATAATAGAAACCATGGTACTCCTTTCGGTAATTACGAATAGTTAGATACGCCCTTTGGTAAATTGCCGTAAATTAATAAATAAATTTTTTTATGGACAGTTGACTTAAAAATACTGAGTTGATGAGTTATTTATTACGAGTATTTTTTAATTTATCTTAATAGTCGGTGAAAATTTTTTAAAGGATCCAACTGATCAATCTGATTAGTTAGTATAAACTAAATATTTAATATCAATTAAAAAAATAAAAAAAGATATATAAAAAGATCAATTCCCAAAAGTAAAAAAAGAAAATAACAAGGAGAGAGAACTTCAATTGAGAAATAATAAAAGAAACAACCTAAGACAAATCTGAAAACTATTTGGGACAAGTAAATTCATCAAATCCTCGACAATCTATAAAGATCCAAACAAATCCTTTAGAACGTTAGATGATATGATATCCTCTTCATCGGAGGAAGAGAATGAGAAATCAGATCAAAAAGGAAGACAATACACAGTGAGTGAAGTAAATTGCTCTTTTCGTAAGTATGAATTAATTAATTTGATTAACTTCTTTTATCAATCCAATCAAAATAAAAGAAATTAAAATAATATAAAATTTATAAACTTTTATAACTTTACTCTTTATTATTTTATACTATCTATTAAATTTATATAATTTATAATACATAAACTAGTTTTTAAAAATATATATACTTTATTTTTTTTTATTTCTTTTAATATTTTTTTAAAAAATTTAATTTATATAAAAATTACTATATGACTTTGTTTAGGCATCTCCATTAAATAACCGTCTAATTCTTTATAATAAATTAGACAAAATATATCATTTTACTAAATATTTTATTTTTTTAAAAAAAATCATTGCTTTAATTTTAGGGAAAATTTGGGAAAACTCCCCAACATCAAAATGGGCTTTGCATGTACTCCCCAACCAAAAATATCTTTGCATGCATTCCCTGATGGGATTAACAAGACAGTTTTGTGTGTTATTTTTTTTTATCAGTATAAAAGAGTAAAAATTCAGTATAAATCGTAAAGATTTGAGTATAAATTGTTTGAGATTTAGTACTAATTTAAGAAATTTGAGTATTATTTGAAAAAAAATGAGTATACATTATTTCAGTATATAGTAAAAATTTCAGTATACATTATCAAAATTTAAGTATGAATTGATTTAGATTAAGTATTATTTAAAAAAATTTGAGTATAAAATTTAGAAATTTGAGTATGTGAGGTTGCATCCACCACATTAAGATTTTCACATGAGGGGTCGTCAAAATTTTATACTTAAATTTCTTAAATTAGTACTAAATCTCAAATAATTTATACTCAAATCTTTATAATGTATACTGAGTTTTTACTCTTTTATACTCACGATATCAAAATTTTTACACGCGGGGTCATCGAAACTTTGTACTCAAATTTCTTAAATTAGTACTCAATCTTAAATAATTTATACTCAAATCTTATAATGTATACTGAATTTTTAATTTTTTAGATTCAATCTATTAGAGAGTGAATGTAAAGAATTTATTAAATGAGAAGCGCATGTAGAATCCAGTTTGAGATTAGGGAGTTCTGCAAAACGTAACTGGATGAGGGTGTAAGGATTGAACCCAATCGCCTCCGCCAATTTAAAGACCCGTCCCATCTTCGCCTTCCGCCATTCTCCCTCTCTTGCCTTCCTCTCCTTCCCCACGCGATCCATTTCTCCCTCGCTCGCCCTTCTTCTTCTTCTTCTTCCTCCGCGCCTCCGTGGGGGAAAGCGGAACCCCCTTGACATCGATCGACGCGGCCAAACCCTAGAAGCCGCCCGACGCAGCGGCTGCCACCCCGTGTCCCCTTCCGTCGCTTTAGGGTTCTATTTTGAGGCTCGGCGCGTACTGCCCATGGCCACCGAAGACGGTGGTGGGATGACGGAAGGGTTTGAGGCTTCAGTTGAGGGGCGGGATACCCTGCCTGAATCCGGTGTTGCGGTGGCCAGAGATTCTCTTCGAGCTCTCGAGTACGATGTCGCGGTTTCCCCTTATGTTTATTTTTTTTTCTCCGCGGTATTCTGTGAGTGTCTATAATCGTATTCGGTTTGAAGCCGTGGGTTAATGATTAATTTGTTGAAAAAGCTTCAGGGATTGTGGCCTAAATTTGGTTTTCATGATAGAAACAGCTATTTCTTGTGAACCCTTTCATAACCTATTTATCCCGTAAAATAACGTCTTGATGTGATGCATATGTGTAGTTTTATTTGGTGTTTCCCTGCCCTAACAACCTAAGCTTTTCTCTGAAGTTACATTCAAGAAGTTTAGATCCATTTTTTTTTTTTTTGATATCTATCTATATATATACAAACACCACGTCGAATTATATTTGCTGTGTTGCTGATCATGGGAGAATATTGAATACGTCAACTTAAACATTTTCACAAATTGCGCAATTTTTCTACATTCTATTTATCCTTTTTTTTGGTAGTAAAATGGAATTATTTGAGGTGAATTTAGTGGCAAGGTCTTGGAAGGAAAGACCTGGTGCATTAGCCCTATCTAGACCTTGTCGTAATGGGGTTCTGATTCATAGGTTCAATAACAAGAATAACAACCCGTAAGTTCTAACTAATTGGAGTCTACATGAATCTTGTATCCTGAATCTGTGGCTATATGCTTTTATATAATTCAAATTTAACTGCTCAAGTGATAATATATTGTTGGGACCTTAGTTAAACCAAATTCTGTTCCATGTATGTTTTTTGGGTTGCCCTAGAGTTTATGTTACTTGTTGAAACCATAGACTTGCTGCCTCTTATACATTGCTAGTTGATCATGTGACTGATTTAGTAAGGCTATACTGGTTGCAAGAAAATTTCCTTGATGTTTGTCAGCTAATTAATTAATTGCTTGTATTGACGTTGATGCAATTGAGAATACTATTGTGGTTTGTTTAGCATGTCAAGTTTTGATATTTGATTTGCCAGTCAATGAATGTGTTGTCATTGCAACCAGAGTGGTACTGCGATCACCTTAATGTACTTTGTCCTTTCAGTTTGACGTTTTGAAGAAATAGCAATTTACTATTTGAATTCTCAATTCAATTTTCTTACTTGTTTAGGTACTAACAAGTTAGTTGAATTTGACAGGTTGTTGAAGGATCTAGGTTCCAAAGTGTCAGAAGAGTTAATTGTTCTGATGCCAAACCTGTTGACAACTTTGAGACACCCAGATTTGTTTGTTGTTAAACAGTCAATTTCTAGTGGGACGGCTTTGTTTGGTGCTGTTTTAGAAGAAATTGCACTCCAGGTGCTATTTGTAGAACAATTATACTAGTACCAGAATCTTATGAAATTGTTCATGTAAATTTGAACCTTCTTTGTTGTTTTAGTAATAACACTTGATTATTAGATGGTCATTCCATTTCTAATTTTATGATTCCATCCAGTATGTGTTTGTTACCACATTTGTGATGAGATTGTTTGTCTTGGAGTTTGACTGAAGAAAGGTTGGTTGAGCATCAAGTTTATGTGAGTGTTACATTTAAAAAAGACACATTGCCATATCTCAACCACGACTTTTACACTCAGTTTCAAGCGGTAGACCACTACATAGTGTCAAGGTGGAGGCTTAGGCGATCCTTATTTAAAATAATATTAAAATAAAATAGATTGATATAATGAAGTGGATTAATCAATCAAAATCAAAATAAGTTATAATGACAAGTAAATAATGCTAATAAGTGAACGCATAACAATGAAACATATAATATTTCACGTGGCCATGAACATAGCAATACAAAACATATATGTAACAATGTATATTCAATCAAACAAGTTATCCTAAATATAAAAATTCATAATTCTATATTAGCACAATGCAAGTAAACATATAACAATATGACAAAGTCTAGTCTCTCTAGGTGGCAAAACTATGAAAAAAAGTTAAATAAACTTAATGAACCCTCTTAAACTACATGTTTAGACCGCTTAGACTACTTTTTGGAACAACTGTTTAAAGGGGACTGCTTGTTCACTAGACAAAGTTGTTCCCTACCAGCTCCCGCTAGGTAACCACTTAAATTGCTCTTTAGAACCATAATCTTGACTGTTCTTTAGAACCATAATTTGAACATTGTTATTGAAACAATATTGTTGCTAATTGGCATATTTCTATATTCATTCTACACCAATTTTTTTGACCACTAAATGCTGATGTTTGATCATGCCAATCCCACTAATCTTTTGTTTTTTTTTCCTTTTTCATGCTTTTATGGTGACATTGCAAGCCATCATTAGGAGAACTGAAATTGTGGTTGTACAAATTATCCTGTATATAACTTCAAAATGATTACTACGATCATGTAATATTGATTGTCATTTACTGAGGGATACACCTAAATGATGTTGAGCATGAAAATCAATACATTTTGTCACTTCAGTCTCTCAATAAATTTATATCTTCATGCAATTTGGAATTCAGATTCAAAAGAAAATTGAGGTCCTCTAGTTTTGTTGACTGGACAATAAAAAAGTATTGTTGTTGTTTGTTCCATGATTAGAATTTTCTTTTGATCTATTTTTTTTAGGTCGTATCACTTTAACTGCTTATGTTTTAGTTTTGTTACTGAATGTCCAAAATTTGAATACAAAAATTGAAGCTTTGTTCTCACACCCCTAGAAAATACCAGTTCCCTGATCTTTGTGCAGATTCTATAATTTGGGTCTGTCTTTTCTAATATGAAAATTCTGTGCTTATTTACATATTCTTCAATCTAAATTTAGATTCCATTAGTTAAGTCATAAGATGCTATTTTTAATGGTTTGAAATCAGCTTCTTGGATCCTTCTCTACTGTTGAATTTCTTCATGATTCTACTAGATTATTATCCTTTGAAAGTGTTGAACCTCTTACTGCTATAAGATAAAGCCTGGAAGGCGTGGCATTTGTTTTCTCATCTTATTTTCTTTTTAAATTGAATAAGTGCTTCTGTGCCATGAAAAAATATCAAGCATACTCTAATCATTGTGTATTCTTGTTATTATGGTAAAAGGTTTGTGTTATAACTTTATCATGCTATTTAGTGCAAGAGTTCTTATTTTTCTGTCTAGAATATATGTAATGTTGGACCTAGTCCAGTCTAAGTCACCCTCTCACGTACAAGGGCGAGTGCCAACAACAAAGTGTATAGAATTGTTTCCTTAATGGCTTGAACTTTTGAGCATAATGCAGGGTATATAGAAAGATACTCAAATTAATAACCTTATTGTTCTTCAAAGTTGCCTTCCTGATTGGAAGGAGAAACAACTTCGTGTTGTTGATGTTGGTGTAAGTTACTTAGTAGAATGCTTTTGTCAAGATTTGGAACTTAAGTTGAAAGTAAAAGTAATCTGTTTATCTAGTTTCTTATGACAGTAATCACTGTTTTAAGACCTGGAAGTTTCATCAATGCTGAACTAGCTGTAGGTTAAAACCCTATGGTTTTGTGTGGAAAATGATTGTTGATACTGAGCAGTTTCTGATAATACAGTTTGTTTTCCCATGGAATACCAATGATTGTGTCATCAAATAGCTAGTATTGTAATTCCTTTGTTAACCAATGTTGTTATGACTTTTTATCTACTTAAACCAAATCTGGAGTAAGTATATCTATTCTTGAGACAGAACATTGATTACAAGCTGAAATTATCATGGTCTAAAATGTTCCTGTTTGAGCCACATAAATAATCATGTAAGCAAATCAACTACATATAGATAGGCAATCGACACATGTAGTTTAAAATTTACTTGGTTTTTCTTTACTCAAATTTAACTAAACCAAATTAACTTTAAAACTGGAGCTACCTTATTAAGTAGTTTTTAACTTGTAAGCTAACTTACAAATTATTTCGTAAGAGGCAAATACTTTTAGATATTGATACAAATATTTTTTAATATTCTAATGTTGACTGCATATGCCTTCACATATTGTGCATGTGCTATGTGGGGGGTGGGGGGTCAACTACATATTGCTTCCTATAATGTTTTCTTGTGAGCCGATGACTATTTTATTTTCATGATCAACACATACAATATGACTTCTTCCCTAGTACATCGACCTTTTTGATATTTATTAAATATTTCTGTTTATTCTGTGTTTTTGGTTGCAATTGTTAAATTCCTATTGATGTCCCAAGGAATGACACTTAGTCCAGTCATAGTGTGCAGTTATATTGCTTCTTCAATATGGATTTTTGACTATTACTTCAACTATGTGCCAATTTGTAACTTTTTTTTTCAAAAAAATTCTTGTCTTTCTGGCTCTTAAATCATTTTCTATGTACCAGGTGGTATAAATTTCTAGTCTACATAGTATGTCAGTACGGAGTAAATTACATAGGCTGTTTAGGTTATCATTAATGGTATTTGGCAAGTGTGGTTTACATCTACCACTCTGATTGGCCTACAGAATTGTGTTATTGGTACATGGCAGATATTGCTCTAGCATAGAAATGGATCATGACTATTACCTATCTTGTAGATGGGCTTTTATTTAGTTTTTCAATCCCTGATATCAAGAGCAAATGACCAGATGCATTCAGTTGCACAAAGTGGATGGCTATAACAAAATACAACAACAATACACTGGGAGTCCTAAGTATTTAAGATCTTGCTTGAAGTATATGGGAGACTATTGCTGGCGATATCTAGTATTGGCCTGGCTTTAGGACAATTATAGTGAATAAACATGTCAATGTTCGTGAGATTGTTGACATAGTTTTACAATGCTCATGAGATTGTTGACATAGTTTTATATTTAGAGGTTAATGCAACCCTTCACCTTTTCCATTCATGATGACCATTCATGATGAAGGTTGACATTAACAGTGTTGAATATGTTGCTAGAGTGTATATTTACTAGCTGTTTCCTTCTGATCGTTTTCCACTTATGGCATAATGCAATGCTATTCAACATATCAATTTTAACTGAAGGCATTCATATCAACTACGGGAACAATCTTTTGCACCATTTGCTTATACAATGGTAAAAGTTTTTTCTTTTTTCTTATTCTTTAGTTTTTAATTGTTTTTTTGAGTATTTGAGAACATCATTTACCATTTTTTGGAGGCTTTTACTAGTTTTCATCTTCTTTCTCTGCTCTATTGCAATTTATGATAAATTTTTTAGTTTGTTTTTTTATTTCCTTATTCATACTTTTATCATTGACACTGTTTCACTATGGTGCAGTTACATGGTTCTGGTAAAATTGAGCAATGGCTTGAAGAGCTATGGTCTTGGATGGTCAAATTCAAGGAGTCAGTCTCTGCAATTTTGATGGAGGTATCCTTTTATTTCTTAGCTCCCCTGAGCTATTCTTGTGAATTATGGAAGTCAATGTTCTATCGTAATACTTGACAATTTCCTTTTGATTCAAATTAGACGCACATGTTTACTAGCAACTTGATTTTTAAGATCATGTGAGTTTTCATCGAACTTAATTAATACTGCTTCATCAAAGAATATGCGTTACATTGCCTAATGCACCAATGAATTTGATACTTGGAATTAATACTCTTACTATTTTTTTCCCCTCTCTTTTTCCCCCCATTCTGTCTTCTTTCCTTTTTGAGTGATAATATCCTACTGGAATTTCTTTTGATTGACACTTCTTGCTCATATTTCTTGTAGCCTGGATCTATTGGAATCAAGATGCCTGCTCTAAAATTTATAGAAGCTTGTATTTTGTATTTTACACCTTGTGAGGATAATGGAGTATCTTCTACTGAAGGTACAATTCTAACTTGTCAGATTCTGCATTCATCTACAATCCATTTCCAACTGTACATGGTTCTCTGCTTTGTAAAAAATTCATGAGGAAATCTGTATTGTTTGGAACTGATATAAGGATATTCTTTCAATATGTTTCTCAGGAAAATTCATGAGATTTAATGTTTCACATTTGTCAAGCAATAATTCTATTCTCAATCCAGCTGTTCTGGAAACTGAAGCAGATAGAGCTCTTGACTTTCTTCTTGATGTTTTGCTGTCGGCTAATACCTTCTGTGGTTCTTTTGTCATTGCTGTAATTAACATGTAAGAGTTATATCAGTATTGTATCTACACTGTCTTATGTTTAGACTGATCTGCCGTCACGAATGATATTTTTCAACTCCTGCAAAAATTATATATCATTCTGTTTATGGCATTTGTATATTGGCATGACAAGACATACTCATGATTTCTGGCAGTAAGTGTTTGTCGCTCATCTAGATTTTGAATTCAATTATTCTTTTTGTCCTTTTGATGCGAGTACATTTATGCTTGAACTATAATATAGTTTTGATTGAATGCTGGGTAAGTAGATAGAGAACATAATTCTTTAGAAAATCAATGATATTATGGACAGCTGTGATGGATAATCATGGGTTTGAACTGAAGGATGATAGATTGAGATGTAGTGTATTCCTTGTGCAAGACATTGTTTAGTATGTTGCAACTGAGATATCTGGCTTGACTTTCTGTATGAATGGGTTGCATTTACTTAAAGAACAGATCATGAATTTCTTTGATAATGTATAACATTTATTTTGAATGTCGTTTGAATAGGATTTACTTGTACTGGTTTATCCTATACCTGTTTTATCAACTGGTTGTACACATGGTTTGAAATTTCATACTGTGCCAGCGAAATACTTGAATCAATTATGACAATTTGATACTATTCGGCACAGACAATGTCTCGTGTCATTATGTCAATCATATCATGTCAATATTGAATTGACATGTAATAGAATTGAAATAATATTGCTATATTTTATAACTTATTTCCATATAAATAATGCCAAAATTGTAGGAACTCTAAGCAAAAATATTCAAAAATCGCAGCGGAAATAAGAGATCCACAGCAATTCATGCAAAGAAAACTCATACAAAGTTAATTTACAAATTCCTATCGTATAGGTATACTTTGAGCGTGCCCTTCGCTTATCCGCTTGTCCGAGTATGCCGATCTTTGACGTTCAAGTGCCTATGCCTCTATGCGTATCCACACGAACCGATCTCTCAAGCTTCGAAGAAGAATCACCTTTGTGGTGCTAGCATAAGAGGAGATTCACAAAGCAAAAAGAGAGGAGAAGAGGATTTTGCCAAGAAAGGAAGGAAGAAGAATGACAATTTTATCATCCAAATGACAAGAAAAACTTTTTATACTCATCCTATGAATATGAAGAGTTTTTGCCTTTAGCTTCCTCCATTAATGCTAATAAAACCTACTTAGAGCACATTTTCTCATTGCTCTTCAATTTTTTTCATCCAATGAAGAAACTTTTCATCTTCCTCTATTATTAATTTATTAAACATTTTAATAAATTAATATCTCATTCAAATGTGGTTGAGTCTAATCTAAATGAGTCAAACTTAAATTATATCTCAATCCATAATCCAATTGGATTCACTTGAGTCTAACTCAATTAATCCAATTCGGATCAAATCTTAGTCAAACTAAGATCAATTAATCTCCAAGCATCGTGTCCTTAGTGTGTGACCCAATAGGTTCTCGTAACGTTGGCAATATGTCTAAACCGCTTTAGACACATAAGCAATGAGTAGCATCTAGCAATGCATCATGTTACCAAGTGACAGAAATCGAGATCGACTTAACTCTGACTATGACAATATACCTTGTCTTATTTCGATATCTAGATTGACAATGAGCATAGAGTTCATTCGATCAATCTTTTTTTTGATATGACTCATTCAAAAATTGCTCATATTCATATTGATCATTGACATGACTGCGTTTTAGTCTTTCGATCAAGGCCCATATCACTCCGTCATATGGAGAATAGATATCTACATCATCACATCCTGTATATTATTACATACCATGATCGCTTTATCACCTTACTGACGTTTGAATACAAATACATAACTTTATTAGGAACCTATACTTCAGTCTAAGACTATATTAATAGTCATGAAAATTTATACACTTATATGACAATTATGAAACTTTCCATGGGTCATTCAGTACACATTCTCTAATGTATATCATTGATATCATATATCATATTGATCAATCATATACATTAGTTCCATGCATAATATGCCTAGATATTAATGCTTGACTAATTGTTTAGTATATTTCTTATCATTCACTATCGATTCAAATCGATATAATGTAGATAAACTACTCCAGACATTATAAACTTAGTTATTTGCACAATATAAATATAATCAACATGCTATAATGATACAAAAGTTCTATCAATATCACATAATATCTAGTCAAAAAAATGTACCACTTCAGAAACAGAGTTTGAATTTAAGAATATAGTTGTCTTATCTTCTTTTTTTTCATCTCTTTCTTCTTCCACATCTAATTTTCTTCCTGCATCATATATTGAAACGTTGCTATGAAAACAGAATTGTCCTCGTTCCAATTAAAGACCAGAATTTCGACATGGTTTGAGATTTTGAGCCTTGGTTGTATGAACCATGTGATTGATCAATGAACTTTCAACATGACATACAATGCTCCAGTATGGCATTGCTGCAAGTATCCACTACTGAGTTTCATCAAATATTACCGTTGGGTAGTAGTTTTCATAACAACATTAGTTAACAGAACCAAATCATTTTTTTTATCTCTATAATTCAGTGAAGAGGAGATATATGTGGTATGTAGCATGCGGTATGCGGTATCCGGTATGCGGTATGCAAATATGGGAATAGACCCGAAATCAAAGAACATATGAAGTAGTCTACTTACATATACAACCACTTAATATTTTTATTGCATGTTTGTTTAAACCTAATTCCTTGATCTGTTTTCTAGAGCAATTTTTTACATTTAATCATCAGTTATACATTTGACCTTGAGGTCACATTCTCGATTCACGGAGAATATAATTGACTCAATGTGGTCCAATTCTTCTCCGGATCCTGCATTAGCGGGAGCTTCGTGCACAGGGTTGCCCTTTCTTAATCATCAGTTATAACATTCGGAAAACCTTAAAATGGATTGTTTGGGACAATTAACTTATTCTGCCTATATTCTGTAATCTCAATGCAAATTGCTTTCCTCTATAATATATCTTCTTGTCGCTAGTATCATCTCTAGGCTTATTCAATTGATATTCCAAACTCGATACATTTTTCTTGCTTTTGATGACCTTATTTCTAAATTCCAGCCACTCAATGAATACGGGCCTCTTTACTTTAGGAACAAGAAAAGAAGCAGCAATGATGATTGGTTGGAATGGAATCCAACCTATAGTTCTGTTTCTCTTTGCATTAAGGGTCTCAACAACTATTCATTCTTATGTGTTAAGTAATGACTGTGCTCGTTAGGTGTTGGACATCATGTTTATTATGTTTTTCATTCTCAAGAATCATAATATTTAAGTGTCTATATTTTGTTGTCCAATGAAAAGTTAACTTGTGAAATTTGAGGCATAATGTTTTTGTGATTCTGAATTCTTTTCCATTAAAACTCTTTGACTTATTGGCCATTTGTGTTAAAAGTTTGAGAAATATCATCTTTACTTTCTTTGTGGGAAAAGTTTGACCCTATGTTGTTCTGGTTGTCCTGAGAACTACTCCAGTGATCAAGGACTACCTTGGCAGTCATCTTGTCACCATCTTTTCATTCTATTTTAATGTGCTCTCATTTTTTTCTTCCAATTTTCAAAAGTTAATTAACAAACTGCGTACATCCTATGTGTATAACTTGATATAATTGTTGTAGTTACAACAAACTTGCAACATCTTAGAAGAATTTAAGAGCAATCATGGCTCATGATAGGATAAACTTAGAAGAAGGCAAAAGTAAGTGAAACTTGGTTTGAAATTTTGTATTGTGCTGGGCATACGGTAGAATAATTTATCCCGTGTCGCTCTATCAATTATGCAGATGAGTATTTGTCATTCTTACATTTAACAACTCTTTACATGCTACACAAAGCATCAAGATGAATTAAAATAATATTTGTATTTTTTTGTAGCACTTATCATACAATACAATGCAAAATTGTATAATTTCAGATGAGACAGAAAGTTGAGATAGGAATATAGGTGTCTTCTTTCTTTCTTTTCATCTCCTTACTCCTTTAGCTTTCAATTCTTTATCAATACCATGTCAAAACATACTAAAACAATATCGTTATAGTGAAAACCTGAAAGTTCGAAGTTTGAGATTTTGAACCTTGGTGATAGCATAGTGGTATTTGATGCTAGGGCTTGATAAGTATTAATTACTAAGGGGTGTGCGTGCGTGCTTGTGTGTTTTAATTTTGTGTTGTTATGACATGTTTGATTTTGTAGTCTTTATGTGATAGTGAGATAAGACTTAGTTGTTGTTGTTATGACATATTTGATTTGTGATTGGTTATGGACTTAGTGCCTTCAACAGTAATCAGTCCATGGTGACCTACAAATGAATCTAGATGATAAACATATCACATCATCAAGTGTGGAAACATAGGGTTAAAGAGTAATAGATCAAGATCTAACCTCCAGGGTCCTAAATGGTAGGAGGGGTAACCTAAGAGTAACAGAAAGACAGCTTCATTTGGGTCCTTGTACCGAGCTGACTATTTTCACATCCCTATTCATGAGTTAACACTCATAAATCTCTGATCTCATTCCTATTCTCTCTGTTGCCGAAGACAAGTACCAATCTGTGACATGATGGGACAGTCAAATGATTTAGTGAACCTAATTATCCAGTGTTTGAATTTGAGTCTACCATCTAACACTTTTTGTAAGTCATCAAAGAGATTAACCATTCCTGTTTGCATCTAGATACTTTTACCAATTAATTTTGTTTAATGGTCATTTTTACTCTTATTTAACCATGCTTTTAAAGTTTCATTTACATCAGTGTATATATATTCCTTTATTGGTAGTTTTTGCTCCAGTCTTCTTCTTTGTGCGATGCTAATGGAGTTCTGTACTCAATTATTCTTGAACATCATCTTTTTTATGTTTTGCAGTCTTGCAACAATTGTAAAGAGAAGACCTCTTCGATACAAAGTTATTCTTTCTGCTTTGATTTCTTTGAATCCTAATTTTGAATCCCAAAAAGGAGGTCATGCTTCAAGTATACGATACTCTCTGAGGACTGCTTTTGTAGGATTTCTACGGTGCAATCACCCATTTTTCACTGAGGTAATGTCCTGTGCTTAATCCTTATGTATTGATGTGTTTTTTTCCTTTTTATATTAAGGTACATCCTGTTCTAAGTTATTCATAGTCTTTCTTACCATAAAGCTAAATACTTGGATAAGCGGTTTTGTCCCTGGTTGATGTTCAGATAGTTATATATTTTGATTTTACAAATATTCATTGAACTTTTCCATAATCTGCTAATTCTGTTAAATTCAGTCAAAAGATAAGATAATCAGAGCATTGTATGCAATAATCCCGGGTGAATCAGTTGATCAAATTGTACGTCAAGTTGAGCGAATGTCAAGAACTATGGACCGTGTATCCCATGAAATTCGATCCAATAAGGTAATGAAAATAGTTCTGCCTTCATCAACTAAATCATAATTGATATGGATATTAGAAAGATTTATTCTATTCTTTATTTGTTCTAGGGAGAATCACCAGCTGTTCAAGAATTGCAAATGGGGGATCAGATTAGGAGCAAAATTTCACGACTCCCTAGTGATGCTCCGTTTGAGGAGTTGCCTTCTAAGAGAATACGATTTGAGGTACCATCAAACATGGCACATTCTACACAAATGACATCTACTTTGCCAGATGATAATGATGATGGAAATGGTGATTATTCATCAAGCACTTCACTAGTGGATGGTGACTCATCAGCTGCTGAAAAGATGATTTCAATGATTGGTGCTCTCCTGGCTGAGGGGAAAAGAGGGGCTGAATCCCTTGAGCTTCTCGTCTCCAATATTCATGCTGACCTTATGGCCGATATAGTTATAGAAACTATGAAGCATCTACCTAAGAACTTAATGGTAGTATCGGTCTGGCACAATAATGCACCATTAAATGAAGAGATTCCCTCTTCCAGTTTTTCTTCACAGGTCGTGCCAACCACAACAAGTGTTTCTGTGCCAATTCCTTCATTACCTCCTGAATTGGCATCCAATGTTGGGGCAAATGGAGTTGGCACTCCTGATACGTCTCCTGTATCTAACCTTGCTGCTGAAGTTAGGAGGGATCCCAGGAGGGTATAATTATCTTCTATTCTTTGTATTGATATTTTCCTTGTTCTTTTGTTGTTGGGCAAGATCTGGAAACTTGATAGTTGATTCACTAATATACTATTCATCTATAGGATCCTCGTCGTCTTGATCCACGTCGGCCAGGGCCAGTTGGAAGTCTACACTCTGCACCCTTAAACTCAGAGAGTAGTAGTGATGTGCAGCCTGGGCCATCTCAGCACTCTAGTAAAGCTGTTCCTACTGCAGAAGCCATCATTGCTGAACAATCTTCCATGACATTGACTACTAAAACTGAGGTTGAGCCTTCTGAAATACCGGATACTAAGGGAATGGGCAAAATGCAATCATTAGAAACTTCAGAGGACCAGGACATAACTATGGAGAAAACCTCAGATGTCCATTCACCAGATAGCTCAACTTGTGAACAAGCTGTTGAAGAACAGCTGGCAGCATCTACGCCATCAGATGTTACTGCTAATGATGATGTTAATCTGCCAGAATCTGATGAATTTGTATCTGCTGATGTTAACTCATTGGTTCCTGAAGAGAATTTTCATAATTTGATTGCACATCCACCTCTATTTGAATTGATAGATGAACAGAAAAGCAATCTGCACAGGTTGGCAGTTACACGGATTATTGAAGATTATAAGAAAATCCATGTCACAGGATCTAGTCAAGCATGCCTTCCATTGCTTGCTCGTCTGATTGCACATGTAAGAACAATCCTGTGTGACTGTTTTGACTTTTGTGCATTTTTATGCAGTCTGTGAGTTGTTAAATTTTCTTCCGTTGGATGCAATCCATTCTAACAATTATTCACTGTTCTTACTACGTTTGCTATTATTTCAATAATAATTACCACCGACAACAACACCAACCATTCACTATACATGTTTTTGCTGGGCTCCAAATCTTGTTTTGAACCTTGATGTAGATTACTTTTTCTTTCGTACATTCGGCCATTTCCATGGTGTGATTTGAAGGGTCGAGTATTTTTCTTGTCAGTTCGTTGTACTAATTTGTTGCAGTAGTTAGGCAATTTTTTACCTTTTTAAGTCTCATCACTCCTGGTATTATGTTTGTATTTTATTTGTATAACTACATTGATGCTTTCCCAATTATGGTTTATGTTTTATATTTTCTTGCCCAATTATGGTTTATGTTTTATATTTTCTTGCCCGACCAAATGACATTTTCTTTTTTGCTTCTTAAGGGAAGTGTTATGAAATGTTATCATTTATGCTTAATTCTTACATAAGATGACTTGTGTTTGGTGCTCTTATGTTCTTTTTTGCAGACTGGGGTTGATGAGGACATTCTTAAGTTTTTAGAAGAACATATTGTATTGGATTATCCTCATCATAAGGTACTTTTTATAGTTTTATTATGTGTTTTCAGTTAAGTTTAAAGCAATGTGACATAACATAGATAAACCAAATATTTCTAGTTAGGTCTTCATTCATGGAATTAGAAAGCTACATGCTATGGACTAAATAAGATGCTTTTATTTTATGCTATTAAAGAGTATGATTATTTGTTCACTAATTTGGAAGTTTTAGTATTTGGTACTTATGCCTTCAACTTGTTATGGTTGGTGATGCGATTCAACTATGGTGCTATGCCTTTGTGCATATTATTTTGTCCATTAGATAGATCGATCTTCCTAATTGTTGTTCAGGATTTTATTTTCAAATGTTTTAGTTAGAAGGGGAGCTTTGGCGCAATGGTAAAGTTGTTGCCATGTGATCCAATGGTCACATATTCGAGTCGTGGAAACAACCTTTTGCAATGCACGGTAAGACTGCATACGATAGACCCTTCCTTGGGACTCCACATTGGTGAGATCTTCACGCACCGAGTTACCTTTTTTAGTGAGGTTGTTTGTCAATTCGCATGCCTTTGTAAAAAATGATAATATGATTCTAACTCTTTGTTTATTTTAAGTTTTCTTATAAATTTATATATGCTTTCCTTGTAGTAAACATCCAAAAAGCACACAAGATATAGAAAATGCAGTGATGATAATGTTGTTGACTTAGTTTAGAAGGCAGCAATTTAGATGTTTCTCGTGATTAATGAATCATGACTGAATAGGGAATTGCCTAGATATCTACCAAGATAACTGATATCTTTTGCTATAAGATAGACAGCCATATGGCGTTGACATGTCTGTGCGTATTAGTAAGAATGTTAGCTTGGATTGTTGGACATTAAGGGTTATTTCTTTCTGATAAGTTTCATTTCTTCCTATGACAGTGTTGGGATGGGACATTGATTTTTGAGTTCTTAGTATTTACCTTAATAAACGTCAATAAAATGTGTTTCATATGTATTGCACAATAAAGTGAATATTTCTTTCTCCTTTTTAATGTTGTCATATATGTTTGTTTTTTTTTTGTTGTAACTTTACCTTTGCAGGGGCATGAGCTTGCAATGCATGTCCTCTATTATCTGCAAGCAATAGTAATTTCCAAGGTAGACAATTGTTCCTCAGCAGCAAGTAGCTATGAGAAATTTCTTCTGGGAATTGTAAGCATATGTCCAATGACATGAATATTTGTTTATTCAAAAGTCTAATTAACTCTTGTTATATTAAACATTTTTCTTTTGGTTGCCTATTGCATTGGCAGGCAAAGGCATTGTTGGATACCTTGCCAGCTACAGATAAGTCCTTCAGTAAACTGCTTGTTGAAGCTCCAATACTGCCTGATTCTTCATTGAAATTGTTGGAGGGTTTGTGCCGTTCAAATTGTAATGAGCACCGTTTGGAGGAAATACTTGATGGTGATCGTGTCACTCAAGGTCTTGTTGCAACATGGAGCTTAATTTTGGGACGTCCTTCTTATAGAAAAGCTTGCTTGGATATTGCCCTGAAGGTTTGTCTTTACCATAGTAATAGATTGTGAAAGAGGCCATGAATTGATATGCTAAGAAAACCTAGATAGGGACTTTCTATTTGGTGATGTTTTGTTGAGTGAAGTTATTTCACATTTTCTTTACTCTTGGAGAATCAAGTAGTATGTCTTATTAGTGATTTTGCTTCCGAAACAATGAACTAAATAACAAACAACAAAGGAAAAATTTTAGAGTCACTAATCATATTTCATTATGATCATGTGTTTAGTTTGGCAATTAATTTCACAGATGAGAAATATGTGGGGGTTATATTTCAGGATGACAATGGGTATTCAATAATCCAGAATTGATGGGTTTAGGTGGGTTTCGGGTTGTGGAGGGAATTATTCATCAGATAACCCTTGATAGCCCGTCCACCTATATTAAGGCATAAGAATATTCGGGGTACAACCTTATAACTCCACATATTTACATAATACTCTGTAATGTGGATGCCTAATTATGCTTAATAATCAGATTCTCAAAATTTCTTGATTGTTTGGCGTCTACATATTTTTCCCCATTAAGTTAGGTACCCGAGTGTATGGGTACCCTATTATCATCCAAAATAAGTATTTAAATGAGTTAAGATAGTGAATATTTAATTGGGTGAAGTTTTAGTAAGTGCCCAAAATTGTGGGTACCTAATCCACTCGTATCCCTAGTCATATCATTTTTATTCATGATCAATTTGTTCAAAAAAAGAAGGGTCTCATAAATGAATTCTTCCTACAATTCATTCCTTTTTGTGAATATTTATTGTCTAGGTAAGAAACAAGATGAAAACCTTTTTTTCCCCCAAAGAAGCATTACATATGCAAAATATTAACAATTTTCTAAATTTTGTGATCAAATAGGTGCTTTCTAAAGAGAATTCACATCTTTATTCCTGGGTTCATTGATATCCAATGCTTTGTCTAATGTAATTTTGTTTGACTGCAGTGTGCCCTTCATCCTCAAGAAGAAGTTAGAGCCAAAGCTATTCGATTGGTATGCATTTTTAGAGTTCTTGAAGTTGTTCTTAGCAGTGGAACCTGAAATTCCTGCCAACATTTTTCTTACTTGGTTCATCCTTTTTTTTTTTCCCTTTTTGACTTGAAATATAGTTCAAGTCTTTATGCCAAATCTGCTTTTGTTTTCTTAAATTCTGTCGTGTGTCAATCAGAGCAGGTTTCATTGATACTAGCATTGCTCTATCATTCTATGCTTAGGTTGCAAACAAGCTTTATCTGCTGAACTATGCTTCAGATACTATTGAACAGTTTGCTATGCGAATGCTACTGTCAGTTGTTGAGCAGCAAAATTTTGAGGAGGATATCAGCACTCAAAACTATAGTGACCAACAAACAGAAGTAATTTTATCATTCCACTATCAGTGCTTTGACAATTTCCTTTATATTTGACTATTCATTATAACTGTTAAAATTTTTCTTTTTTTATACTCATTGTGTATGTTTGCACAAGTTGTCTTTAGTTTATTTCTAGGTCTACTAAGCATTTAACATTCCTTGCAGCTTTATTCCCTTTTCACAATTTTCACATGCTTGTTTATATTCTCTGACATGTTGCATAATTAATCATGTTGCTTGCTGATCAGTTCCTGTTAGTCAAACCATCTTTTGTGTTTCTCTAGTAGTATGTTCTTGTAGTAGAATGTTTGTTACCATATTGACTGTACTTGGTATGCTGTCTTTTGACGGTATTGCCTCCTATCATTCTAATCATGTATTGACAGATCAGGCTGTTTAGTTTGCATAATCCTGACAAGAATGTAAGATTGCCCATAGATAAATAATGGCTTTTAGTTTTATATTTGTAGGCGTCTGATCAGTCATTTAATCGTTTCTCTGCAGAACATGACTGGGTGATTATTACCCAGATGTTTAATTTTGCTTAACATCATTCACCAAACAGGATTCTTCAATTTGAATGTTGAAATTGCTTTTGTCAATTTATGAAGTGTAAGAGAGAAAATTTTTTTTTTGAATGTTTAATTTATAATTCTTTTTCCATTTTTTGATTTCCTAAAAAATATAAGTAAATTTCAACAATTTACCATTGTATTATCTTATTGCATTGTTATGTTTCTTAAATGTCTATTTCTTAATTTTGTCATTAGAAATTCGATTGATTATTTTTCATGTTTCACTACCTTCCTAGCCTATCTATGCTAACTCGGGGCGACTAGTCGCTAACCCAGGCATCCGCGGTTCGATCCCCAGCTACGGCGTATTTGCAGGAATTTTTCCTCCAAATGGGGCGCAAACCCTGGGATGCTGGGCTTTTAGACCGCCTACCGCGAGCGCTTCCCGATTTACTCTAGCGGCCGGTGGGAAACTTCCGTGGGGCCGGGCCGGTCGCCCGAGGTTGGAAAAACCTCGTTAATCATTTTTTTTTTATCTATACTTGTGTTGGGTCACACTTCTTTCTTGAACTAAATGATCAAGTATAGTTTAAGACAGGATTGAATAGAATTTAGGAGGCGCTTGGTAAGCGGGTTTAGAAGGTGGGAATGGAATGAAATCTATTTCATTCCCATTTATGATGCTTGGTATATGGGAATCGGAATCAAAATATGGATATGATACCCTTGATTTTATAACCCAACCCCTACTAGGTTATCACTAAACCCATAAACCCCTCAATCAAAACCCATTACCATTCTCATTGTCAAATATATACCAAGCGCCTCCTTATTTTTCCCGATCCACTGCCTTGAATGGTGTGGGTATATTTCACTGTTGCATTTTCCTGAGTTTTCAGTTTGGTTTAGAGTTCAAGTTGAAAAACAATCCACATATATATCTGTATGTGTATTAGATCTTTAAAGTTTGTGCAGATAGATGACTTGATTTAAAAGAATGAGTTTACATAATTGGAAGAAATTGAGAATAAGTACCACAGATTGGGTACTTTATTTACAGAGTAAAAATATTATATTTCTCTGTCTTTTTATTGGACCAGATGAACAAGGTGGGATGGTAGCTGACACCTTCCCACAAAAACCATTGCACATTGGGACTTTAATTTGTTGTGAGTGGCAATAACCTGCTATCTCTAATAATGACAAGTAGGAAGTAATAAAGTTGTTAGGAGTGATGGGAAATTATTTAGGGTTTTGTTACCATAGGTACTGCCCTCTACTTGTATCTATAGTCATCATTGTAACTTTATGATTTAGACCAGATACTTACAATTATCTTTAGGTCAATAACATTCTATCTCAAGCTTGTTCAAATATGTAGTGGAAAGTGGAAACCAACATTTTATAGCTATATTCTATTATAACTTGTTCAAATATGTAGGATCTCGAGGATTTTGTTATCAAATCTGCTATTGTTCATTGGACTTTATATATGCGGTGACAGTTTTATTGGATTAAAGCTTCTCTCTAATGAAGCAATAATCAATAATACTCGAGGGTTTGCACAATTGGATTGTTGGGCTACAATGATAAGAAAAATCTGCGAATGTTTTGATCTGAATAATCTGAACCAAACAAAGTGAAATTGTTTTGGATTGGTCTGATACCAAACTTGAAATCTTTGTTAGTTTCTGTTGCGTTCAGTTTGAAACTGTGATTTACAAAATAGATATACATTCATCAAAAGCAATTGAAAAATACATTGAATTTATTAAAAAATAATAAAAAATATTATAGTTTAAGCTAGTACCATGCCAGACGTATCAGTAGAAATATATTATTTCGAAAAATTACAATATATATTGTCAGGATAATATCAAATACATGACTAATAAAACGTAAAAAAAATCTATCATTAAAATTATCATCCACTTCTTGCAATTTCTATAGCAATTGAATCACGCACTGCCATCCAATATATATTGTCAGGATTATCTTCATTCTCCACCGTAGAGTTTGTTGTAAATATATTACGTTCACTAGATGGTTGATAACTTTTATACTCAGTTATTCGAAATGCCTCATCTGAAACATTTTTCTTTCTTATATAGTTGTGAATGGTCATTGTTGTCAGCACAATTTCTCTTTGTGTATCAATATGATAATATGGCATATCAACCAAAATATTCCATCTTGCTTTCCAAACTCCAAAGGTTCGTTCAACACAATTCCTACAAGAAGAGTGGTAGAAGTTGAAATATTCTTTTAAATTTCTTGGTGCACGTAGTTGCAAGGTCCTAGCTCGACAAAAGTCAAGATGATACCTTATATTTTCATCTTTTTAAGGACCAATATATCCTGGCATATGTGAATATCCAGCATCAATCATGTAATACTTTTTTCTTGTTGGGTGAGGAAAATTAAGTTCTGACCTACGAATAGCTTCTCCAAATATTCTATTATCATGTGCAGCTCCTTCCCATCCAGCCCAGACAAATGTAAAACACATTAAAGTCTACAACGGCTAGAATATTTTGCATCGGAAAACCTTTGCGTCCAATATATGGGATTGCTTTTCCTTGTGGTAATCATGCCTTAACATGTGTGCCATCGATTGCCCCGATGAAATTCTATTAATCATTTAAAAACAAACAATTTAGTAGCTTACAAACACTAAATAAGTTTAATTCATTAACATGTGGTGTTTATAATCTTCAAAATAATATAACATACGTCAAAAAATGGCTTGTATCGTTGATGTTGGGGCATGTGGTATCCCTTTCCCTCATTATACTCAAGATGAGGTTTAATTATATCTTCAGCTAGCTTTCCAACAGCATTCATGTCTTGAAATGGTTTCACCTGAATGATTAAATATCTCTTGCAATAGCCTAATATCTGTACCATGAGCACAAGTCATCAAAAAAATCCCTACATCCTCATAGATAGACATTCCCCTAGTAGGGATCAAATCATACTTTCGGGTCAACTCATGACATAAATCCAAGAATGTAGGTTTTGTCAAACGAAAAGCTTGATAACACCTTATTCTATGCCCATTGGATATTTCTTCTATGAATTTATTACCCGTTTGCTCAGATGTACGACATGGGACTTTATGAATATAAGTCTCGAAATATGTTAAAATGCTAACTGCTATTATTTTGCATATAATCAACCATTCTAGATCGTCTTGGAATCCATCTTCATCATCAATTGGTTCCTCCTCACAAAATGTATTTGAATCATTTAAAGCATAGTGTCGAACATCCCAAGGCTCCATTAAACTATAGAAGTCATGGATAAAAACATGTATGAGATACCAAAACAAAAAATGTTATTAACTTCAATAAAATATTGTATCATGTTTACCAATCAAAGAATAATAAATAATAAATACAATAAGATTAAAGACAAAGCAAAACTACTAATAAAGTCGTACAATTGGAAAACAAATCATCAACTTCAACCACTAGCAACTTCAACCGCTACTGAATTCCTCTTATCACCGGTACAAACCACTATCAAAGATATTAATTATTCTTGCTCATATCATGGTTATACTTTAGCCACACCAAAAGACAAACATTATCAGGTTGATTGAGTAAATCGCCCGTATTTCCTTTTTGCTCAACAAGTTACAAGCATAACACCGAAGCTCGATTTTATGTTCTATTCCAGGAATATTCTTTAATATCATCATTGCAGATTCAATGTCTTTCTCTGTCGAAGGAGTGGAGGTTGTGGTGCTCTTATTTTCCAAATACTTTAAAAGAAAGTGAATATGCTCCTTTAGTGAGGCTGCTCCAGAAATTTTCTTCTTTGCTTTATCTTCTTCATTAAATTTTCTCTTGAGCGATGACAAAGATGGAAACACAATGTCATTACCCATATTACCTGTTTCTTTGATCCCAAAGCTTACGCCATTCTCTATTCCCCTATCCTCCATATATTCACTATCATCGATTCCAACATGCCCTTCAAAATCAAGAAAATCATCATTTTCCTTCATAACCTCTTCATTGTCATCAATGCAATGCACAGTTTGTTGGCTTGGTGCCCTTGCCCTTTCCCCTGTGGCCACAACATCAGAAAATAATTTATCATATCGAAACCAAACGAGTGATAAATCTTTTCTAAATTTGGCATACTCTCCATTTTCCTGCAATAATAAAGCATATTATTATCAATCTAAGATTCAATGAACAAATAAAAAAGTTTTATACAAATAAAATTAGAAAAATTACCTATGTTTTCTCGCCCACCATTCATCAGAGGCATCAAGTGAATTATTTGTAGGAATTCCAACCAACTCCGGTTTCCATGTGCATCAGCTTCTTGAATAATAACCAATCCTTCTTCATAGAATCCCAATGGTTTCGAATCTGCTTGTACACATAATTTTTCTAGTTGCATCATTAAACTTTCTCACCAAGTTTTTCCATCCATTCGTATTAAAGTGACTATTTGGTCGGTTGCCTAGTAAAATTTCCTCTTCGTACAAATTAGCAAATTTCAGGGATAGAAATGTATTCCACCTTGCATTTGAACGTCCTTCACTTTGTTGATTTGTTTTATTTGAATATTTATTTGTATTCTTACTCAATGTTGGATTTGACATGACTCCTTTGTTTCTATTGTCTTGATTTTCCATTTCCAAACTATATTGCAATCCAAAAAAATTAATAAGAAATTGATTTCATATTAGATTGTAAATGAAGAATGCCAAGTGAACTTAACACAACATATCAATGTCATGTAAAATATTTCATTTTAAATAACAGAAGAAAACAACTTGATAAAAGCCAACAAGGATAAATTCATAATTTGATAGCAGACACAGAGCAAAGTGATAAATCCAGTAGATCTTAGAGATTGAAGTAAACTGAATTCGGATGCTTGGAGGAAAACTACAAATAAGCACAAAGTTTGCAAATCTCATCAAAGGAATTTATTTTCCAATCTGGAATTGAAACTTGATAGCAGACAAAAAAACGAAGAGCAAATAAGCACAAAGTTTAAAAGTTCCATCAAATGAGTTTATTTTCCAATCAGGAAGCAATCAAGTTTGAGCCATGTCAAGAATAAAGTTTGCAAGTTTATTAACCAGCAATCATGAGTCTCCAAGTTGGAGAATTTGTGTAAGTACTAGGGAGAGAAGAAATAGATCAACGTACGTGAGTCTCTGACCATGCGCTGGGAAGAGAAGACGAAGTTGGGAAAAGATTCGTCGCGTTGGCGTACGTGAGCCTCCGACCACGTGTCGGCCTACTTGAGAGAATTTCTTAGGTTTATAAAAATATAGGGAGGATAAGATATGGATTATAGAATATATATAAGGATATTTTAGAGAATAAAATTTTTAAAATAAGATCTTTTAAAAAAAGTAAGGCCTCCCTTACTTTTTTAAAAACAACTTATAAGCTGTCAAACATCTTATTTTGACAGCTTGTAAGTTGTTTGTAAAAAATTTTACCAAATAAATTTAAAGAGCTTATAAGCTCCAAAACAGCTTATAAGCTATTTTGTAGAGCTTATAAGCTCCGCCAAACACCCTCTAAGTAAATAAAATTATACCCTATCTAATCAAGGTTGTTGGGACTAAGATTATAGATAGGAAATAGTGAGGTAGTGTAGGAACAAATTGCAAGTTGCTAAGCTCCTAGTTTGATTTCGATTCTTTTTAGGATCTGGGTCATTGGTCTTGTTGAGTTGCACGATATAAGGTCTTAAGGTTCAAATCACAAACTTGAATATCATGCTTTCATGCCTCTAACATCGGAAGTGGCCTCAAAGACACCTCTCTGATTTTACCTACAATCAGTTAATGTGAGTGAAATATTTGAAATCTTATTCTGAAACATGCTTTTGATTTTTGGTTGGAACAAGACTTGCTAGTTGTGTCAGGTGTCAGACACTATGCCAAGCACAAAACCTAGGTTGAAAATGGAGAGAAGGGGGCAGAAGAGGAGCATTATAATGAGGTAGAGGAGAAGGCGGCAGAAATCATGATGAGGATCACGACTCATGGAAGTAGAGGATTGCTTCTTGTGTCTTGTTCACTCTAAACATCCCTATCTTGTGTGCTTATTGGTGGTCTACATGAAAAATATTGCCTGTCTACCCAGTGTCTTGGATGGAGAAGCAACGAAATATGCTCATGAATATGAAATCAGTGGTTGTCTAAAAATGAGCAAGTAATAAGGCATCAATCTGCTCCCATGAGGCTCTAGGTGGCTTAGGAATCTTAACATCCTTGCGATGTGTGTTTCAATTGGTCTTGACCCCATGAGTCAAACTTAAAATGCTGGAGCTCATGAAGCATAGTGCTTTCCTTTTGTTTCTTTGTGGTAATTGTTATGGGGCAAGAACGATCCAATAGAACAATTCTAGGAATATCGAAGAGAGACTTACAATGATTGTTAGAAGGTTTCTATCAGAAGCTACTCAAAGTTGGGGATAGCTGTTGGAAGAGGTCGTGAGGATTAAGAGATATCACTGGAAGAGACTGCATGGACGAGTGCCACTTGGAAGAAAATTTTGCATAGGCTTCTAAGAGGTGGTGGCACACGAAGGAAACTCATGAGGAACTTCATGCGAAGATGCGAAGTGAATATGGAGACCTTGTATCGAGAGCATTGTGCGTAGTGCTGGATTAAAGGAGTGTCACATGGAAAAGGTGTGGCTAAGAGTATTTTTGGGTGATTATGTGGAGGACTATCAAGTGGAGTTGGATGAGTCATGAAAGTGATATCAGAGACAAAGCAGCTTATGATATTTGTGTGTGGTTCCGGAAAATGGGCCACAATTCACATGAGGGAGATGAAAATCACAGAGGTTCTGATACCCACTTATGAGTAATGGAAGATTATTACCCTAGTTTGTACTTTCTACCTGCATTTATATGCATCAGTGTACCTTTGCAATTTGTACATACTATGTGATATTCATAGTTAGGTCCTTGAGTCCACAATAAAAGTAACCAGGCCAATACTTTATATTTCATGTGCAACACCAGATTCATTGCTTGACTGCTTCACAATCTGCATAAGTTGAGAATTTATGTGGAAAAGGAAAGAAAATACCGGCTAATATTCAAACTGCTCACCTGCAATTACTTTCCATCTTTTCAATATTTGTGTTAATAAGATTAATCATCTTGGTTGCATAATGATGCTTCGCACTATCACAATTGTGACCAGAAGAAATCGTTTACTTGAAGCATGGACATTTGTCGTGGTTGTTTTTTGTTTTGTCTGTTGACATTACATTATTAATATATTGGTTTCTAGTATGGACTCGGGCTTTAGATTTATGTTGGTGCTTCTAATTGATATAAAAATGTTATCAAATGATTTGTCAGGACACACTTGTTGGTGGCCCCAGGCCTTCAGAGCCTGCTTCTTCTGAGAGCGAAAATAATAAGGATAACCAAGCTTCTGAAATGAAGGTTCCAGCATTATCTTTGTCACAAGCACAACAGAAGACATCCTTATTCTTTGCTCTTTGCTCAAAGGTCTGTGTATGAAACTTTGCTTATTGACGGTGTTTGAAATTAGGAACAAACTCATTATTTGAAGAACATCAACTAACTGTTCCTTTTGTACCTTCTCTTCTTTGTGTGGCAGAAACCTAGTCTTCTCCAATTTGTATTTGACATATATGGGAGGGCTCCAAAGGCTGTCAAGCAGGTATTTTGCTACTCCTTGCCATGTTTTTGTTTAAATTGTATTTGGAAGGTTTAAATAGTTATTAACGATGGCAAACAATTGCTACATGCAGTCTATTCATCAACACATTCCATTCATTGTAAAGAATCTTAGTACATATTCTCAGCTATTGAAATTAATATCTGATCCATCAGAAGGAAGTAAAAATCTAATAGTTCTGGTATGTAAGTTTTCTGATGAACATCATATCTATTATAAGTTGATGGTGATCGTGCAATAACTTGTATTGTTATGGTTATATTAACATTGGGCTAAGGTCTTGGAAACTCTGACTGAAGAAACAACACCTTCGTCTGAGTTAATTGCTGCAGTCAAACATCTTTATGAGACTAAACTGAAGGTTGTAGCTTCTTTGTTTTTTAATTTTTGTTATTGCATCTAATTTTGTTTGATTTTCAAATATATGGAAGAATGATGTGACACTGGCTCTTTTTTTTATTGGCTACCATTTTTTCTAATATCCTATCTATTTTCCTCCAGGATGCGGTCATTCTCATTCCAATGCTGTCTTCTTTTTCAAAGGATGAGGTCTTATTACATCTTGTCGCCTTGTTTTGATTTAGAGTTTCATCAAAAAAGAAATATACTTTAAATATTCTCGACATTTTGTCAAGTTTACTGCTTGTTAGAATGGAAAGCCATCTTGTTTTAAGTTTTTATATTATAGGTTAGTACTTAGTACAAGGGGAAATCAGTTGTTACATACCCTGAACTTTCTATGTGACTCGAGGTCTATTAATGGTAATGGTGATTAATTCATTTCATTAGGACCAGAAGGAGCTGCAATCTGTTCTATTTGTTTCTTCTATTTTTCATCTTCTTTTCCAGTTAAGGCATATGGTTTTATGTGAGGGCTGATGTAGCTGAGATATGGTCAAAGATTTCATTACAAGAGAATGTGCCTGTGGTCTTACTGAATGATCTAACAATTGCATGTTTGCACTCAGGTGTTGCCTATTTTTCCACGTCTAGTTGATCTTCCCTTGGAAAAATTTCAAGCTGCATTAGCTCGCATTTTGCAGGTATTTGCTATTGCTTTAAGCTCTCTTTATATACACATTCCCAAACAATTTTATATCTTTACTATGGTGTAAAATCTCAACCTGGTCCCTAAGTACCGCATCGTGCCAAAATTTTTTAAATATAAAATATATTAATTAAAATATTTTAATCTAAATATTTAAAAAATAAAAAATAAAAAACTTTTTAAACAAATATATATTAAATTAATGGGATAATTTTATTAGGGTTTAATTAAGCTCATTTAAATTATTCCTATCATAGCGAGGAGTTGATTGAAATTATTAATATAAGTATTTTAATTAAATCCTAATCCCTAAGTTATTGCCTTCACCCACTCGCCCACTAATTAAATCCTATGCCTCTGTTGTGGCTAAGGGGCTCGTGTGACGCTTTTGTAGCGGTCGCAAGTGGCACAGGAGGTGTGCTGATGCCGGTCGCCGTGCGAAACGAAATGTTTCACTCGTATGTACAACATGAGATTTTAAACCATGGTTTAAACCAAAAGCATTTAGAATCAAGATATCCTACAAGTGGGTTACTTGTAATACTTTAATTACATTGTAACACTCCCTCTTGAGTTGGGGCCTTGATATTCATAAGTGTTGATTATTGGATTTGACAAAAGGATGCTTACAATTGAGTTTGACAAAGATATAATTTGATCCAATCTTTAAAGGAGTAAAGTTTTTCTAGTGTAATGTTCTTAGCTACTCTCAAACTGAAGATATCACAAGATAGTTTGTCCAAAAAAGTGATAAATTGTAAAGGGTTGTAAAGAAAAATATTTAGGTTTCAGTGGCTATTGATATGGCAAAAAGTCAATATCGCTAAGTCCATCTTACTTTAATAGATGAGAATTTTCAAAGAGATGACTTGTAACTTTATAAGCTTTTCAGTATCTTTCTGCACTGGAGTTTTGGTCTCCAACCGAAATGGTACAGTTTTGATATCTTGCCATGCCAACACTTGACAAACTCACATTCCGAGATCAATTAAAATGAATGTGAGTTCTATAATCCCCTTATAAGTTATTTACTCTCAAATATAAGCCAATTGTAATTAGAAATTTATTTAATTAAAATTTTATAGCAACAATCTATAAAAGTATGACAAATATCTTAAAAAATCATCATACTTTACTAATATCAAAATGGCTACTGTGTATTTGATAACAACACTATTCTTTTAACATCCTAATGAGATGAACCAAACAAATTTTCAAGCCTCAAATTAACTAATGTTCCTAGGACATTTGGCTTTAAAATTAATTTCTACACGTCTATAAACATATCTCGGTTAACTAAGACTTGAACTAGCACAATTAAAATTAGAATATGAATGCATCTTGTTGCCTTTGACTTCAACATCACTTCTTGGTGCTTTTCCTCTTTCCATCTCCTTTGTATGACAAACAAAATGAGACAATCTTCTTGTCTCAGCTGGTATCAGCCAAAACAACCTCTATCTTGGTTGGTACCACTAAGACTGTATTGGCATAGCCAAGCAGTGACATTTACTGGTTTGCTCATGCTGACACAATTCAAGTAGGGTTGGTAGTCAGATGATGTGGATTGAGCTGGATGATACTGATTGACTTGAAACTGTGCTTAATAATGTTCTATTGTTTACTCAAGAGATATAAAGAGAATATTGAAAGAGTGACAATGACTTCTCTATCTTTTAATATTACCATTGTTAACAAAATTGGTACCAATATCAGGTTCAAGTAATAAAAAAAAATGAAGTATCTATCATATCAGATTGGTCAAATTTGAAATCTGAAAAAAATCCAAAAGGAAAGATAAAATAATTTCATACACAAGATAAGAAATAATGTTGCATATTTCATTTTTAGATTATTAAATATCATATATTAGATATGATAAATACTACAATTTTTAAAATTAGAATGGTAATAGTAACATATAATGAATTATCATTATATCAACAATATCATAATGTTATCATTATTATATTACATCAATAACAGTATCTTATTATCAATTTTAGGTTAATAACATCTATCTAATCGCCTTGAGTATCTAGTTTAAACTTCCTTATTGATCTTCTTGAGACCATTGATTTTTTTTTTGGAAATGTCAGATGGTTTATGCTGCTACTGGTCGAACTCAGGCAATCAATTCTCAATATATTTCAATTTTGACAGCCATAAGTTTATAATCACTGGGGAGACTGATAAAAGTGTTGCAAATTAAAAAGATATTGGACTTCCAAACTCTCAAGTGGGTAGATTTTAGGAGATTGAATTAGATTCTAACCATTTTACTTTGAGAGAGAGAATATTGTCAACTATAACTGAGAGAAGAGAGACCTTGGACGAGACTGATAATAATTCTCACATAAATCCCATGATATCTCCCTTTTTTACCTCTTTTGGGATGTGGGTGAGGTTAGGACAGGTGTAGATGTGGGTGAGGCTGCAAATATGGGTCTTCGTGGTCATAGGGGAGCTTTTCAAGCTAGAGGTAGCATGGTGGTTTGATTGCCAGATTTGCTTGAATAGAGGTTTCCTTCTCTGATAGTGATACTGTAATGCAATGAAGGAGCAAACTTAACCTTCATTGTTTTGCTTTTGCTTGTAATTAACCAATTGATTCAAGCATGGTGGACGGCAATTAGAGAGATATACATAGAAGATGAGAAAGAAAATTGGTGCCAATTTGGATAAGGGATGCATTCAGCTGGTGATCCAAGGGCGTGAAGCCATTAAATCTTGTGAGGAGGTGACACAATGGAGGAAAAATGTTAGCTATGTGAAAAGATGTGCTAATTTGGTAAGGGAAGTATGGCACAGAGAAGCTGAAGACACATTCTATCATATCAAACTCAGACCTAAGAGAACTGATAAAAACAAAACATTAACTTGACTATCCTAACCCTGATAGGGTTGAGAATTAGAAAATTGTATCAGTGATAGATAGATAGATAGATTAAATTGATTGTATGGTAGCCCTATTACTCAATATTCCACACAGGGCAAACTATTCTAATTGTTAACTTACGAACAAGATGGGAAATTGTTTGCAATAAGGTTCTTTTCCTTTGAATTTAGATAGTGGCTATAAACTCTAATAGGAGTTCTATGAGGCTTTCTTTGAGGTGCATCCATTTAAATATTGGCTCTTCAGCTCTTCATGCACATTCAACCTTTTGCTTCTCATAGGATATAATATTTTGATAAATATGGGAATCATTATGAGTTTTTGTTTCTAGATGTACATAATTATCTTTAATTAGGGTTCTAATTTTTTGGTTCTGATTTCCAAAGAAAGAAAACTATCCCATACAAGTTATCTTCCTTTTGTTTTATTGCCAAGGGATTGGTTATTATTCTTTTATGCATTCAAGGAGTTAGTTAGATTAGTCTTTTATCTTTATAAATAACATTCTTCCATGGAAAGTGTTTTTTCTTCTTGGTTTGGAGGAAATGCTTGATGTCACCAAGGTTTTAAAAGGTGATATTAGATGGGAGGAGGCGAACCAATTACATAGTTCATATGGGGGTCTGTGGGAGCATATGTGGTCAGGAGTAAAAAATATTTAAAATAATAGTTAAATTTATATAAACATTATAAATTATCAACATATATATCCAATAAAGTATATTTATCAATCAAAGCTAGTTTACATTGACTAGTAAATCACAAACAAACAGGTGATATGGAAACATTTATAATTCACCGTTTTTCATTCTAAAGAAACACATAACAAAGTAAAACATAACAAATAATGTATACCCAATCAAATAAGTTACAATTACAAGTATAAAACCAAAGGATGTAAAGCAACAATAGTGGACGAGAAATTTGTGAAAAGTTCTACCTAAGCCTTCCCAATACTTCTGTCTGATCACTACGCTTGAACTGCTTTTTGAAACACCTATTGGTCAGAGAGCACACATATTAGGTATTTGAAGTGGTCCTTGTCAAAATTGCTTAGGGGGCAGCTAAGTTCTTTTTAGAACAATGGATGTGTCACTTCGTAATGGAGCTCTTTTTATTATAATGTGATTATATATTCTCCAATTTATCTCTGTAATAGGGTTCTTCTATTTTTGTGTTCTATTGCTCATTCTCTTTTGAAAAATTCTTTTCTAATATTGAGATAGAGATATTATCATGCCATATGGTTCCCAGTTGTTCCTTTGTTCACACAGGTGTTCTATTTTGGTCTCGCTTCTCATAATCTTGTTAGTCTTACACCTATTGTTTTAATCTTTATTTTATTTTTCTTGAAAGTGGTATGTTGATTCCAACATTCAGAGAAGAAATGTATCATTTGGCAACTAACTAGAAGCTGATTTTTTTTAGATCATATATTAGTACTGACTCTGTTGGAACTCTTAGGGATCTGCACATACTGGTCCTGCATTAACCCCTGCCGAAGTATTGATTGCAATTCATAATATTAACCCTCAGAGAGATGGTGTTGCGCTTAAGAAGGTCAGTCATCTCTCTTTTCATATATTATTCTAGAATGTTGCTTTTATTGAGATTAAACTTTTTTTTTTTGATTGAATATTTTGTCTTCAGATAACGGATGCTTGCACAGCATGTTTCGAGCAGCGTATAGTTTTCACTCAGCATGTTATAGCAAAATCATTGAACCATTTGGTACGCAGGAATAATGTGTCGTCATTTTAGGTTTGATTTCATAGTCTGCGCTAAGCAACTATCCTGACTCAGGTTGAGCAAGTGCCCCTCCCTCTTCTTTTCATGAGAACTGTTATTCAAGCAATTGATGCTTTTCCACCTCTGGTAATTATTAATTTATCTTTTGTTGTTTTACTCATTGGTATTGCTATATATTTGTGGCCATAACTCAAAGGTTTGAATAAACAGAATCAAACTAAAACTAAAAATTATTTATCTACATCCAATAAAACCAAATCAAAATTTAAATTAAAACCAAAGAACAGAATTTTGATTTATTTTTCATTACATTACATCTTCGAGTTTTATTTAGATTTTATCAGGCAAAATAGATTTAGGTTTTATCAAGAAAAATCGGAAGGATATTTAATAGTCAATTTTTTTTTATCAATGCTCGTGAATAAATTTCAAAAACAATTACATAAACTCATAGACACCATAGAAATATATTCATTTCAAATAAAATCACATTCTTAACAATGAAATCCTTTTGGGCCTTCTAATTTGAATTTGCTCCTATTTTGTAGAATTTGAAAGTAAAATAAGCTTAAATTTATAGAGCACCAAGGAAATTATTATTTTCTTGTTTAATTCAATGTCTATTTGCAAAGAAAAGAAGTATAAAAATTACCAATGACCAAAGTTAAAAATTAAAAATTTAATTGGTTGCAAATATTTTTAGCTCTAATGACTGAGGTGATCAAATTAATCCACCAAAGTAAAGTGAAAAACAAATATTAATTCACAAATTGATTAATTATAACAACTTAGAATAAAGATTATACTAAGTAAATCATGTTATTGTTAATAATTCAATTAAATAAGTATTGAGATTGTACAAGCACATGATATGGTACCAAAACTGTATTGGTCTAGTCAGAGATCGAAACTTCAACACACCACGATATGCAAGATTGAAACTCTTGCATGACTCGAGATTCTAAAACTTGGATATAAATAATACCAACCATGGCAACAATAGGTCCTAATGGTCAAAACACTATGCACGTCTAATATTGTGAATGATCACTTCCACATCCATTGTGAATCACTTGAAAACTTAGCACATTAATAATCTCAACGTGATGAACAATTGAACATTATAAACTGCCTCCTACTTCACTTCTCAAAACAAAATGAAAGGCTAAAACATGGGTGATTATATTGCTGTTTAAAAGCATCTTGAATATCTTAATGCACCATTTATGAGATTTAATCCTCGAGCTACTAGTCCACCTTATATTGTAGAGAAAATTGTTTGTCTTTCCTATATCCTTGACTGACCAAATTTAAACAATCCAATTTCAATTTAGAGAATCCCTAACCTCTTTCTTCCATACTTGTGGGCACTTGCAAATATGGTGGTTCTTTCATATTCACTATTGAACATGTATATTATATATGTACTCAAGATGCAGGCTTACCTTTTGTTTTTTTTTTTTGCTTATGTATTCTTAGTGGTCTGGTGTGTTATCTTGTGAGTAATAGTTATTCTGCAATTGCCAGTATAATTTTATATTATGTTACACTAATTTGGGTTAATTATGTTCTGGATGCCCTCTTCTTTCTCCTGTCTCCTCGATTCTTGTTGTGCTGCTTTTCTTCTCTTCTCCTCTATATCATGGAAGTGAATTTCTCAGTTAATTAATTGTGAATGTGAAATGTATGATCTCAATACTTGCTGTTTTGCTCCACATGCAGGTTGATTTTGTTATGAGTATACTTTCAAAGCTAGTGACACAGCAGGTATTAAATTGTTTTGTTTCACCATTGAAGATGTATGATATATTTTTTCTTTTCTATGCTCTGTTTCCTGTTGTTTTATATGTAAGCAAACTTTTAAAATAAGTATGTGATGATGGTATGTGATTGACTCACTACATAATACATATGTATGCAAAGATAATATGCAGTCAATGTTAATTAATAAAATAAATACTTATGAGGATAGAAAATCATTAACATATAATTAAGTTTTTAATTGGTCCTTATAAGTCTTTAAAGTAAAATTTATGTTGAGGAAAAAATTAGGGTTCCACCTTATTAGGAACCAAGTAGCCTCTCCACTTTTATATTATTGACGAATAAGAAATATATTAGTATCTCTACCTTTTTAAGAACCCTACAAATTTATATCTAACTTTCTAAGATTCCCTCTTAAGCTACTTCAAATATATTGTAGAGACCAATTTATTACATATATACTCAATGAACATATCTATGGTATGACAGGTGGTGAGAGGATAGATCTAGCTTGAGATGTCCGCGGAATGACACGCGGAGAGACGAAGGATTGTTCCTACTTGAGATTTCCACAGAATGATGCACACAAACAACTAACCTGAATTAAGATCTACAGAATGATGCACGTAGATGGCATTGCATTGTCGACTAGAAACAATGATACACAAAAATGATGCCCTTGTAAGGGCACAATTGATGGTGATGATGCACATAAATACATAATGGTAGGGAAAACAATGTGCTAGAAATTAGGCTTAAATTTGTCCCAATAGAGCTCAAATTGGGTTCAGTATTGGTTTCATAAATCTAGCCCAACTATCATTAGGGGAGAGAGAGTATGCAGGATAAATTGTCAGTGAGAGAGGCAACATTGTTGTATGTCAGTGAGAATCAAGCTGGCTGTTTGATCACGGTCAGGAGCAGTTGAAGAACAGGGCGCTATAATGATGCACAGAGGCATGCAAAATAGAAAACTAAGGGCGTGTTCGTGAGGTGAAGGCACACAATGGGATGTCCTGGGGTGGACGACATGAAATGTTTAAATGACGACGTGCAGATGGAGATTAGTTTGACTAAGTTGAGACCAATGGAGAGAGGAGCTTGGGGTCTGTAAAGAGATGCGGTTGTGTTAGCTGAGATATCCTTGGACGTGAAGTAGCATGAAGGTACATGGATGGATACGTGCGATTGAGAATGAAGCTGCAGTAGCCAATTTGGCAATGCTGGGCAGAATGCTTATGATTGCTCAAAGAGTAGTTGAGCAAGGGAGGAGGCATTTCTTATACTAACTTGAGGGAAATATTGATTTCCTTAGGAACCCTAGATAGCGCTCTCTACCTTTATATATTATTTGTCGAATAGATGATATTATAGATAATCCCTTAACCCTGCATATTTTTGAGGGTAGGCGATGGTGGGGCGATCAGTGATCGCTTACCACCTCGACCACCTAGGCGGTGCCCTAAGCGGTGTCTAGGCAGTTGATTTTTTTACTATATTATAAATAATCATTATTCTTTATAATTTTATTTTTAATAAAATGTATTAATTAAAAATTAAAAATCTAATATAAATATTTAAAAATTAAAAATCTAATATAAATATTTAAAAATAAAAAATATTGTATATATATATAATTAATGAGATAATCTTATTAGATTTTAATTAAGTCTATTTAAATTATCTCAATCATAGCTAGGAGTTGATTAAAATTATTAATCTAAAGTTATTTTGATTAAATTCTTACTTACAACTTATCAGTGTACTCCTGTTTTGGCTTGGGACAAGTCTAACACGTCACCGGGACCGCGTGACAAGTCCGGATGCATCATCGGGCTTGGGCAACGCGTCTGGGTTGGCACGGCGAGTCCGGACTTGTCGTCGGGCCCAGGAGACGAGTCTTGGAGCATCGCGGTAGCGAAACGACGATAGTAGTTCCAGGCGAGGCGGCAACGGCGATTCCAGGCATGATGGTGGCGGAAGGAGGTGAGTTACCGCTTAAAGCAGTGCCTCAGCCTAAGACGGTGTCGTTGATGCCCGCCTCTTGCTTAAGCTACCGCCTTTGCCGCCATTTAGAACACTGCCTATATCTAACTCCCTAACAATTTATGTTCAATAGCAAGCCTAAAAATTTATGTGTGACAGTGAGGGTACACCGTTGAATGATACGAAGCAATTTTATACTAAAACTATACTGTGGTGCAAAATATCGCAAGTAGTCAACCTATGGAGTAAGGTGCTCTTGTAATTGCACTGACGTTAATCTTGTTTATTGATACAATGAGGTTAGTTTGCCACTTCTTGAATCATTATTTTGGAAATATCTAATTAGGCTGAATTAAAGAGATTATTTATTTTAATTGTTTAATTTCTTGGAAGGAATTACTTATTTCTTATGCCAGTTTTATTAACTAGTTTTTCTTCTAATTTCTGTGCATTGATGTATCAATAATGAGTGAACAAAATCCATCCTACTGGTTTGATCTTGCCCCGGTATGTAGTTTAATCATTACAAGCATGATTGCTCAAACTGGACTCAAATTGTCGTCTCTTACTCTCTCTTACACTCTTACAGTTGCAAATTTTGAAACCACTGTTTCCCTATAGTTTGATTAAGCTGTGTGATGTTTTAACTATTTAGGTTTTCCGTTTTGTGATAAAACTTTTTCTCCTCTTAAGCACCCACACCCTTCTTTGTCCTAAACTGACAGCAACTAAATGTTATCCCACTAGGTGTGGTTGGCTTGTTTGTTCTCAAATTGATCTAAATTTAAAACTTATGTCCATTTCTCTACACTTTTAACTTGAGAACATGATCATATAAATGTATTTCCAATTCAAGGTAAACACCGACCTATTCTTTTCTTATCACATCAATAATTTTTTTTTGCTTTGTGTTTAGTGCTTGCAATGTCTGAAGTACATGATTGTTCACTTATTTGGTTTTTTTCATCGTAATTGCCATGTTTGTCTCATGATCAACACATTGTTTAGCAAAGATATACTAACATAAAAAATATAACTATGAAGATTTAAGGTAGAGCAGGCTGTTCCTGTTTAGGTTGTAAAAGAGTTGTATCTATCCAAGCTCCATTGCCGTCAAACCTTGTTTATTAAAAAGCACAATTGATTGAACTATAGCAGTGTTCATTACCATCTGTGCTCTGACATTGATTTATGCTTCATATTAAAATGGTTGTAAACCTTAAGCATTTATTTAGCTCAAGCAGAGTTAAGCTTGGGTAATAATTAAGCGAAAATCCATTTAGGTTAAAATTTAGGATTTGTTTATAAACTTGTTTGTAAGATTGTGTTATATGTAAAAAATGATAAAAAATTTATCTGATAATAGATTATATAATACAATTTTGTAAATTAATTTGTATAAAATTCAGGACAAAAATCGAAAGGGTGTTGTTTATTTTCATTATCTTCAAAAGAACATCTTATTTTGAAAAAAAAAAAAATCAAAAGGGGACCCATCCTATTTTCCATAATGAAAATACCCTTATCCTCCATCTCAAAAATATCCTTATTCTAGCACCGATGTAATAGTTTTGACTAAAATTGCTATAACATGCTTAAAATTATTGCAAGTAATTTTGGTTAAAATTGTTTTAACATAAGTCATTAATACTATTCCAACTTGGTCAAAATTGGTCAAACTGGTCAAATTGAGTGTTGCGGCATTTTTGGCTAAAAATGCTACAATGTGGAGCAATATGGATCAAAATCTACTATAACATAAATTACTACAACGTAGAGTAGTTGACCATAGAGTAGTTGTCCAAAACTATTATCAATTAGAGCAATTTAGGTCAAAGCTGCTCCATATTAGAGTGCTTTATGTTGGAGTTTTGATTAAAGTTGCTATAACATGGAGCAATTTTGGCAAAACCACTCTATATTGTAGTTGTTTGGTCAAAGTTGCTCCAGTTGTACAGCTATTGGCCAAAGCTGCTACAACCAACATTTGAGGTGTGACCCATGCCGCTCGAAACAGATGCATTTATAGATCCCGACTTTCAAACCTCTCAATCCAAACCTAACCAACGTACAAAGGCACACCTCCTGCAATATTTACTAAAGAGATTTAAGGGGTTGGTAGATTGCCACTAGAGGTCTTGGGTTTGAGTCACGGGGCTGGTGGGACGTAAATCCCTGCACCCTGTGTAAAATATCCCCCCCTCCCCCATCCTCTTTCCTTCTCAGTCACCATGATTTTCCTCCTCCATGTTGGTCCTGGGGCGGGCTAACGGAGGCTCTGGGGGCGAGCGTTTCGCCTTTTTGCCACTAAAGAGATTTAAGGGTGTCAATTAAGAATTGGTTTAAATCCACTTAATGCCATTGATAAGCAAGAACATGACAGCGATGAAACATCATCACCTTCTGACATTGCAGTTCGCCGAGAAGTTCAAAATGATAATAGTGATGTAATGCAAGTACTCATGGAAGTGATAATGGTGATGCACTTGGTGGTTGTGAAACTTATGTTCCATCTTACTCTAATATCATAGCCTTGGACATGTGAGCAAGGTTACACACATGTAACTAATGATCATGGTGGTAGCACTATTAAGAGTCAGTATCAATGTCGATATAAGTGTGGCAGATAAAGGGATGCTCATGATTAACGAGATATATAGGAGAGTTTAGCTGAGATTAATTCAAAATTGATCATACCCTCAACCTCTTTATTATCACTCCAATGCATCTTATGGTGAATAATCATATCAGAGCTCGAGGATATATGTTTATCTTTATTGTGTGCTTGTACCAGTTCTGATTCCAATGGTGTTGGTCAAGTCCAACTTCTAGTGGTGAATTGAGACAATTGATGAACTTGAAGAGAAATCAATATCCATATTGCATACCATGGGATAATTATTTAATTTAGCCGTTAGAGAACTATAAGGTTAATCTAACCAAGGATTCACAACACTCCTTTTGATATTAGCAAGATAACATGCTATGATGTATCAATTTTAATTAGAGTTAATGATAGATTAATTTACTTTAAAGAAAAATATATTTATTTATTTTTGTCTAACAAACTAAAATTGTTCAATAGTTGAAAATTTATATAAAAATATAAAATCAATATAAAAATTATTTTTAAATAAAAATATACACAATAAACACATGGAGAATCTAGTGCAACGGTAAACTTGATGTGGTGTCGTGCGACCTAGTGGTCACGGGTTCAAGTCATGAAACTTCATGTACAATAGAACCTTTCTCGAGACTCCACATTGATGCTACATTGGCGAGAACTTCATGTACCGGATTACCTTTTTTATACATAGTACACACACACATATATATAGTAGACATTTTATTAATAAGTCAAAACCATCCTACTATCTTCTCTTAACTAGATAATATACAATTCTATATTATCTACATTTGTAAATATATATTTTTGAAATACAAAAAATACATTAAATTACAAGAATAATTTGAAGTTGTGGGAATTTGATACGTGTACATAAATATAGTATAAGCAATATCCATAATCATCAATATAACAATCTGAAGTTGAAGACCCATCTTCATAAAATGCAAGTTCTCAGACTCAATCTCTCTTCTATAAAAATTCAAGTGATTTAAGACTATTTTACTATATGCAGTAATAATAAAAATAGAAAATTTGAATTTATATCCTCTATCTTCTATCTGCTATCTGCTATCTGCTGTAAATTGAATAGATGTCAAACATCGTAAGAGAAAATATCGAAATATGAATTCAGCAATAGTGAGCATTTATAACAATCTAATATTAATAAAAATAAAATTTTAATTAATATATCCTAATATTTAAAAAATAAAAAGTATCAAAACTGTATCGACACTATACGGTACCATCATTATATGGTTTTGGTAATCAAAACCTTAATATGACTCGAAATTTTAAACCTTGGCTACGATAACTAAAATCAGTATAGTTTTAGGATGGAAAATAGGATGGGGCACCTTTTCATGTATTTTTTCAAAATAAGTTGCACTTTTTACAATAATGAAAATAAGGGATGCCATTTTGATTTTTTCCCTAAACCTATATATAGTTATATTACTTCACAAACTAACTCCTCAAGTACTTAATTGTAGATCCGTTAAATATGTTTTACCCAAATACTTCTAAGATATAGAAGGGGAGCCTTGATGGAATGGTAAAATTGTTGTCGTGTGACTTGGAGTTGGTGGTCATGGGTTTGAGTGGCGAAAATGGCCTCTTGCAATGTGGGATAAGACTACATACAATAGACCCTTCTCCGAGACTCTCATTGGTGGGAGTTTCACACATTGGGTTGCCCTTTTTTTACTTCTAAGATATGTTTGTGCATTAAAATAATTACATTGAGTTTTGGAATAGATTCTACTTCATGGAAATTAAATTTCACAAACACTAAATATTATTGGAGAACTCAAAAAGGGGTTGATGCATTTTAGCCCCCATGTGGTTGGTCAAGCCTTAAATCTCTAAATTGAGACCTAGTGTTTTTTATTATAATAGAATTTAAAAATAACTACTTTATTTAGCATTAACAATGTACTCATTGAAGTCATCAAGTCCAAGGATGACAAGCTTTGGTACCACCTTGGAATCTAGTTCTACATGTACAATAACTTGCATGGTACAATTGTTATATTAAAATTATATAACAAGTTGTTATGATCTGCATAGATGAGAGAACTATAACATTAGTTCGGTAATTTCACCACATGCTCAAGCTTAAGTTAATAATAGCTCACTTATTCATGCTTGTAGAACTTGCTTATTTGCCCACAATATCCATGTGACACTAAACTAGGATCTATTCTCTTGGTGGTTTCTACCGTCACTCATAACAGACAATTTTCATGGTTTGTTTTGTTAATAATTTGTATACTGATTAACCAAAGCCTACATATAACATTTCATTCTTTTTCTTTTTAATGCAGATATGGAAGATGCCAAAATTATGGGTGGGATTTCTGAAATGTGCTGCACAGACACAACCACGTTCTTTTAATGTTCTACTTGAGGTCTATTAATTTCTCATTCAAATTATATCCTTACTTCCTTTTGGTATTCTACTTATTTCAAATTACTTCTAACAGTTGCCATCACTCCACCTTGAGAGTGCTTTAAATCGGCATCCTCAATTACGAACTCCGCTTTCTGCATATGCCAATCAACCAAACTTGAGGACCTCATTACGAGGTACTTGCATTTATGACGTACTTATGATGATTTCTCATGAAAGTTTGTACTGTGTTATCATTGTGATATAGATTTTCATTGCAAATACTCAGTATGCATACTTTGATCGTCAAACTTTTAATGAATTCTGTTTTAAATAGCTGAGCATCTACAATTTCTAACTTAGAGCATCTACATAGTTGGGAAAGGAATTCTTTGCACATCTGCTTATCAATTATCATGAGTTCATGACTAAGATGTCAGCTGCACTATTCTTATAAGCGGGCACTTAGGGATCCTTAGGTATGTAAATTCATCTTCCTAGGATGCAATTGGCAAAATTATTCTTGGACATAAATCAATTATAATCGGGCATAAATCAAATTATATTTTGATATCACTAGTAATTTGCTAAAATCTATTCTGATATTTTTTGTATGACTAAGCTTGCCAAATTTTTGGTTGACAAAATCGAAAGTCCTTTATTATTTGATAAATAAGAAATAGATTTCATTAAGCAATTCGCATCTCAGAAGATTTCGACATTTTTTACTAGAAACCAACATCAAAGATGAGTTTCCTTAGAGATCCAACTGAGTGGAGTTTTATTAGAATTGAAGAGATGGACACACAAAAGATGCAAAGGAAATTAAAAGTCTACAATCTAAACATTTGTTAAAAGTATCCATATTTAGCACCTCTAGGTTGATATATTTCAGAAAGATCCCTTTGTGTTTCTAATATGCTTACATTTTGGCAAATAAAACAAATACCATGATGTTCAGTGCAGACCCATGCTGCCTTATTGTTTAAATACGGGACCAATACCAATATTTGACCAGCAAACCTGTGTTGATCATATCGTATGGGATTCCTATGGCCGACTATTGGTTTTCTCATGTGTTTGTAGCCAACACAATACTACAGATTGAATCACTCGATTCTTTTTGTCAATCACGCAAGTGGGGGCTAAGGGGCTAGAAAAGGCACAGGATTCTCGTGGTCAGTTGCCATGTGCTAAGAGGTTCAACAATTTGCTACAAGTACCAGCAGCAGGTGTTTGATCCCTTGGCTTCGGAGCAACAACTTATATCTGTTAATAATTGTAGTTCTTTTATATATATATATATATATATATAGAGAGAGAGAGAGAGAGAGAGAGAGAGAGAGAGAGAGATGATATGCTGTATCCCGTGCACACCTAGTGTATTCTTTTTTTTTCCACTTTCTATACCTTAAATCCTAAACTCTAAGGCCTAAGGCCTAAATCCTAAACCCTAAATCCTAAGCTTAAAAAAAAATTAGACTAGGTGTGCACCGTAAAGCGAGCAACATATCAAAGTTATATAACTTACTGCATGATGAGCCCATGAGTGACACAAAAGAAAGTTGTATATATTAAAGTGAACGATTAAGTCTAACTTAGAGTTAGAATGAATTCCACCTAAATCAATTAAAGTTGAAATTATTAAATACAACTAATTTACAATCATTCTCATTTAATTCAAGTTTATTTGAACAATGATTTATCAAACTTAAAATTAATTTAAAATTTTGAGAAAACAATCTCAATTTTTTTATAATTAAAAAATAATTTTAATAATTTAAAAATATTCAAACCTTTTGAATAATTTTAATTTCCAAATTAATTTGATTTTCTAATCCATGAATTATTGTAATTTAAGATACTCTTAACAACAAATATATAATTCCAAAAATATAATTTTACAAGTTTCAAATAAGTTTTAAAAGTTTAGGAATTCATATATATATATATATATATATAATTTTAAACATAATGAATAATTTTAAAAATTATCCTTAAACTTTTCAAAGAATTTTAGGAAGTTTTAGATAACTTTGAAAGTTATTTTGTTTTCGAAAATCGATTGTTTTAAGAATTAATTTCATAAAATTCAGCAAATAACTTTGAGAACAACATATATGAATTTTTTGTCTTGCAAACAGTAATAAGATATATGTAGAATTATGCTAATGTACCATGTATGACTTCTGCATCTTATATATATATATATATATATATATATATAGAGAGAGAGAGAGAGAGAGAGAGAGAGAGAGAAGCTTTGCTGTGGACCAACGACACAGGTTCCCGTGTCATTTTATGTTTTTTTTTGAATTTGTTTAATAAACACTTAAATATTTTTTAATCTTATAATATATCCGTACGCATCTAAATATTTTTCGTTTGAACACTATAACTCGAGAGGGAAGCCTAAATCCTAGGGGAAAATTTTATTAACTTAAACCTGTTACTTATAACCCAATCTCTAAATTTTAAACGCTAAATACATATAATATACCTTGTAAGCATCTAAATTATTTTCATTTGAATACTATAATCCAAAAGGGAAGCCTAAACCCTAGGAAAAAATCTTATTAACTTAAACCCGCTATAACCCAACTTTTAAATCATAAAATTTTAAACCCTAAAAATTTTAAAAAACTAAAAAAAATCCTACTGCCAAACATCTCAGGTGTCTATATTGAATACATGCATCGAAGATTTGATACGGGGGCCTATATTGAATATAGGCGCCCTGAGTCCGCAACGTCGCGCGGCGAGGAGTCCATAGCAGAGCAAATTCATGTGTGTGTGGGGTTCAAGAGATAAGTAATCACAGACAATGATGTGAACTTTAAGAGGGTTGGAAAGCTATTGGAGCAAGAACATCTAACATTGTTTTGCACTCCAATGCAACACACTGCATTGATTTGATGATATCAAATATGAGTAAATTCTGTATTAGTGATTACGGTAATGAAAAGAGAATAATCATTAACAAAATTCCTTCATGATCATAGTTCACCAATTAATGAGAATTTTTTGGTCGGTAGATTCTTCGATCAATAGCAACTAGATTTGTAAATCACTTTCTTCTGCTAAAGTCGTCATAGAAAAAAATTTGATTGAAGATCATGATCACTTTTGAGGATTGGAAAGCCTCTCGGTGCTTTAGCACCTCTAAACTTATTGAGGTACAAAATATTATTATAATATGTGCTAGATTTTGGTACTATATTATATTTAATTTTATGACCATAAAGAACGATGTTTATCATTTAATTCATGAAGCAAAAAGGGAAATTAAGAGGCGCCTACATTCATCAACTAAATGAGAAAAGATGTTCATTTGGCAATATGAATTCTCAGAAGATATATTCAGGTGGCTATGCAAGAAATTAGTCAACTTTCTTTTTCATTTATATAAAAGTGAAGAAATCATCTTTCTTAGTGTAGCTTGAAGAAGATGATCAACGCTCATTATAATATATGTTTTCAACTAAGGGACAAAATAAAAGAGAAGAAAGAACAAGATACCACTAATGTAAAGCCATTAGATATTCTTGGATTCGTCAGAATGATCTAATGATGGATTATTGGAGTGCATTTGAGGTTGAGAATTCATTAGTTGATGAAGTAAGAGATCCACCGCAACCATCTCAATTCCTTGCCTAACATATTGAAAAAATGCAAATTTCAAGAGATGTTGGTGAGGAGGATTATGATAAAGCTTTGAGGATTGACCAAAAAACAACTAAATGCAATTAGTAAGGTTATATAATGAGAGTGATGAAATATTGTTTCCTTTTGAAATTGTTGTTCGATAAGAAGTTTGATATGGTGATAGTGATCTCTATAGAATTGTAACTTTGGAGCAAAAGGTGATATTGCTCACCTCAAGTGGCCCAGTATCGCCGGGCCCCACGATAAGATACAAACAAGTAAATCAAGGGGATATTTTGCCCTAGCGCATCAACCCTTTGCATGGGGAGGTTAGAAACCTAACGAGATATTTTACACCCGTTGAGAATTGATTTCAAGACCTATTGGAGCAAATACTCATATAAGTACCAATTGTGCCAACTCGTGGGGGCGACAAAATTGTAACTATGGGTGAAGATGATGATGATTGTGATGCACTTGGTGATTGTGAAACTTATGTTCCCTTGACTCTAACAATTGAGCCTTACACATGTGAGTAAGCTTATAAACATGCACCTCAGGATGATGATCATGGTGATAATACTGTTAAAGTATCAATGCCGATTCAAGGACGGTAGACAATATATTCTAATTATTGAGTTATACGAGAGTTTTTCTAAGATTTATTCCGATTGAGGCTTAGCATACTCTTAGCCTTATTATTATAGCTTTAATGCATCGTGTTTGGCGACATATGTATAACCTTGTTCCTGTATCATTCTAATTTAAATGATGTCAATTTAAGTTCAAGTCCAACATTCAATGGTAAATCGAGACATACGAATTGACATAACATAAAAGTTATTTTTTAAAAATAAAGAAAAAGAGATAAACATTCATTCATCTACAAATTATTAATTTTATTATTATTATTATTATTAAGTCAAACCCATCATCCACTTATGCTTTTATTATGCAATATGAATATTTATCACCATTTTTAAACAAATTTAGATGACACTTTTGTATATTCTCGAAATGCAAAAATTACATTAAATTTCAACAATAATTTGAAGTTAAGAGATGCAGATAAATGGAACATAAACAATGCTCATAATCATCAAAACTCCTAACTTTTAATAATTTAGAACTCTTTATTTGAAGATGTTGAAATCAAAGACTAATCAGTCCAGAAATGCAAGTTCTTGAATTCGATGCCTCTACAAAAAAATATTAATGAAAATATTTTTAATTAATATTTCCACATATTTAAAAAGGAAAAAGAATATTGAAATCTCATTATCAGAACATAATACAATATCGAAACTTATTTTTCCGGTCTAAGATTGAAACCCTTGGCTTAAATTGAAACTTTGACTATACGTTAAATACCCATCTCCCAGCCTAATTATTGTGTATTGCGAACAAGAAAGCATTTTACAGCCACGTAGAGACACAAGGAGGAATGCATCAGAAACTAACTGCATTTAATGGAGTGTAGAATTGGAAGATAAGTACAAAGTAGGGCCGTAACATGGGGCCACAATGATGCTTTCAATGCTATTGCTGTCGACATGATTTTTGGTGCTAAACAAAGGTTTATTCAGTGTACAGGGCCTAATTGTTTTCCATCATAGGTTAATGTGGCATCTAAAACTAACCTTGAGTGCTTTTTTTTTTTTGGATTATTTTTATCTCAATTAAGATTGTAAATGATTCTTGTGTATTTTTAGCCTTACTACGCTAAAGATATGAAAGTGACCTATTTTATCAAGGTAATTTTAGGTATATTTCAACGAGAGTCCTAAAATGGATGCACAAGATTATTAGAAGTTATAAAACTAGAATACTATTAATTAGAAGCAATTAAGTGTACCTCAAATAAAGAATAACACAGGCGAAATATATTAATATTTCTGTGTCAATATTCAACATGATTCGACATAGATAAAGTGTGCCAAGATAGATTCAAATGAATTTTACTTAGAACTTATTTATTTTAAAAATTAGAATATAGGAATTAGAAATTTAATTGAATTAAAAATCAACGTTGAAACCATCTTATCACCTGATTTCAAAACATGTAGCTGACCAAATAATTACGACAAACAAACCCAGGTTGATGGAGAATGATAGTAAAAAATATTACAAAGAACATGATACATTTTCCCTTGCATTCTGATTTTATTTTTGTTATTAACTTTATGAGCAGGCAAACCCTCAAGGTGCTGGGTCTTCTTGATGAAACACAAGATGATACAAGGCCATCTGTTCCCACAACTTTACAGGCTCCTGAAACAAAATCTTCCATTCATGGTACAGCGCTTACATGATAACCAGAAATAATTCTTGATGACTCACCCGAGGATAACCCCTCCTTTTGGCCTTTGTGGTGACTAAAAAGATTCATGGGCAGTGGCATCCAACTCTTGACCACCCAGTTTGTTGCCAGAGAGAGAAACAAGCATGCAAAGAAATACACTTGGCAATCAGAATGTACATTTGGAGGCAAGGAACAATATACAATAGTACCTAGTTCACTCACCAATACAAGATGCTCCACTTTCGGTAGATATATAACAGTCTGAAGTTGTAGATGAATCATAGCTGTATTCTAATGCCAAAAATTTGTTGTTGATCCTGAGTTCCACTTTGTTCTTCAGGCGTATGTTGCTGATTAGTGATAGTTCAGATGCCCCAAAGTCCTATGCCTCTTTCAGTCCATACATTTTTTTTTAAAATCCATTTTCTTGTTCATCAATGCAACCCATATTATTGCATTGCATGTTGTATATTGTAATTTATGGTGGTTCTTTTTTAGCGAGTTAATTGAGAAGTTGTCAACGGGACAGTCAGTTTGTTGTTTATTATTAATGTTTAGGTAATTATAAAACACTCTGAAGGTTTAGCAATTTTTTTTTTAAATCTAAGATTTAATTCGAATTTATCCTTCTATTTTATTTTTAAATTCTCTTGTGATCCGACAGTTCCTCAATGATGGCAATCCACGAACATGGATGAATCCACAAATGCATGACATACAATGCCGTTGAAATAATGTGTTGACTGACTACATGTCATCGGGTTGAACGTTACTCTTGGTTAGTCATTCAGCTCATCGAGGATGATGTGTTTCTTTGATATGCATTTTAAATTCTAAACTCCAAACTTCGACGTCCTTGGTGAGGATGCCCAATGTGGTTATTCAATGATTAAGAAGTGCACATTGTCATTTTAGATTGTGCTTATCCTGGGCTTAATCAAGTAATGTAATTGAGGATTTTTCTACCCTTTTGCAAATGCCTTATTACCCCCTTGAGGGATAACTTCTCAACTCTATGAAAAAGATCCTAATCTCTCAGTAAATTCAAATAATAATAATAATAATAATAATAATAATAATAATAATAATAATAATAATAATAATAAATTTATACTTAAGGATTAAAAATTCATCGAGACTCAAAACTCAAAATGCTCATCCTCTATACCTTAAATTTTGTATTACAGAAACATTAGGGTATTATCCTCATCTTTACCTTAAATTCTTTTCAAAGAGCTGACAAAATTAAGTTGCACGTAGCAACAATCCAAGAAGCGATGTGTCAATTACTCCCAAATGGCTGTGATGATTGACAGACAAATCGTGACTCATAACTACACTAACATTCCATCAGTTTATCGATAACTGACTGAATACAAACTAATTAAACCAACATCAACAAAATTCCATTACATAAAATTTTATAGAGCAATGATAGGGGAGTAAAAATAAAAGAGTGAAAACTATAATGAATGATGTGGCATGACATGGCATGACGTGACACTTTACATGCACACGTCCGATTATCGCTTGGACACCATCGGCGGCCTTCGGCCGCCGTCCCGAATCAAACTATACCCTAGGGGGCACGGTGAACCCGTCGGAGATCGTGCATGCAAGGTGCCACGTCATTCACTATGATTTTCACTCTCTATTTTCACTCTCCCAATCATTATTCAATTTCTATATATGCATGTTCGACCATTTGTAAATGAGGCGCTAAAAGATCTGTGTCACAAGCGGGCATGATGTGCGTGTTATCCATTTGACCAAAAATATATATATATATTAACAAGCTAGGTTAGATAATATCGAATCTCGAGCGATCAGTCCGACTCCATAGAAATTTTCTATCAGCCGCTAGGATAAATAAAAAAACACTCGATGCGGATGGTCCAGAAGTCCGCCCTATTTAGAAGAAATTTTTTTTATAATATATCATACCTAAGAATTGATCGTGAATATCTAAGATGATAATTAACTATCCTTCCGCAGAAGCCTGGGATGCCTGTTATCCAATTGACCCAGCCACATAATAATGTGGCAATTGGTTAGTGAAATAAAGGATTGCCAACGACTTGCGCACGAGAAAAAGCTAAAAAAATACGTACCTTTTTAAAGTTAAAATCAAGGATTATTTAATATAAAAATAACAGTTTTTTTTCAAAAATTGCAAAACTTTTTCCAAATGGAGAATATGATTTTTTTGGGGGTCAATTTATGCATCATTAAGAAGAAACAATAGGTTGAATCTCTCGTTTATTTAATGCTTATTAATTATTTTAATCCACAATAACTTGGAAAGCATAATTAAATGCTAGCGATGGAAAATCTTTCTTTAATTTATGACTATCACGATCCGATTAGTTGAGAAATAAATAGTTATATGAAATTGTCTGTCTTAGCCAAGAGTGGATTGGATAACAAGTTGGTTGTCATTGAATTCTTTAAGTCAACCTACGTGTCTGACTTTTTATCTTCAAATCACTTCATTAAATATATTAATTATGAAAAAAAAAATTTATAATTACAAATTTTTATATATTAATTATGAAAATACTTTTTATTTAACAACTGTTATAATAATTTTAGCCAAAATAACAAATTTTTATTGGAAAGTAATTTCAATTTAATCAAAATTATTCTAATATTAATTTGTCAAAATTAATTTAATATTAATTAAAATTTCTTAACTTAAAAATTATTCTAATATTATTGGAATAATTTTGACAGAACTATATAATATTATTGAAAAAAGATGAAAAAATAGGACGTACACTTTTTTCTATATAGTTTTTTCCAATCTTGCCGACGTTAGTCTCTACTTTTTTTTTAATAATTAATTTAGTGGGATCTAGTTAGTGCAATCGGTCGGGAGGGGTTTGAATATTTATTTGAATAATCTATTTAAGGGAATTTAATATCAAATAATTTAATTAAGGTTAAACGAGTTGAGTGTAGAGTTCAATAAAGTCAGGGTTAACTTGAAGTGAATAAAAAGTTTAAGCAAGGTCAGATACTTGACAAGTTAGTGGAACGATCTAGTGGGATTAGACAGTGCAAGTTTTAGTGGGATTAGATAGTGAAAGTCCTAGTGAGATTAGAGAAAGGAAAGAGACCTGATTAGAAATTAAAAAGTGAAAGTACTAGCAGGGCTAGATAGTGAATGACTTAATTGAACCGCCACCTTAGCGGCTCCCTGGTCCCGGCCTCATAGGTTTCCAGAGGGAGACAAACCACGGTTATTACTGGTGTGGTGAGGCGCCTGGGGTTGAGGGAATTAATACCAGCAGACCAGGATTTTATCCCCGTGCGCAATTGGCGACCCTCGAACTTGTGACTTTAACCAAATCGGCCAGGTGCCTTACCATCCGATACAGCCCGTGAATGACTTAATTGAGAAAGTAATGTAAGTCCTAATGGGGCTATGTGGTGGAAGACCTAATTGGGAATTAAGAAAACTTAGTTTTAGTTGAGAACTAGATGGGTCAGTTGAGAGTTGAACATTTGATAAAGAGAGAAGTTTTACATAGTAAACTTGAAGCAAGTGAACCTAATATGTTAGGTAAATTAAGTACTAGATTTTGTATGTTTTGTATTTTTCTTGCGTGTTTGTTTTACAGGAAAACATAGTTGGACAAAGACTTGAGCAAGACCAGTTGGGAACTGGTTTGTGCAATTGGACCCATAGTCCAGTTGACCGGAAGGTAGTCTGGTCGACCGAAAAGTCTGGTCAACTAGAAGGGTCCGATCAAAGTGATTGAGTTTCGCATGAGTCGAGTCTCGGATAAGTTGTGATTGAGCTCCAAGCAACCAGAGGGTGTTCCAGTCAACCTAAAGGTTAAGACTTAGCTTGAAGAAGATCAAATTTGTAGTTGAATCGGCGAAGGCCTAGTCGCCCGAAAGAATATCAATCAAGCTCTATAAAAAGAGAGTTGAGGCAACATCTTCCATGCAAAAAGTGCAAGGAAAATTGTTGTGGCATTCAGGGTTCTCAATCGGTTCTACACAAGTTTGTTTGTTTTATATTTGTACTTTCAATTCTTATTTTTATACTTGTGATTGTCTTATAAAATTTGTAAGATTTTTCTCAGCTTCCGAAAGATTTTCAAAAATAAAAAAATATTAGTGTTCACATTGAGACATAGCCTTGCACGTAACACACATGGTGTGAACCAAATAAGTTTATTGGTATTTTTTTTCTTGTCTTGCTCTTTAAGTTATTATTTTGCTACGCTACTAACAACTCTGATAGAAAATAAACGATGAAAAATATTAATGCTATTCGACCTTCTAGCGACAAATTGATCCTATCCTATCTTTATGTAATACTTTAAATCTAATTACACACTTGACTTAGCATTCAAATGCAAATGCCATCTTTGATAACGACAACATATGCCCTCAGTAACATCAAGGCCGGTGGAAGTATTAATTACAATTAGAATTTATGAGGAGTATTAAATAGTTAAATATAATAAGAAATTAAATTCGTGGTCCTTAACAAAATTTCAACTCAAGGAACTATTTAGTGGTTAGCTTTCAGAGAGTCTTTGAATAAAGAATAACATATTCTAGGATGTAGTTGCCTGTATCATGAGCTTTGAGTAGGGTTGTGAGTAGAAGGAAGTTAGAAATTGATGAAAAGTATAAATTTGTGTTAAGGGGAGATGGTTGTATTGTTGTTGCCTTCCATTCACCTCTCTTTCATCCTTATTCTTATATCTCATATATCCGAAGAGGACGCGGGGTCTGCTGGCTCGGTCCCTTGATTGTGAGGGAATAAGTCTACATTAATGTTTATATTCAATTATGAGCTGTGAATAATAAATTAAGTTCCTATTCAAGTTTTAATTAACTAAACATAATTGTCGTAGATTGGACAATCGAGTAGTCAATTGGAGGGGTCCATGGGCTCCACCACAATTAAACAATATTCGAGATTTTATGATTATGAAGTGAACGTTTTCTCTTCAACACTTTATTTATATTTCTATGCATACTTGTATAAAGTTTCTCCACCAATAATAAATGATAGCTTTTGGGATAGGCCAGGGAAATAAGAACATGACTATAAATCATATAAAATTGTATTGTTAATATTGTTTATTATTTATATTATATTTATATAGTGATCTAATTCGACATGTTTTTTTTTAATTCTGATGTCTAACTACTTTGAAATGATTAATATAAAAATCGATCTAATTCATAAAAATTTTCATCGATATGAATAAATTAGGAAATACGAATTACTCATAGTCATTGCACCACAACTAACGTTCTAGGATTATTTTTCTGGCTTTTTATCAAAAGGTATATCTAAGAATTGATATTTATCAAAAGATGTACTATAGTTTTATTTTTATCAAAGGACGTACCTATTTTAGTGAACTTCCTTTATACCCCTCCTGTCAAATACTGCATGTCTTTCTCATTCTCTTTCTCAGTAACAAATTCCGAGACAATTAAACATGTTTTTTCAGACTTTTCATTTTAAAATAATATATTATGAAATCAGCTTAAAAAGTAAGGTAAAGAAATAAAAAATATTTCAGTTAAAAAAATATCTCTTCCAACGTGATTGTAAAAATATAAAGAGACGATTTTTTATATTTGATTAATATAAATTAATATATTAAATAATATTTAATAAACATATTAATATATAAAAAAATTATCAAAACACGTAATTTCATATTCAAACGCAGGGTCTAAAATCGCGCTAGGAGGGCCTGAATATAGATGTATTCAGGCCCTCCTAGGGCCTGAACACAGATGTGTTCAAGCCCTAGGAGTTGATTTTTATCAACTTGATTCTACATTTATTTCTATATAAATGATAGTGAAACTTGATAAAAATTAATTTTTATAAAAATTAATTCCTTGCAGATTCTGTATCAACTTAATTTTAAAAAACTATCAGTGGGTTTATAAATTATGTTGCAATAGAAATTTTTTAGGTCTATCAGTGAGTTTTCACCAAAACCCACTGATGGACCTAGGATATTTGGATTTCGTAAAACCCAATATCAATAGTTAGAGTTGAGCTAGGAGATGATATATTTGATGTCCAAACTTCTAATGATTATAAATTATGTTGCAATATGAGTTTTTAGGTCTATCAGTGGGTTTTCACCAAAACTCACTGATGGACCTAGGATATTTGGATTTCTCAAAACCCAATATCAATAGTTAGAGTTTAGCTAAGAGATGATATTTTTGGTGTCCAAACTTTTAATGATTATAAATTATGTTGCAATAGGAGTTTTTTAGGTCTATCAGTGGGTTTTCACCAAAACCCACTGATGTTCTCATACCGTATCAGTTGACACAGAACGATGCAACAACAATGTAGAATCATAGCTTGTTTTAGCTGATCAATATATATTATTATCTCTCTTAATTATTTATGTATATTTATTAATTTTACAAAATCATACAGGGTCTGAAATCTTTGATTTCAGACCCATGTTCATTTCAGGCCCTACGCGGCCTAAAATCATGTGTTATGATAGGTTTTTTTACGTAAGTCTGAAACATAAAAAAATATCTCTTTATATTTCTGAAATCACAATAAAAATAGCTGAGAAAGACTAACAGACTTAAAAATCTTTTGAGCATCTTCAAAATTGACTCTAAGTTGATAACTTAGAATATATTTGGACTTATAGTTATTGTAGAAATCTACCAGACTTAGAATGAGTCCAATCAGAACTTGCTAAGTTCATCCATGAGTTTTGACCGGAATTTATCGATAAACCTAGGAGTTTTGGATTTTTGAAAACTTACCATGAGATAGGAAAGGTGAGTGTGGAAAAGGTATATATGGCGTGTAATTCTAGTCTTGAGCCTCGTAAATGAAGTTGTATGATTGAGTGTCAATTGACACAGACACTGATGCTGGTTTTGAATGATCAACACCACTGTTGTGTTGTTATTCGAAAATTAACACCATAATGTTATATTCTTCTCACATATCGTGGTGTTTGTTTTAAAAAATCGGCATCACTATGGTGCTAATCTTCAAAGGAAGATCAACACCACTATGGTGTAGATCTTCGAAAATCAACACCATAGTATTTTGAAAGTTTAAAATTCTTTTAATCACTATCAGGAAGGTCTTGGAATAGTAAGAGGGGCAAATTTGGACTATCATTAACTAAATAAACCATAGGAATTGGAATTAGTCCCATCAGAGTTGGCTAAGTCCATCAATAGGTTTTGACCGAAATTCATTGATGGATCTAAGAGATTTGGATTTATGAAAAATTAAATAAGATGGAAGAGATGAGTGTGGAGAAGGTGGATATGGTGTGAAATTCTATTTTTGAGTTCCTACACGAAGTTATGAGCTCATGCCAATTGATACAAAGCCTGAAACTTATGAAACTTTTGAGCAATGTTGAGAATGTTTTATGATGATAACAAAGAGCACATTTAGACTCCTGAGCACTACAGAAATCTACAGGAGTTGAAATGAGTCCAATTGGAGCAAGAGAAGTTCATTGATGGATTTTGACTGAAACCCATTATGGACCCAAACGAATTGGATTTTTTAAAACTTGCAATAAGATGGAAAAAGTGACTGTGTAGAAGGTGTATATGGAGCATAATCCTAGCCCTGAGACCCATAAGTCAAGTTATGATTGCATGTCAATTAGCATATATACTGATTTGATTTTAGAAGATTAGCACCACTATGGTATTGATCTTCTGAAACCAGCACCATAGTGTTATATTTTTCTCACACATGGTGGTGGTTTTCAAAGATCAGCACCATTATGGTGCAGATCTTTAAAGACCAAAATCAAAGTGTTATGACAAGTTTAAAATACTTTTGATCACGGTTGGGACCCATAGTTTATGAGGCTCAGAACTAGTCAGGCACATTATAACTATCTTGTATACACTTTCCTTGTCTAGTACATACTCCTTTTTCCCATAATTCCAACTCCTTTAGCTCCATCTATAGGATCGAGAAAGCATTAGGGGGGGGGGGGGGTGAATAGTGCTCATGACTTTTTCACATTTTCATAAAATAAGTACACGGCAGAAACCAAAAAGAAAAGACAACCAATGCTTACACACTTTCTTTTATTTGGTTTGGAGCCCATGATGATTCCTACTCGAAGGCTCATAATCGTTGATTGCTTACTATAAACAATCACTATTAATCTAAAATCTTACAAGAGTATAAATGCAAAAGTACAATTTACAAACTTACGTATATCGACAAACTTGAAGATCAAAGCTTGAGCGCCATTATCAGAGCGTTGCAGCGTCGAACAACAGTTTTCAGACTAGCACTTGAGCACTTAGATCGTAGGAAATTTGATGTCTGAAGCTACTGTTTGAAGCCCTTTATAAAGATAGTTCTGGGCACCTAATTTTGGTCTGGACGCTTGATTTGGCTGACATGTCGACTCCTCATCGAAACTTGATCTGTCAAGCTTATCTAGCTCCGAGCACTTGATTCTGATATGGGTGCCTGGACTATGACGTAGGTCCACCAAACACCAGGTGCTATGTAACGGCCGGAAATTTTTCAATTTTTTTTCAAAATAAAAAGAAATTAAAATTTTCATTTGTAGAGTAAAAATAAGTCAAAGCTGAGGCTCGAACCAAGGACCCTTAGCATTTGTTTATGTTTCCATTAGGTGGTGGCAAAGCATCACATTGAGATATAGAAACAATTGAAGATATGTGCCAGTAAGCTAAGCACCTATTAGGTGGTGGCAAAGCATTTGCTTAAGTTTCCATTAGGTGGTGGCAAAGCATCACATTGAGATATAGAAACAATTGAAGATATGTGCCAGTAAGCTAAGCACCTATTCATAGAAGTTGCTTCAACTTCCACTTAGTATATAAAGGAATAGAAAGAGGAGGAAACAAAAGGTTTCCTCACTTCTTCTTCTTCCTCTTGAGAGAGAACTAGGGTTTCTTCTTGTGCCTAAGTTCCGGCGACTGTGCGAAGGATGTGGACGAAGGGTTAGATCCTGAAGATAGTTCCGCATTAGATCTAACGCTCGGTACTAGTGAGTTTAGTAAACACCAAGTAAGTAGATTACTCACCTGCAGTAAAAGTTAGTCTTCGTATATTTTTCGTAGAAATTGATTCTTCACCTACAGTAAAAGTTGTTCTTCGTATATTTTTCATAGAACTTGATTCTAAGTCTTTTGTGTGTGTGATCTAAGTATAGCAAGACCAAGGTCTTGATTTGCCCCAAAATGAGTTTTGGAATTAGGGCACGCAAGGTGCTCGATGAAAGTATAGAGTAAGACCAAGGTCTTATTAGCCCTAGAACATGTTTTGGGACTAAGGCACGCAAGGTGCATTGATGAGTACAAGACCAAGGTCTTGATGTGTCCCAAACAAGTTTTGAGAACATTACTTTTTTTTTTAAGTACAAAGAATATGCAAAGTGTAAGCATTATAAGTACAAGCATTACAAGTTTTAAGTATATTACTTTTATTAATTGGCATGTACCGGGCCGAGACCCACAGAGATCTAGGCGAGCCTAGTAGAGATGCTCTAATAGGGTTCGGTGGGTAGCTACCCCGAAACTTATTAGGAATACACGCATTGGTACTATGCCGGACCCAAAAGCAGGATGTTTATCTATTTTAAAGTATAAGAGTATACAAGTTTTCAAAAGCAAGCATTTGTTCCAAGCATGTTAAGCATTTTTCATTTCAAGCAAGGTTTTCAAATGCAAGCATTTGTTACAAGTGTATTCATGAGCATATTCATGTTAAGTATAACATTTCCAGTTACATATGTTTTTAAAGCAAGCGTTCTTTTAAGCATGAGCATGTTTACTATTGATTGCATGTTTTGTGAGAGTAGGATCTATTTACTAAGCAATTTGCTCATAGTTTGCATCCTTTTACTGCAGATAAAGGTAAAGAAAGGATGTAAGTCAAGGAGGCTAACGCAAGGATGATTGGTGTCAGTGGCGGCGGAACCGTGGAGTGAGAACATGGGATGAGACTTGCTTAGTGTTAATTTTATTATTTCCGCAAATATTATAAGTTTGAGTTGCTATAGATGGTTCATGAAATAGCACAAGTAACATGATTATGAGTTCTAACTATAGTTGAAATAGAAGTGTTTTTATTTGAGTTGTTCATATGTTTCTAAAGTTTGGAATCGAATTTCCAGATGTTTCAGTCAACTGCTCAAGGTAGCAGTCGACTGCTGATAACTACAATTTTGTTGTTTATTTTAGGCTCTAAAATCCATGTTTGATCCACATTTTATATGCTTAAGTTTGCATTTATATTAGGTTTCATGTATTTCCTCTATTTTGGGCTTTTAAATCAAATCTTTCTATATTTGAGATATTTTTGGCATTACTTGTGAATCTAATTTTGTAGGTTTCAAATGATCATGGACCTAGATCAAATTGGGTCGAACTTGAGTCAGCATTGGATCCGGATCAAAGGGATCAAGCATCGGGTTAATATGAGCTGTCCATTCAAAGAACGGCTAGATCTGAGCCATCCATTAACTTCCGATCAATCCAAGTTCAGGATAGGGCTAATCATGACCCTAGATCAAGATCTAAAGTTTGAACCCAATCGGAGCACATCTGGCCGTCGGATCAAGCTTAAAGGAATCTCAACCATCCAAGCAAGAGAAGGGATGATCTAGACCATCGGCCACAGATCTGGTTGATCCGAGCTAAGGCAAGGTAGATCAGGACCATTGATCAAGATCTAGGGAGTTTGAGTCAGATCGGACTTGATCTGACCGTCGAATGGAGCAAAGAAGATCTCGGTCGTTCAAATTCAAATGGTTTTAATTAAAAGGGAATTCCTCTTCCGCTCGAAGGGTCGTCGCGTGTCGCCAGTTCTTCAGTAGCAGAGTTTTCAGATCGCATTTCTCCAGTTCTTCTTCATCGTTTTCTTCGCAATTTCTTTTCCCGATCACGCGGCCACATCAATTCGCTTGTCGTCAAGATCTCAGATCGCGGAGGTAAGGATTCCAGTTCAGTTTTGCTAACTAAATCGCGCAGCTGAGAGGAACTTTGGAGAGGGTTTCATTGGAGCTCCGATCCACTGAATTCTTCATCCGATCGCGGCTGTCTTCATCGAGCTGATGCCATCAGAGCTTCAGAGGGGTTCTCCGAAGTAATTTGAGGGTGTCTGAACGAGATTGGCACTCGGTGTAAGGAGAAGATCGCGGGATTCAGCTTCTGACCGATCGGGTTGATCGGACAGAGGGGACCATGACCGATCAGAGGAAGGCCTGATCGGTCGGGTTGACCGATCAGGAAGAGCAGAACTAGAATTGAGCTAGGATGTTTCTTCTTCTTCGTTGATCTTTGAGCTAGGGGGTTCATAGCTCATCCTTTGTGTGACGGCAAAGGGAAGTCTTGTGATGAACTGATTTGATGTTTTAATTAGGTTTATTTTGGTTTTAAACATGCATTTCTTCAAGTTGTTCTAGTTGTTGCCATTACATTTCAAGTCATGTGCTTAAGCCAAGTTTTGATCTAGCTTTCTTTAATCTGCAATTACTTTCATGCAATTAGTTCTTTGCAATTTATTTTCTGCAATTAGTTCTTTAAGTTCAATTCTATAGTTTGAATTTACTTGCTCAATTGCCAATTAGGTTAGTTTAGTCCTTGCAATTTCCTCAGTTCATTGCCTTGCTTAGTTAAGCCTATTTCTTTCCAAGTGTTATTTCATATTGTCAATCCTTATTCGCAAAAACCCCCATTTTATCTAGAAAACCCAAAACATCAAACGACAAATAAACTTGCAAGCTCGAGTTAAACATTCATTCAACTAGTCCTTGGAAATATACGACCTGAGACCCCTCTACTACATTTAATCTTTGTTAGCCAAAGGGTTTTCAGCTTTATAAATATCTAAATTTGTGGCCCACATTCGTGACAGTTATATTGGGTCCCATCAAATTTTTGGCGCGTTGCCGGAGACTAACTAGTTGAGTTTGTTTAAATTAAGCTTGTGTTTAATATTTATACTCTTTGATTCTATTTTCATTTGCTTATTCTTTTGTATACATTTGCTGCCATTTTAGTTTGTTTGTGGCCAGGACTGCAGGTGGTGATCTTGAGAGTTTGAGAAGCTATTGAAATTTTTTCTATTCATTCAAGCAGTTTCATGGCAGAGTATCAGTATTTTCAGAATTTTCAGCAGCCTTGTCAGAATTTTCAGCAAAACTTTCAACCATTCCAGCCCTATTCAAATTTTCATCAACCCAATTATCAGTTTCAACATCAACTTCAACAATTTCAGCAAAATTTTCAGCCAAGTCAACCTTTTCAACAATTTCAGCAGCCCTATGATAATTTTCAGCAAAACCAACCTTTCAATCAGCTACAACAGCAATTTCAACCATAATTCCAAAATTTTCAGCAAGGTTACAACCCTAATCAGCCATGTTTTCAACCATACAATTAGAGTTTCCAGCCCACTCAATTTCAGTCTTCACCGCCACAAATTTGAACCTCAGATTTAGAATTTCCAGGGCTACAATGTTCAGTAGTTTCAACCATGTTCCCAGCCTAATTTTCAGCAATTCCAACAACCAAATCAATCATTTGATCAGCCCCAACAATTTCAATTTCAGAATTCACAGCCTACTTATAATTGTGAGCAACCTAATGCTACATTTCAAGTGCAACAGGAGTCCTATATTCATCAAGAAGACTTTGAAGATTCTAGAGAGCTTGAGGCTCAACAGCAAAGGCTGGAGGAGATGTTACAACAACTTTTGTTACAACAAAAATATGATTCTCCTCTTAAAGATTGTGAAAGACGCCTTGGACAATTGGTTAATCAAATGAATCAAATGCAAGCCCAAAGATCAAGCCAATCACCTTCTCAAGCCACTTTTAATTCTAAGGGGTATGATTGTGAGCTAACTTTGAGGAATGAAGAGGTTGTTTTAAGTCTAAACATTCCAAAGGATGATTTTTCTGAAAAATTCTAGCATCTTATTTTCCCACTCAAAACAGCCCCGGAGTTGATTTTATATCAGTTCAAGGTGACCCTAGTGCAAGCCTAAGATCTTCTTCAATTGATCTTGCAAATTTGGTGGAAGAAGAAGAAGAAATCATCAAAATTAGGACACCTACAGCATGCATTCCTCCGGAAATTCCTATTCAGAGTTCTTTTCCAAAATTTTCAGCTCAAGAGGAGGAGCCAAAAGTCTCTTTTACCTTCTCCCAGCACCCCAGAGAGGATCCTCCTAGTATTAGCATGGACATTCCAGATGAGATTGTTGAGGCAGAGTTATTTGCTGATGATGTTTTACTGAACATAGTGGGTGGAGATTTGATTTCAGAGAAAGCTGAGGATGAATTAGCTATAGAGGAAGTGGAAGAGATGGATGGAAAAGCATGTGACAGCCTTGAATTCGAAGTTGAAGCTCCAAAGGACCTTTCTCACCTTTTGTTTTGTGATGATATAGTTTTTGTTGGTCCTAATTTTTCTAATATGGTTGTTGCAGATATGGTTGATAAAGCATGCATTGGAGATGATTCTACAGGTGTAGGGGATTGCACAGAGCCCCAGGGACCACCACCATTGACTGATATATTAGAAGATTCAGAGGATCAGTATGAAAGTGTAGGGACTTGCATGGTGGAAGCAAGGGTCCAAGAATCTCCTTTCTTAGTTGAATGTTCATCAGAACCTGAGCCTAAAGTGGAGTTTGCACATGACCAGGAGGAGACCATAGTTACATCTACTTTTGTAGAACCTCCAGGTATTCTTCAGCATGATCAGGTAAGTATTTCTCCTGTTTCTTTAGAAGAACTCATAGAGGTACCTAGGGTTGAGTTTGTTGGTTGTGATGATATTCTTGACACATCTTATGTAGAGATTAATTTTGAAAAATTCATTGAGGTATCTATTATTGGTTGTGATAAATCTTTTGATACATCTTATGCTGAAATTGATTGTGAAAAACTCATAGAGGCACTTAAAATTGATTTAGTTGAATGTGAAGTATGTTGTGATACATCTTTTGTAGAAATTGATTGTGAAAAATTTTTAGAGGTGCCTAAAGTTGATTTTGTTGAATTTGATGCAATTTTTGATACATCCTATATAGAAGCTGATTGTGAACAATTCATAGAAGAACCTAGGGTTGAATTTGTTAAATGTGAAACATTCCTTGATATACCTTATGTAGAGACTGGTTGTGAAAATCCTATAGAGGTACCCAAAATTGATTTCATTGGTTGTGATAAGTTTCTTGATATACCTTTGGTGGATATTAATTGTGAAAAACTCATTGAGGTACCAAAAATTGATTTTATTGGATGTGATACATTTTTGGATACATTTTATATAGAGATTGATTGCATTGCATTTCTGTCTTACCCTATGCGCGTGAGAGAGGTATTGCATGGTTTTGCAGGGTCACGTAGACTTCTGGAGTGGGTGCTCTATCTAAACAGACTTCAACCTCCTGGAAGGACTTCCAAAAGGCATCAAGAGGGCGCAGTAGATCTTACTTTAATTTATAGCACTCCACTTCTAAAATGGATGTTCTACCTTAATCGTCTTAGGCCACCTGAACATTTTTCTGTAAAGTTTAAGTGTGGGGGGAGTAATGCACCATATGTTGATGCAGTCTAACCCTGATTGTTGTTTTGGTGTTGACACCGATTTAAGTTTTGATTTAAGTCTGGTTAAACACATAGGGATTAAGTCCTAGTCGTGGACTGGGCATGAAAAGTCCTAACTTGGAGGGTTGGGTGAAAAGTCCTAGCTTGGAGGGCTAGGTGAAAAGTCCTAACTTGGAGGGTTAGGTGAAAAGTCCCAACTTGGAGGGTTAGGTGAAAAGTCCTAGCTTGGAGGGTTAGGTGAAAAGTCCTAGCTTGGAGGGCTAGTTGAAAAGTCCTAACTTGGAGGGTTGGGTGAAAAGTCCTAACTTAGAGGGCTAGGTGATGAAATCCTGGTGAATGAAGCCAGGTCCTAGCTTGGGAAGCTAGGTTGAAGTCCCAGTGAGTGAGACTGGGCACGGAGTCTTGGTCCGGGGGACTAAGAACGAGTCAGAGAAGGGCTGGAGGCTTGTTCTCGTGACTTAGAATGGATTTGACCTTGCCTGGATCGGTCTGGTGACCGATCAGGGAAGTTGGCACGAAGTTCACTCCTGGATCGGTCTGGTGACCGATCAGGGCACAGCCTGATTGGTCTGGGGACCGATCTGGAGTGTGCAGCAGACTGCTGGATAGGTCTGTGGACCGATCTGGAGTGTGCAGCAGACTGCTGGATAGGTCTGTGGACCGATCTGGAGTGTGCAGCAGACTGCTGGATAGGTCTGTGGACCTATCTGGAGTGTGCAGCAGAATGCCAGAACGGTCTGGTGACCGATCAGGGAGAGAACAGAAACCTTGGTTGGATACTGTTTAGCACTAGATCGATCTGGTGACCGATCCAGAATGCCAGAACGGTCCGGTGACCAATCCACAACCTAGGATCAGATGTCCGCGATTACGGTTTTCTCACAGTGGACCGATCAAGCTTGAGCCTGATCGGTCAGTGCCTATCCTGATCGGTCTGGTGACCGATCAGGCCTCACTCTGATCGGTCCGGTGACCGATTAATAGCTGTAACTTTAATTCGAAATCACTGTCAGACGCTCTAATCGCGTCTGTTTTCTCTTCGATTCTCTGATACACTGCTAATATGTTTTGATATGCATTGCTAAGTGTCTGTTGGAGTGTGCAGGTGATACAAGAGGATTCAAATACTCAAGAAGGGTCAATGGAGGACTTTCCATGGAGCAGGTTTGGATCTATTGTGTTTTCAGGTCTCAACGGCGTCTAGCGCAACTGGCAACTGACGAAGGCGCGGCTGGTAACTGACGGAGGCTCAGCTGGAGGAGTGTCCAGTGGACTGAGTGCTCAAAGAGGTTAGTGAGTCAGGGTGTGAGTCAGTGGTGCTGATGGAGCTGGCGACGTTGAGCAGGAGCTTAAGAGACGAAGCTGGAAGCAGAGGAGCGGAGGTGAACGAGACAGAAACTTGGGAAGTTTGGCTGGGCTGTGTTCGAGCTCTCTGTTGCTTTGTACTTAAGCGTTCTACTACATCCTTGTGAGATCTGAGTGAGCATTCCTTCTTGTGTGATCTCCTGTACTCAAGTTCCATCATCCGTGAGATCTGTGGAGAGGTTTCTCCACCGAGAAGGAGGCTCTATCTTATCCGGGTTCACCGGGGCTTGATCTGCCGACGATCAAGGAATTGCCCACCTTACGGGCACGCCAAGGATTAGGGGCAAGTTATCCCCGAATCTTGTACATCGCTATGTCGTTTGGTTTGATGTTTTTGTTTTGATTTATGTTCTTCAATTCTGTTTCTGCATACTCTGTTTTCCTCTAGCTTCCACTGTGCTACTAACATTTGAGATGCAGAAATTTGATAGTGCTAAAGTTTAAGTGTTTGGCTACATTCACCCCCCCCCTCTCTAGCCATCCAAGTTCCAACACCATAATATGGATCACATGAAGAATGCTCTCTCTACCACCCATACTCCTTCACTACCGCAATGGAGGTTATTCCTTGATCGACTCCGACCGCCAGAAATAAAGGGGAGTTTGTTCTTTCTTGCATTTTATTTCATTGCATGTTTCTTTTTTATATTTTCTAGAAGTAAAATTTTCTTTTAAAAATGAGTTCTTGTTAATAAATGCTTGGTTAGTATAGAATGCATAAGAGTCATTGTAGATACCATTTTACCCTTTTGACATTTTATTTCTTGCATGACTAGGAATAAATGTATCATCTAGATTCTCTTATATCATTTTAGAGTCCCTTGAAAGCAAATTAAATTTGGTTGTTAAAACTTAGGATTTGACCATTGGATGAAAATTCTTGGTTGCTTGAGTACTTCTTAGTTATGGACTCTAGATTGACGACTTGAGATAAATTCTTTTTACCTAGTGAGGATTAGCCTTAATTGTGAGATACACACATGTGATTGTACTCTAGAACTTGCTTAGGTTCTTTCAAAGCTATATTTCTATGATTGGACCACATTTATAGAGGTGAATCACTTTGTTTCCTTTCTCATATCATTTTTGCAATTTTGTTTGTTTATCTACTTTGAATTCCATTTTCCTTCCCTAATCATTCATGTTCATCATAATCTTTTCCTTTGGACTTGGTACCTTAATGTTTCTTAATGTTACTTTGCCCGAGACGGACAAAAGTTTAAGTGTGGGGAGGACGCAAGCATTTGATCAAATCTTGAAGGTAAAATTGAAACAATTGGCAACCAACAAGCAAAGATGTGCCAATTTGAAGGATTTTGTATCAAGAATGAGTTGCAAGCATACCCATTAGCTCAGTTGCAAGAAAAAGAAAATTTTGTGTGATTTGAAAAGTGAAAGAAAAGTTAGAGAGCAAAGACACATCCTTAAAAGATCAAATTATGGATAGGAAACAAGTTCCATTGGACCGAGTATCAAGTAAGAACAAAAGGATGATCTAATTCCATATTATCAAGTTGAAAAGTTTAGAAAGGCTATACATTTCAGATTTCGCAAGTTGGAGTTAGTTATTGGAAGGCATTGAAGAAAAAAAAACACAGAAGGAAACTCAGCTGCAAAGAAAAACAGAGAAAGAGAACAGTTGAAAAACAAAAGAGAAGAAAAGAAAAAGACAAAGAAAAGTCATTAAGTGGAAGAGAGTGATGGGTTAGATTCTGTATTTGAAGATGTGAACAAGGGATCAAGTATCAAGGGTGAGTTATAGATGGAAAGAAGACAAATCTCAACAGAGCAGTTTCAGGATCCTGCAGATTTAGCTACTGATCGTCACCTGATCGGTCTCCAGACCGATCAGGAGCTGTCTAGAACGTTCCTAGTCCGATCAGCAGATGTCTGATCGGTCCCTTGACCGATCAGTGGAGGCTGGCACACTGTTTCTTGAGGTTTCTCATCCGAATTAGTTGATCCTTAACCCCCTTGGCTCAGAATTAATTAGAGGGCATCAAAAGAGGGCAAAGTGCATTGGGAAACATTTTTGGAGTGTCCAAGTCTTCCACTTTCTCTACTTTTTCCATATTTTCTTTATCATGCATATTTTCTATACTTTTTTTCATATTTTCTTACCATGCTATATTTCTTTTCCATATTTCCTTGTCATATCACATCTCTTTACTTTCTTTATCATAAGTCATAAGTATAAAAGTTCATCAATTTCCTATTTCATTTCTATCATTTCATATATCTTCTTTAACTTGTTTGAATAAGCTTTTGTAGATGTGGATGCAATTCATGAATAATGGTGGAGAGTAGATAATAAGCAAGCCTATGGTAGTGCAAGAACCATGGTTGTGTTGGAGAGAGCTCCACTTTTCATCAAAAATGTAGAACTGAGGAAGAGAGCCACTTTGAAAGTTCTCTTGCAAGGTTTTTTGAGTTAATTCATCTCAATGAGTCATGATAGATGAAGTATGCTAAGTTGTTGATTTAAGGACAAGATACTAGTCCATTGAGCTTAGACTTTTGAGAATTGACAACCCTAGGTAATTTCCTTTCAATTGCTTCTAACTATGATTGAGACTAATCTAGGAGGATACATCTTAGGCTTACTAATAGCTTGTGTGAGACGCCCAATAGTAAGTGTGGGGGAGTTGATAACTACCATTTTGTTGTTTATTTTAGGCTCTAAAATCCATGTTTGATCCACATTTTATATGCTTAAGTTTGCATTTATATTAGGTTTCATGTATTTCCTCTATTTTGGGCTTTTAAATCAAATCTTTCTATATTTGAGATATTTTTAGCATTACTTGTGAATCTAATTTTGTAGGTTTCAAATGATCATGAACCTAGATCAAATTGGGTCGAACTTGAGTCAACATTGGATCCGGATCAAAGGGATCAAGCATCGGGTTAATATGAGCCATCCATTCAAAGAACGGCTAGATCTGAGCCATCCATTAACTTCCGATCAATCCAAGTTCAGGATAGGGCTAATCATGACCCTAGATCAAGATCTGAAAGATTGAACCCAATCGGAGCACATCTGACCGTCGGATCAAGCTTAAAGGAATTCAACCATCCAAGCAAGAGAAGGGATGATCTGGACCATCCGCCACAGATCTGGTTGATCCGAGCTAAGAAAAGGTAGATCATGACCATTGATCAAGATCTGGGGAGTTTGGGTCAGATCGGACTTGATCTGACCGTCGGATGGAGCAAAGAAGATCTCGGCGTTCAAATTCAAATGGTTTTAATTAAAAGGGAATTCCCTCTGCTCGAAGGGTCGTCGCGTGTCGCCAGTTCTTCAGTAGCAGAGTTTTCAGATCGTGTTTCTCCAGTTCTTCTTCATCGGTTTCTTCGCAATTTCTTTTCCCGATCGCGCGACCACATCAATTCGCTTGTCGTCAAGATCTCAGATCGCGGAGGTAAGGATTCCAGTTCAGTTTTGCTAACTAAATTGCGCAGCTGAGAGGAGCTTTGGAGAGGGTTTCGCTGGAGCTCCGATCCACTGAATTCTTCATCCGATCGCGGCTGTCTTCATCGAGTTGATGCCATCAGAGCTTCAGAGGGGTTCTCCGAAGTAATTTGAGGGTGTCTGAACGAGATTGACACTTGGCGTAAGGAGAAGATCGCGGGATTTAGCTTCTGACCGATCGGGTTGATCGGACAGAGGGGACTCTGATCGGTCCCATGACCGATCAGAGGAAGGTCTGATCGGTCGGGTTGACCGATCAGGAAGAGCAGAACCAGAATTGAGCTAGGAAGTTTCTTCTTCTTCGTTGATCTTTGAGCTAGGGGGTTCATAGCTCATCCTTTGTGTGACGGCAAAGGGAAGTCTTGTGATGAACTGATTTGATGTTTTAATTAGGTTTATTTTGGTTTTAAACATGCATTTCTTCAAGTTGTCTAGTTGTTACCATTACATTTCAAGCCATGTGATTAAGCCAAGTTTTGATCTAGCTTTCTTTAATCTGCAATTACTTTCATGGAATTAGTTCTCTGCAATTTATTTTCTGCAATTAGTTCTTTAAGTTCAATTCTATAGTTTGAATTTACTTGCTCAATTGTCAATTAGGTTAGTTTAGTCCTTGCAATTTCCTCAGTTCATTGCCTTGCTTAGTTAAGCCTATTTCTTTCCAAGTGTTATTTCATATTGTCAATCCTTATTCGCAAAAACCCCCATTTTATCTAGAAAACCCAAAACATCAAACGACAAATAAACTTGCAAGCTAGAATTAAACATTCAGTTAACTAGTCCTTGGAAAAAAACGACTTGAGGCCCCTCTACTATATTTCTATCTTGTTAGCCAAAGGGTTTTTAGCTTTATAAATATCTAAATTTGAGACCCACATTCGTGACAGCTATTTTGGGTCCATCAACTGCCCTCAGTGAATTCAAGGGAACAGAAAGATTGGTTGAGTGATTTTCAGGTAGAGTCGACTGATCAGTCGACTGGTAGTCCCACCAGTCGACTGGTCCATGGCCATCTTTCAAACAGAAAGATTGGTCGAGTGACTCGGGCGAGGAGTCGACTGCACCTATCATCAGTCGACTGGGAGCAATGTAAAAGAAAAGAAAAAAAATGAAAAGAGAAGAAGAAGAAATTGTGACCTCCCTCTAAGGTTAAGGTTTAGAAGAGAGGGTAGTTACAGGTTTAGTATCAGAGCAAATTTCCACCCTTCCGCCACACTGACATCAAGCATCAGTCATGCCGCCTACCAAGTAAGGAAGTGCATATCCTTAGTTTTATATACTTGTCTTTATTTGCCAATTGGTATCAATATATGCTATTATGTGCATGAAGATAGTGAAGCAATAATGCCTCTATTCTCTTTATGATATAGAGTAAGAGAATGCCAAGAGGACGTGCCAGGAAGGCCCAAAACGAGGAGCAAGCTCCTAGAGGGCAAGAGGCAACAGAGTCAGTAGCACCACCAAATCTTTTAGAGGTGGTGGCTCAATTGCAATGGCAACTTGTAGAACAGCAGCAAGTTATTGCCACCATGATGGCTAACCAGCAGGCCGCCCCTATTATCCCGTCGGTGGCGAATGTAATGGCACCAGTGGTGACCGAGGTTCCATCGGATGCATCTGTAGTCCCGGCAAGGGGGGTAAGGCAAGAAGCATACCTCATCCAATGGCAGAAACTGAAGCCCGAGAACTTCTCAGGCACAAGCGAACCATGGGATGCCCAAGCATGGTTTAAAACTCTGGAGAGCATAGTAGAGCTGCTGGACTAGCCTGAAGTAGAAAAGATAAAGTGTGTGTCTTTCTGTCTTACGGGAGATGCTAGATGTGGTGGGAGAGAGTCAAAGCCAAGAGAAATGTCAGCCAGATGACATAGGTCGACTTCGAGACCGAGTTCTTCGAAGAATATTTCCACATGCGAGTAACCAACAAGCATTATGATGAATTCACGGAATTCAGACAAGGAGAACTATTCGTGGATGAAGCAGTGAAGAAGTTCAACCGGCTAGCTCGTCTGTGGCCAGAGCTAGTTGGCACTGAAAGAGAAAGAGTCAGGCTAATGCTAAAGATGTTAAGGACTGAGATAGCTTTAAATGTGGCCAGCGGTGTTAATAGGCCGCAGACTTCAGAAGAACTGATAAGTAGTGCTTTGATCACTGATCATTACTTAAACAGTATAAAGGCCACCAGTATGCAACAGAAGCAAGGACCAGCCCAGAAATCCCAGAGTAACCCACAGAACTGGAAAGGGAACCCAAATAAAAGGAAGCAGTGGGACCAAAAGACTTCCGGAAGCAACAAAGGAAGCTCATCAAGCAAGTACCCCAAATATCCTCAATGCTTAAAGTGTGGGAGGATGCACCCAGGAGTATGTCGCCAAGGCATGAGCGGGTGCTATATCTATGGAGTAGAAGGGCATATGGCCAAGGCTTGCCCTACCAAAGCAAATCCGCCTCCATCACAGCTTGTTCAGTATGGGGGTAAGCCTGCACAGTTGCACCAGATGCAACCAGCACTAGAGGGACCCTACATCAATCAAGGGAGAGTGGAAGCCCCACCAGTCACGACTAACGCACGGGTTTTCGCCATCACCAAAGAAGAGGTGGCAAATTCTCCTACCATGGTCACAAGTCGAATACTCATCTTATCCCATTATGCTATTGTGTTATTCGATACTGGGGCAACACATTCTTTTGTATCTGTGTCATTCTCCAAGAAGTTAGGGATTCCACCGGAAATGTTGAAGGATAAGTTCTTAACGACATTACCTTCGGGAGATGTCATGACATCTACTCAGTGGCTAAGAGTTGTGCCAATTCGGATTTCCAACTGAGAACTCTATGGTGATTTAGTAGTCCTTGATATGAAGGATTACGATATCATTTTAGGGATGGATTTCTTGAGCAAGTATAGTGCCTCTATTGAATGCCGAAAAAGAAGAGTAAAGTTTACACCAGAAGCAGAACTTCTGTTCGAGTTTGTCGGAGACCCAAAGAGAAAGACAAAAAGGTTTTTATCTACCTTACAAGCTCAGAGGATGTTAGATAATGGATATTATGGTTATTTAGCACATATAGTAGATGCAAGGCAAAGAGAAGGACTAAAGAAAGAAGAAGTGTGAGTAGTTTGTGACTATCCGGAGGTGTTTCCTGAAGAATTACCAGAACTCCCTCCTAACCGAGAAATTGAGTTTGAAATTGAGTTGGCTCCAGGTACCAACTCGATTTCAAAGGTACCTTATCGTATGACGCCAGCAGAACTGAAGGAACTGCAAGAATAATTACAGGAGTTACTAGACAAGGGTTTCATCCGCCCTAGTCATTCACCCTGGGGAGCTCCCATGTTGTTCGTCAAGAAGAAAGATGAATCTATGCGACTGTGCATAGATTATCGAGCCCTGAATAAGGTGGTCATCAAGAACAGATATCCTTTACCAAGGATAGATGATTTGTTTGATCAGTTGAAAGGGGCAACAGTATTTTCCAAAATAAATCTGCGGTCAGGTTACCATCAACTCAAAGTCAAGGAGAGTGATGTGCCAAGAACTGCTTTCGAACACGGTATGAACACTATGAGTTTGTAGTTATGCCTTCGGAGTGACAAATACCCTGCAACATTCATGGATCTAATGAATCGAATATTCAAGGAGTTTCTTGATAAGTTCGTCATAGTCTTCATTGATGATATCCTAGTCTATTCAAAATCTCAGGAAGAACATGACGAACATCTGAGGGTAGTATTGAAGACCTTACAGCAGAGAAAATTGTATGCCAAGTTTTCAAAGTGTGAATTCTGGCTTGACCAAGTGGCTTTTCTAGGTCACATCATTTCCAAGGAAGGTATTATGGTAGACCCAGCAAAGATTGAAGCAGTTAGTAACTGGGGTCGACCAAAGAATGTCAGTGAGATCAAAAGCTTTCTGGGTTTAGCAGGGTATTATAGAAGATTCGTGGAGGACTTTTTAAAGATAGCTTCTCCACAAACAACCCTTACCAGAAAGAATAAGAAATATGAGTGGACTGAAGATTGTGAGCAGAGTTTTACTGAGCTAAAAAAAAGATTGATAAGTACTCCCATTCTTACAGTTCCCGAAAGTGACAGAAGCTTCGATATATACAGTGATGCATCAAAGCTGAGACTTGGAGCTGTACTTATGCAAGAAGGCAAGGTCATTGCTTATGCTTTCAGGCAACTCAAGGATTATGAAAAGAACTACCCTACTCATGATCTTGAGTTAGCAACAGTAGTCTTCGCTCTCAAAATGTAGAGACATTATCTGTACAGAGTCCAGTGCAAGATTTACACAGATCGTCAATGTCTGAGATATTTCTTCACTCAGAAGGACCTAAATATGAGACAACGAAGGTGGCTGGAGTTAGTCAAGGATATTGACTGTGAAATCCTCTACCACCCTGGTAAAGGGAATAAAGTGGTTGATGGGTTAAGTAGAAAGTCTTGCGCAACTTTGATGTCCCTGTCATCATTGTCACCACCACTACAGAAAGAGATAGTAGATTATGGAGTTGAGATCATATATGGGCAACTCTCAGTATTGACACTAGAGTTAACTCTGCTTGAGGATATACAAAAAAAGTAAGATCAGGAAGTGATCCGACTGCACGGAGTTCCGAAGACCATTATCTCCGATAGAGATGGTCGTTTCACTTCGCACTTTAGGGAGTGTGTGCAGACATCACTTGGCACCAAATTGAGATTTAGCACAACTTTCCATCCTCAGACTGATGGGCAGACAAAAAGAGTAAATCAAGTTTTAGAAGATATGCTCAGAGCTTGTGCATTATATTTCAAGGGCAGTTGGTGCAAGTATTTATGTTTAGCTGAGTTCGCCTACAATAACAGCTACCAAGCTACTATTGGTATGACGCCTTATGAATCTCTTTATGGTAGAAGGCGCAGATCTCCAATCTGTTGGTATGAAAGTAGTGAAAAGAAAGAAATGGGATATCAGACTCACCTTATTGAGGATACCACAGAAGCTATAAAGAGCATCCGCCAAAGAATAGAAACTGCTCAGAGTAGGCAGAAGAGTTATGCTGATGTGCGGCGTAGACCGTTGGAGTTCGAAGTTGGGGATACAGTTTTCCTCAAAGTAGCTCCCATGAAAGGCGTAATGAGATTCGGCAAGAAAGACAAGCTAAGTCCTCGTTACATAGGCCCCTACCTAGTAACGAAAAGAGTTGGCAAAGTAGCTTACGAGTTAGAGCTACCTCCAGAGATGTCAACTATTCACAACGTGTTTCATGTCTCAATGCTGAAGAAACATGTTCCCGATGCCAACCAAGTGATTAAGCCACAGACGGTACAAGTTCAAGAATATCTCAGTTATGAAAGTCGACCTATTCAGATAATAGATCGGGCAGTCAAGAAATTGAGGAACAAAGAGGTACCCCTAATGAAGGTTCTATGGCTAAACCAGAAGTTTGAGGAGGCAACTTAGGAAACAGAAGATAGCATGAGGCAAAACTATCCTGAGCTATTCTAAGTTCGAGGACGAACTTTTTATAAGGTAGGGAGGATTGTAACGCCCGAAAATTTTCTAGAATTTTTTCAAAATAAAAAGAAATTAAAAATTTCTTTTGTAGAGTAAAAAGGGTCAAAGTCGAGGCTCAAACCAAGGACCCTTAGTTTAGCATTTGTTTAAGTTTCCATTAGGTGGTGATAAAGCATCACATTGGGATATAGAAACAATTGAAGATATATGCCAGTAAGCTAAGCACCTATTCATGGAAGTTGCTTCAACTTCCACTTAGTATATAAAGGAATAGAAAGAGGAGGAAACAAAAGGTTTCCTCACTTCTTCTTCTTCCTCTTGAGAGAGAACTAGGGTTTCTTCTTGTGCCTAAGTTCCGACGACCGTGTGAAGGACGTGGACGAAGGGTTAGATCCTGAAGATAGTTCTGCATTAGATCTAACGCTCGGTAATAGTGAGTTTAGTAAACACCAAGTAAGTAGATTACTCACCTGCAGTAAAAGTTGTTCTTCATATGTTTTTTGTAGAACTTGATTCTAAGCCTTTTGTGTGTGTGATCTGAGTATAGCAAGACCAAGGTCTTGATTTGCCCCAAAACGAGTTTTGGGATTAGGGCACGCAAGGTGCTCGATGAAAGTATAGAGTAAGACCGAGGTCTTACTAAGCCCTAGAACAAGTTCTGGGACTAAGGCACACAAGGTGCATTGATGAGTACAAGACCAAGGTCTTGATGTGTCCCAAAACATGTTTTGGGAACATTACTTCTTTTTTTTTAAGTACAAAGAATATGCAAGGTGTAAGCATTATAAGTACAAACATTACAAATTTTAAGTATATTACTTTTATTAAGTGGCATGTACCAGGCCGAGGCCCATAGAGATCTAGGCGAGCCTAGTAGAGATGCTCTAATAGGGTTCGATGGGTAGCTACTCCGAAACCTATTAGGGATGCACGCATTGGTACTATGTCGGGTCCTAAAGTAGGATGTTTATCTATTTTAAAGTATAAGAGTATACAAGTTTTCATGTTTTCAAAAGCAAGCATTTGTTCCAAGCATGTTAAGCATTTTTTATTTCAAGCAAGGTTTTCAAAATCAAGCATTTGTTACAAGTGTATTCATGAGTATATTCATGTTAAGTATAACATTTCCAGTTACATATGTTTTTAAAGCAAGCGTTCTTTTAAGCATGAGCATGTTTACTATTGATTGCATGTTTTGTGAGAGTAGAATCTATTTACTAAGCAATTTGCTTATAGTTTGCATCATTTTACTGCAGATAAAGGTAAAGAAAGGATGTAAGTCAAGGAGGCTAACGGAAGGATGATTGGTGTCAGTGGTGGCGGAACCGTGAAGTGAGAACTTGGGATGAAACTTGCTTAGTGTTAATTTTATTATTTCCGCAAAGATTATAAGTTTGAGTTGCTATAGATGGTTCATGAACTAGCACAGGTAACATAATTATGAGTTCTAACTATAGTTGAAATAGAACTGTTTTTATTTGAGGTGTTCATATGTTTCTAAAGTCTGGAATCGAATTTCCAGAAGTTTCAGTCGACTGCTCAAGGTAGCAGTTAACTGCCCTCAGTGAATTCGAGGGAACAGAAAGATTGATCGAGTGATTTTCAGGTAGAGTCGACTGAGAGTCGATTGATCAGTCGACTGGTAGTCCCACCAGTCAATTGGTCCATGGCCATCTTTCGAACAGAATGATTGGTCGAGTGACTCGGGCCAAGAGTCGACTGGCACCAGTCGACTGCACCTATCATCAGTCGACTGGGAGCAATGTAAAAGAAAAGAAAAAAAAAAGAAAAGAGAAGAAGTTTAAATTGTGACCTCCCTCTAAGGTTAAGGTTAAGAAGAGAGGGTCGTTACACGCTAGCTCAGCCGCTCCTGGCCGAGTAGACCTGTCCGGATGTTGGACCACTTTTGGGTGCTCGAACCTCTGGGCGCCTAAACCGGCTCCCGGCGCTTGGAGCCATTTTTCGGCCTTTGTATTTCTGCATCACAGAGTTAGAAAAAAAAACACAAATATATATGCAATATGCAATCGACAGTCTTGAACTATTCAGTCTTGACTTTTAATGTTTGATCGAAACCCTAGGTCGGATTGACGCCTACTGTTTCCTCGACTAGGAATGCTTCCTCACCTATTCCTCTCAGGAGAAGTTACCTTTTGACAAATTCCTATTTGGACTTTTGCTCAGTATCCGATCCTTGACTTCCGAGACTCTTGACGTCCGATCCTCGACCCGTCTCGACTCTTGCCTGTTGTCCTCAATTTGCTAAGACTCCTACCTAGTCTCCTTGACTAGGCCTTGTTGCCTAGTCCACATGACTATGACTTAGTACGCAATCTCCCTAACCAAGTGTTTGTTGCCCAATCCTCCCGACTAGGACTTAGAGTCCAATCCCTTGACCAGGACTTAGTGCCCAATCTCTCAGATCAAACCTTCTTTGCCCGATCACCATGACCAGTACTTAGTGCCTAGCATCAACTAAGACTTCCCTGCACACTTAGTCCAACATGTTAGATCATAAACAATCTTATCTGTGAACATTTGACAATATCAAAATTTATGTTCGATTAGCTAGTGCTTCCAGTACCAACACCATCATTTTTTAGTCAAAACTTATTGATGAACTTAGCAAGTTTTGATTGAACTTATTCCCAGTCTGATAGATTTCTACAGTAACCCTGAGTCATATCACGCCCTAAGTTATGAGCTTGGAGTTATTCTAATAGTACTTAAAAGGTTTTTAAAATGTCAATATTGTAATGGTTTTGTCCTTCAAATAACAATATAATTGTAGTGTTGATGTTGATCCTTAGAAACCTGCATCAAAGTAATTTTTTTAATTTTTAGTTATTTAATAATTATTTTTTTAATTTAATTTAATTTTTTCCTCTTGTAATAACTATTAAAAAAATAAAAATAAAAAATAAAATTTTAAATTTTGTTAACATTCATTTAATTTTATAATTTTTTATTAACCTTCTTTTGTTTTTTGTGTCAATTTTTTTATTAAAATTTTTAATTAAAAGAATGGATCGATAACTTTAGGAGAAAGATCATAAATTTAATGACGTTAATTTAAAAAAATAAATAAATATTTTAGCATCATTCATGACTTTTGTATAAAATTATTTGATAAATAATTCGGTTCTGTTTAAAAAAATGAAAACTAATTTTTTTTCTTTAATTTAAATTTAAAAGGCGGAAGGGGTATGATCAGAAATAAATATAATATTTATGTGCGTCTTTTGAAAACTCGTAAACTTTAGATGAGTTCGTTGGCAAATTATCGTAAAACCTTTTTGGGAGTCAAGAGGGAATTGATGCCAAGGAAAGACTCACTTGAAGATCAAGCTTGTAAGGAACTTCAATATTCAAAACTAGTTATGGAGGACAACTCTTCCTTACTTATCTTTTTCTTAACGGCAATTTACCAAAGGCGCACCTGAGAATTAGTATTTATCAAAAGGTATACCATGATTTTATTTTTACCAAAGGGCGTATTCATTTTAGTGAACTTCCGTTTATACCCCTTCCGCCAAAAAAAGTCTTTCTCTTTCTCTTTCTTTTTCTCTTTCTCAGTAACAAATCCCGAGGCAACGGAATCTGCTTTTTCAGATTTGTCATTTTAAAATAATATATTTAGGAATCGGCTAAAAAACGTAAGGTAAAAAAAGAAAAATTATTTCCATTAACGAAAATTATCTTCCAATTGATTTTAAAAATTTAAAATGATGAATTTTTATATTTGATTAATATAAATTAATATATTAAATAATATTTAATAAATATATTAATATATAACAAAGATTTAAAATTTAAAAAAGTCTGAAATCTTTTATTTGAGATCAAGCGTGGGCCTGAAATCAAAAGATTTCAGGCCCATGCTGGGCCTGAAATAAAAGATTTCAGGCCCAGCGTGGGCCTGAAACAAAAGATTTCAGGCCCTGTGTCGGCTTGAAATCATGTGTTATGATAGAGTTTTTTACGTAGACCTGAAATATAAAGAAACATCTCTTTATATTTTTGAAATCACAAAAAAAATCACTGAGAAAGATTACTTTACGTGAGAAATTCTAATTAATATAAAACGTACATTATATTAAAAACGAACTTTTATATATATATATATATATATATATATTATATATATATATATATATATATATAAAGGAAAAACAACTTCAGGTTCAGGGTCTGAAATCTTGATTTCAGGCCCTGGCCCTGCTTGATTGATTATATAAAATTAATAAATATAAAAAAATAATTAATAGACATAATAATATATATTGATTGGCAAAATTAAAGATATAAGGATGATTTACTAAAATAAGCTATGATTTTACATTATTGTTATATCGTTCTGTGCCAACTGATACAGTATGAGAACATCAGTGGGTTTTGACCAAAACCCACTGATGGACCTCCCATATCTGGATTTCTGAAAACCCTATATCAATAGACAGGGTTGACTAGGAGAAGATGTTTTAGGTGTCCAAACATATATACACTCTATATCACCAATGCAATATGAGTAGTTTAGAAATATCAGTGGGTTTTGACCAAAATCCACTGATGGACTCCCATATCTGGATTTCTGAAAACTCCATATGAATAGAGATGTTAGAGATAGGAGAAGATGTTTTAGGTGTCCAAACATCTATACACTCTATATCACCAATGCAATAGGAGTAGTTTAGAAATATCAATAGGTTTTGACCAAAACCCATTGATATGGCTAAACTACTCCTATTACATTGGTGATATATAATATATAGATGTTTGGATACCTAAAATATCATCTCCTACCTCTACCCTCTCTATTCATATGGAGTTTTCAGAAATTCAGATATGGTAGGTCCATCAGTGGATTTTGATCAAAACCCACTGATATTTCTAAACTACTCCTGTTGCATTGGTGATATAGAGTGTATAGATGTTTGGACACCTAAAACATCTTCTCCTAGGTCAACCCTGTCTATTGATATAGGGTTTTCAGAAATCCAGATATGGGAGGTCCATCAGTGGGTTTTGGTCAAAACCCACTAATGTTCTCATACTGTATCAGTTGGCACAGAACGATATAACAATAATGTAGAATCATAGCTTATTTTAGTAAATCATTCTTATATCTTTAATTTTGCCAATCAATATATATTATTATGTCTATTAATTATTTTTTTTATATTTATTAATTTTATATAATCAAGCAGGGCCTGAAATCAAGATTTCAGGCCCTGCTCAGGACCTGAAATCAAGATTTCAGGCCCTGCTCAGGACCTGAAATCAATTGATTTTAGGCCCTGAACCTGAAGTTGCTTTTCCTTTATATATATATATATATATATATATATATATAAGTTCATTTTAATATAATGTACGTTTTATATTAATTAGAATTTCTCACGTAAAGTAATCTTTCTCAGTGATTTTTATTGTGATTTCAAAAATATAAAGAGATGTTTCTTTATGTTTCAGGCCTACGTAAAAAACCTATCATAACACATAATTTCAAGCCGACATAGGGCATGCAATCTTTTGTTTCAGGCCCACGTTGGGCCTGAAATCTTTTATTTCAGGTCCAACGTGGGCCTGAAATCTCACGCTTCGCTTAATCTGAAATAAAAGATTTCAGACTTTTTTAAATTTTAAATCTTTGTTATATATTAATATATTTGTTAAATATTATTTAATATATTAATTTATATTAATCAAATATAAAAATTCATCATTTTAAATTTTTAAAATCAGTTAGAAGATAACTTTCGTTAATGGAAATAATTTTTCTTTCTTTACCTTACGTTTTTTAGCTGATTCCTAAATATATTATTTTAAAATGACAAATCTGAAAAAGCAGATTCCGTTGCCTCGGGATTTGTTATTGAGAAAGAGAAAGAGAAAGAGAAAGATTTTTTTTGACGGAAGGGGTATAAACGGAAGTTCGCTAAAATAAATACGCCCTTTGGTAAAAATAAAACCATGGTACACCTTTTGGTAAATACCAATTCTCAGGTGCGTCTTTGGTAAATTGCCGTTTTCTTAATTTTACTAGCTAGCTTATTCCCAATCTTAGTTATCTCGTTCCCTCTATCTCTCTTGATACTCATTTCTATCGCAACATTGCCACCATACCTGCCAGAGTCATTCATCGTAATTGTTGATTGCCTACTACATACTCGATCGAGCAACCTCTTTACACAACCTACATATATAGCTTAATTAATAATTGGTGTGACTTCCTCTCTATCAAGATAATTATCGCTTTATCATATCCCTAAGGATGAGTAATTAACTAGCATATGGGATGTTACTACCATAAGATTTGGGAGTTAAATCTTAACTAATAGCCAAGCAGGACTGGCCTCAGATTTTGAAAGGTCCGATATAGAAAAAACAATAAATCCCTTGTATTCATGTAAATAATAATAAAATCAACACTATACAAATAGTTTCATTAATCGAACACATAAATTAAATTTAAGTTTAAGGATTTTAGAATTTAGGGAGATAAAAATAGAAAATTAAAGACAAAGAGAAAGAAAAAGCCTGGTCTATTGTTTTGGATATAATTTTTTTTTTACACTTTTATAAAAAAAATCTATAATATTTTAGAATCTATAATTAAATCTTTTTTAAGTTTTTTTAACATGGACCTTATTTTTGTTAATCTTTACTTATATATAGAGTAATGATCTGCTGCGGACCGTGCGTTGCGGACCGCATGCGGATCAGGCGCCAGACCGATCAGGGAGATCCGGGACTGCGCTCTCGTCCCAACTCGCCGCCTCCGATCGTCGATCGAACACCAGCGGCGCCGCTGCCCCCGAACAAAACTATAACTCAGAGGGTGTGCGATGAACCCTAGGGGTAGCGGTGAACTCGTCGGCACCGATAAACTCGTCGGGTAGCAGTGAACCCGTCGGCACTGGGTAACAACTGATCGATCAGGGAAGTCCCTGACCGATCAGGCAGATGCCTGATCGGTCAGGGACATCCCTGACCGATCAGGCAACTCATGATCGGTCAGGGATTCAGGGATGTCCCTGACCGATCAGGCAGGTGTCACGTACGCGGTCCGCAGCAGACGGTCTATAGCATATCAAAATCATGTATATATATATATATATATATATATAAAAGAAAAAAAGGGCCTCCGGATTTTTTTAATTAAAATTTTCCTTCCATGAAACAATTTTACTATCTACCTAATTTTTTTTAAAAAAAGTGGGCTCCATTGGAGGTGAGGTCGTGTACGCTGGGCCCACCTTGACCACCTTAGGGCCGACCTTATAGCCAAGTTCCTATCTTCCCCTATACACTGGTCATTGCTCGGGTTAGTAGTTATCCGTGATTTAGCTTTCTTCACAATACTTGGAGATGGGCTATGAAAGGCACCTGGAATAAATGTTATCATCTTTTGCCACCATTATCAATTTTCCATTGGTTCTTCTTTGTTCGTTCACTCCACTCGAAATTGCAAACCAAAAGAGGTTATCATTCATTAGTGTTGATAGAACTAGCCCTTGTATTTGTGGCAAAAGGTGACTAAGTGACCCAAGTGTCTCTCATCACTGCCTCACAACGAGATAAAGGAAATAAATCATGGTGACTGAGCGACCTTTCTTATAAATATTCCAATCTCATCCTTTATCCGGTTGGAAAATGTGAATGAAAAAGTGGTGGATAGAAGATGACTTGATTCTATTATAAATGAGATGTTATTCTCACATTGGTAGTTAAGAGATATTAAAGCTGGTTTAAAAATAAATCGCAATTGTGAAAGTTGTGGATGCACGCATGAGCTCGTCGCCTGCAGGAAGGGGTGAGAATCCAAGGTTCGGATCGCACTAACCCAATATGACTCGTGTTCGAGCACTACATGCATGCATCGAACGTGGCTAAGTTTGCCCAAGTCGAATCAACCGATATTTGCCACTTGAATCTCTTTTTGCCTCTTGCTCATGTGGGGAATAGATGCATTAACGTACCAGATTTGAAGCGATCGGATGTTAATAGTTAATCTATAATTGATGGACAGAATTGATCTGCTATTGATAGCCGACAACTATTATTATACTCAGGCATTTAATGACATTTATTCAACCATTCAAGAGGATCAAAGCCACTATAAAGGGAGACTATGAGTAGAAGGAAGAGAGATAGATGCCGAAATGCAACAATACAAAAACTCCATCCACCTTCATTCCTTGTCTTCATCTTCCTATCATGCATACGCTAGACAATTCTAGCCATGATAGTGGTTGGGTACATGCTTAGTTCACCACAACAACCTGTGCTAGGTTATGATTATGGTTTAACCATTGTGCCCTAGAAAACAGGCTTCTAGCGTGATCTCGTAGCACCATAAGAGGGAGAGAATTTGTTTTAAGGAAACTATGTCGAACCCAAACTTTGACTTCTTAATTGCCCAATCAGACTCAAGCAGCTAGTAGGACTTAGGCTCTATGAGCCTTCGTTCCTGAGCACTCGGCGTGTGTCTTGAGCACTCGGCTTCTCCTCCCGAGCACATGGACTCCATGCCCAAGCACTCGACAAGCCACTCACACTTAGCCGACTTAGTAGTCAGCGATGCATCCACTCATAGATTTGACACTCAGCTAATTTGGCACTCGATCGACGCTCCTCTAGATGATTCAACAACTCAGGTACTTGGCAATCGGATGACTTGGCATATCGACTTGGACTCCACTTCCCACAAGGGCTTGAGCAGCATTGGGTCGCTATACCTCGTGGCACTCAGGAGCATTCGGCTAGCGACGATCTACTTGGGTTTGTGGCATTGGTGCTTAGGAACTAAACACCCGAAACCTCTCGGACTTTGCAATGCTTAGTCCACTCGACCAACTCAAGTAATTGGTTATTGAACATCCTATAGCATGAGTTCGACAACTCAACTTGGAGTGTGACCCAATCAATCCAAGTTGGCAGCTTGAGATTATCAGTTCAAGTCTTCTCAATAAATAAATCTAAGTTGTTTTTCTATAATTTCAATTCAAATTATCCCTTATACCTTCGGAAAGTCATATAGAAGATTGTCCAATAGTTTTAAAATAGATTTTTTTTTCTGTTGAGATGACCACATAAAGTGTTGAGATGCAACATTCTCAATATGTGAAAGCCCGCCCTATTTGAAAATATTTCAATCAACTATAAGGAGAAGCTAGAGCAGTTTACTGGATTGAATTTCAAGCGGTGGCAGCAGAATATCCTCTTCCACCTGACCATGCTAAACTTGTCTTAGTTCTTGACAGAGGAATCTCCCAAGTCAATCAAGGATGTTACTAATGTCCAGACCATTAGTATGGTAGAGGCATAGAATCATTCTAAGTTCCTATAGCGAAACTATATTCTTAACTATCATATCGACTTGTTGTATGTTGTGTATAACATGAAGAGAATGACTTAGGAACGGTGGGAGCTCCTAGACAAGAAAAATAAGAGGAAGGAGGTGAATGTCAAAAAAACTCATTGTTAGACTTCTCATTGAGGAAAACAATAAGAGTTTAGAAAGAAAATTGTTCTCTCATATTACTATGAAAGTCAATGTGATTGAGTATGGCTAAAGATTGAAACAGAAGACTCCCAGATCTTGCAAATTGGGACCCAAATGAGGCGCAAGAAAAAAATTCTTTGGGTGATGCTTTATCTGTGACCGAATTAGTCATAAGTCTTCAGAATGCAAGAAGTCGAAGAAGAAGAAAAGGCTAACCTGAATGAGGGACAAGATGTGAACCTCTACGTTGCAGTTTTTGAAGTGAACATGGTGAGTTCAAATTTGAATAGTGGTGGATCGATAATGATGCTACAGACTTTTTTGCTCCAACAAGGAGTCTCTCCATAACTTTAAAGAATTCAAAGATGGGGAATCGTTTATAGGAAACTCAGCAATCTCGGACATCAAAGGCCAAGAGAAAGTGGTGCTGAAAATGATCTCGGACAAAGAGTTAACTCCAAACAATATATTGTATGTTCTAGAGATTTGAAAGAATCTAATATCTGGATTATTGTTAAGTAAGTATGACTTTTGTATTATTTCGAGTCGAATAGAGTTATTTTGTCGAATAATGGAATGTTTGTTGAAAAGAGATATATAACTGATAGGTTGTTCAAACTCAGTGTAATAACCATTAGGCCCAAGGTTAAAAAAGATTAAGACTCTCCCATTTTTCTGCCTGAGTCTTCCTCTTTATGGCATGACAGCCTGGGACATGATAACTATGATGTGTTACGTATATTAACTAGCATGAAAAAACATACATACATTTCATCTTGACCCAAAACACAAGTGTGGGACTTGTGCTAAAGCTAAAATTACATTGTTATCCTTTCAACGTATTGAAAGAAACAATGAACCACTCAATGTGATCCACATTGACGTGTGTGATAAAAAAGGGGTACCAACACATGGTGGAAATAAATACTTCATCACTTTTATTGATGATATCACAAGATATTATTATGTGTATATTTTCAAAAGTAAGGGTAAAATTATAAAGAAATTTGATCTTTGTATAAATGAGAATGAAAATCAACTTAATAAAAAAATTAAGATGGTACGACGTGACCAATGGGGTGAATATATATCACCGTTCGCTGAGCTATATGTTAAACATGAGATCAAATACGAAAGAATAACTCCCTATACTCCTCAGTAAAATGATGTTTCTTAGCAAAAGAATCACACTCTAAAGGAGATTTTGAATGCACTTCTATTGATCTCTAGTTTGCCAAAGTACATGTGGGGGGAGCTATGTTAACCACTCTCATATGAAAATAGATCAGAGTTCTTATGAGTTGTGAAACAAAGACAATCATCCTACAATAAATATTTTGTACGTGTGAGGGTGTTTTGCAAAAGTTTTGGTGTATGATCCGAAGAGGATTAAGACATGATCAAAGACTATTGATTGCATATTTATATGATATGTACATAATAACTATGCATATGAGTCACAAATATCGAATATACACAAGAACTCTATTATTAAATAGAGAAATACATCGTTCTTCGAACATGTGTTTCTTTATAAGAGCAGAGAGGAATCAAGTTTCTCAAAATGAACATTTGAACCATAGGAAGAAGTAAAAGAGGATGAATCAATTGAGGTTGAGCTCAGACAAAGTAAAAAAAACTCGAGTGGAAAAATCTTTCAGAATAAATTTTATGACTTTCATATTGGAAAGTGAGCTCTCATAAGTAGTAATCTTTTGAGAGACCTCAATTGAAAGAGACAATTGCATTTGAAATTGATTCCGTCTTACAAAACCATACTTGGAAGCTTGTGGATTTTTTTAAAAAAGTAAACCACATAGTTGCAAGTGGATTTTCAAAAAGAAAATGAAATTAGATAGCACGGTTGATAAGTACATGGTTAGATTGGTAATAAAAGATTACTAATAATGTGTTTGATTACATTGATACGTATGAAATATGGATTTAGCTAATCGAAGGTGTTCTCCGGTTATCAATGTTGTTGATTACTTCAATTAGAGTGTTGTTGGCTATTACCGCTTTATAAAATCTAGAAATGCATCAAATAAATGTAAAGATGCATTTTCTTAATAGAGATTTAGATGAGAAAATTTACATGGAACAACTTGAGGGGTTTTTTTGTATTAGGATAGGAAAACAAGATTTTGGTATAGTCATTATATGACTTAAAACAAGCTTCAAAACAGTGTAATTAGAAATTTGATAATGCCAGGAAGGAAAGTAGATTTAAGATCAATAAATGTGTCTACATGAAAGTCATATAAAATGACACTATCATTTTAAGTCTTTATGTAAATGACATACTTATCATTGAGAACAATGATAAGGTGATTAAATCCACTAAAGTTATGTTAAACTCAAGATTTAACATAAAAGATATGAGTTTGACTGATGCATTTCCTGAAATCCAAATTTTAAGGACATCAGAATGACTTGTTCTAAGTTAGTTCCATTAATTGAAAAAAAAAATACTTCTTGAGAAATTTATCAATGGTGATACAACAGTGGCATAAACTCTGATAGATATGAATCAATATCTATCTAAAAACCAAGAAAAGAGTAGCTCTCAGATAGAGTATTCCAAAGTGATTGAAAGTTTGATGTACTTAATGAGTACAAATGACCAGACTTAGCTTATACAGTGAGTAAACTGAGTAAATATACAAGTAATCCCGTGTTAAGCACTAGAAAGGAATAACAAGAGCACTGAGATACATGAGATATACTCATGATTATGAATTACACTATACGAGATGTTCTATTTTGACTAAGGATACAATGATGTGAATTGTATATCTAATATGAAAGACTTTAAGTTTATGAGTAGATATGTATTCACTTTGATAAGTATAGTTATGTTAGGGAAATCTTCTAAGCAAACTATAATAATCAAATCTATGATAAATATGAGTTTGTACCTCTTGACAAATATGATGAAAAAGATGAATGATTATAATAATTCTTAAAAGATATTCTTAGATAGACGAATCCTAAGTTGACAATTTCCATGCATTACGATAGTCAATCAATAATTAGTCAGGCATAGAGTCATCTATGTAATGGTAACTCTAGACATATATGTCGTAAAGACGATACTATTAGATAACTACTCTCAATAGGAGTTATCACTGTTGACTATGTTAAGTCAAAGAATAACCTAGTAGATCCACTAACTAAAAAATTAAACCGAGAGTCAGTTGTGATTTCATTGAGAGGATTGGACTTGATGTTAATGGAATATGATAGTGCAAAGGAAACTCAACCTATGCTGATTGGAAGTCCCAAGAACTAGATTTAAAGGGACAACCTATCTGTACAAACTAAGTCGATCACTATGGGGAACAACCCAATGGATCAGTGCAAGGATAGAGATTAAGCATATGACTTCTAATGATCCAATGGAGTAATGTAGAATACTCTTGAGAAATTATCTATGTTAAAAAGAAGTGAGATTGTGTTGGGATCATATGGCCAGCAAAAGAAGGGTGAATTGCCTATGAAAAATGATACTCGATCTTTTGTGTTTCTTCACAAAGATAAGGTTGGTTAAAGATAGCAAAATAATCAAACATAAGCAATTTAACTAAACCAAAAGAAAAGAGACACAAACAAGGGTTTGCTTGGTTGCAACTAGAAAGGTTGCTAATCGAATGCAAATGAAAGCATAATCTCTAGATTATCTCCTTGTGGACGGAGAAGCCTCTTACACAAATGGTACTCAGAGAAAACTTGAAGAAAAGACTACAGATTTTCGTGTACAATTGAATTGAATGAAATAAATTAAGTTCAGGAGTCTATTTATAGTCCATGTAAAATTTTATCGAAGTGTTGACGTGAAACTTCTCGGGTGCCTGAGTGCACACAAGCGCCTGACACGTGGACCACGTTTGTAAAATGGCTACTTTCTAGATAAAGTGTGGACACTCGGGCGCCCCATGCTTGGGCGGCCGGGTTGACCTGGTCAACAACTTGATGACCAATTTTCCAAGGGGTCTTCTGTGTGATTTCGGGCCATCCGAAGTTGGGCTCACCCAAACTCGTCTCTGGCCTTTCTCCTCAAATGGACTTCCTCTTGGTTTCTCGTCTCTCTGACGTCATGCACGTCCTTCTCGCTCGACTGGTGTACTCTTCCGCAGACCTCCACATCCCTCAAATACACCGATCTCATTGGCTCTCTTCCGGTGTCATTCTTCTTATCCGCTGCGTCTTCTGCTCGACTTCCTGTGCTCCCGAACTCTTGCACACTTAGACATAGACCCGACCACGGTTCGGAACCGACGGTTCGACGGTTCGGAACCGCCGGTTCGACGGTTCGTGGGAGGTCGACCCTTAACCTTAACCGCCCAAGACGGTTACGGTTCACGGTTCGGAACCGCCGGTTCACGGTTCGCCACGGTTCGCCACGGTTCAAGATTATTATATTAAAAAAATTAAAAATTAAAAATAAAATTAAAAAAAATAAATTTTATTAAAAAAGGGCTTGCACTTATATAAGTTGCCTACGTATCCCCTTAGGGTATAGGAGAATCAAAGCCCACGTAGTTCTTTTACATTTTTACCCTTTTATATTTTTTACATTTTTTACATTTTTACCCTTTCTCACTCACTTGCATTTCCTCCCATTTCCGTTGTATTTGTTCCTTCGGTATCAAATTCTTCAACTTCATCTTCTGAAAGTTGCATTCCTTGGATTCGCTTCTCGGCTCTGGTCCAATCATCAAGTAATGCTTGAGCTTCCAATGAGTCGGGATACATAGTTGATCGTCGTTCATCTAATATGTTGCCGTTGGCACTGAACGTCTGCTCCATAGCAACAGTCGACACTGGAGAAGCTAAAATTTCTTTTGCGATCACGGAGAGAACGGGAAAACTTTGAGCCTTCTGTGACCACCACTTCAAGATGTCGAAGTCGTCACTATCTGCTTCATTAAAATCAAAAGAAGTCGTAAAATAATTCTCAAGTTCCTGTGTGGAACTTGAGGATCCTCGTGGACGTTTCGTCCGTTCTTTTAATAAAAGTTGGCTTTTGTAAGTTTTAAATTAGTAGTAGTAGGTTGTTGTGTTTCAGAAATATTAGTTTGTGTTCCATATTTAACATAATATTGATTATGAAGATCATATAAATAATTTTTAATATTATATACAATATTAGCTGGATCCGGAGAGGAAGAATCCTTAATAGGAATTAATGCGTCATAATATAAAGTTAGCATTTCTTGTAAAACTTCTAATTTAAATCTAGGATCTAAAGTAAATGCAATTAAATAAATTTCAGGAATAAAATAAAAATATTTTTCCCATTTAGTTTTCATAGCTAATATACATAAAGTTAAAGCTTCATTATTTACATGTTCATTTAATATTAATACTATACTACAAAAATTCACTAAAATTAAATGAGCAGTGGGATAATAAACACCGGAAAGTTGTTCAGTTGCATCGTTAAACACTTTTAAAATTTCACAAATACTACTACAAATATTCCATTGTTGTGAAAATAAATATATATTAGTATTACTATTTTGTGCAAAAAATAAACATAATAAATCTTTATATTGAAAAGAATCTTGTAATAATTGATATGTTGAATTCCAACGTGTTGGAACATCACGTGGAAATTTTTTTGGTCACATTCCATTAGCTTTACAAAATCTACCCCATTGTTTCATCATAGATGGATGAGACCATAAATATGAAATTGCGGTTCTAATTGGTTGAATATAATTTTGTAAAAGTTTTAATCCATCTTGAACACATAAATTTAAAATATGGCATACACAACGAATATGAAAAAATACACCACCAATGACAGGTTGACAAATAAATTTTAATTCATCTATTGAAGCGGTATTAGAACTAGCATTGTCTAATGATATCGAAAATATTTGATGAGTCAATCCATATTCTTCTAAAACTATGTGTAATAATTGTGCAATGTTATGAGCAGTGTGTGATTCATCAAAAACTCTATAAGCTAATAATCTTTTTTGAAGGATCCAAGAGTTATCAATCCAATGGCATGTTATACCCATATAAGAATGAGTTTGCCAATGACCACTCCAAATATCGGAACATAAAGAAACTTTATTATTTAATTTACTAAATTCTTCAATTAAATTCTTTTTTCCTTGTTTTACTAATCTTTTAATTGTGTGAGTTAGTGTAGTCCTAGGTACACGTTTAGCAGCAGGATTAAGAGATTCTTTACAAAAATCTTCAAATGTGCATTTAGATCCAAAACTAAAAGAAAGATGTTCTACGGAAACAAATTTAGCTAATGATTCTCTTAATTTATTATCTGAATATAAAAATAAACCAGAATCAGTACTACTACCGCTAGAAAATCTAGATAATTGTGTTTGAGAGCGGTCAAGCCCATATTCCGTCGGGTGCTTTGTTTCTACATGTCGTTTCAACGACCCATAGCCGCCGTCGGCTTGGAATTTATAGGAAGCATTACAATGCTTGCATTTTGCACGCATTCTCCCGATGGAAGTGTGACCTTCTCAAAATGTTTAGTAAAAATAGACGATTTTAAAGGAGGATTATCCCGAACCTTAGAAATAATCGCATCGGTACTTCCTTGCGTTTCGGGGATCGGAGGGCGTTGGGGCTGAGCCTCGGTCTCATCATCGGTGGATTGAATTTGAAGGTTGGGATCCTCGTATTCAATTTCTTTTCCCCTCCGAGATCGAGATGATGAAGCTCCGTGACCTCCTTCCATTATCGTCGATGAAGAACGCGGAGAGAAGTTGAGAGTTAGAGAGTTGAGAATGAGAGATTGAGAGAAGAGAAGTTGTGTTGTGAGTGAAAATGATGAAATGAGCTCCCTATTTATAGAGTTCGGATCATAACGGTCACTAAATCATAGCCATTGATCAAAAAACGGTCAAATGATCTCATTCGTCCAAAAAAAAATACAAAAAGTCTCCAACGGCACTGAACCGGCGGTTCAGTGCCGTTGGAACCGGTGGTTAACCGCCGGTTCACGGTTCTGGGGGGCTGGAACGGAACCGGCCCGACATCCTGCCGGGCCGGTTCCGGTTCGGCTCGGCGAACCGGGTCAACGGGCCACCCGGCCCGTTGACCCGGCCGGTTCCGGGCCGGGTCCGGGCTGGACTCGGCCTGGGGTCGGGTCTACTTAGACATAGGGTTCAAATACCAACAGGATCTAACTTGACTCGGTTGACCACATCAAAACTCGTCCGGAGTACATATAATCTCCCCTTTTTGATGTGTATCAACCCGAGTTAAGTTAAAGTTAAACATAACAACATAAAATAATAAATATAAAATGTTGGCAATGCAATTCAAAAGTAATTTTCAATTTAAACCTCTCCTTTAACATAATTCTATCTTCTCCCCCTTTGATAACATCAAAAAATATGTTAATGGTAAAATCAACTTAGAGAAATTTTTTTTAAACAAACTAGATTCTTTCCAAAAGTTTGTGTAACTTGTCTACGTGTTTAAAGAAAAATTCAAAGAAAACTGTGACAAGAAAAAAAAATAAGTAAGGTTAAAGGCAAATTAAAAAATATTTTGGAAAAAAATTATAGAAAATTATGTAGTCACCCAAAATTTTTGAGAAAATGTCAACGTAAACATTTAGTCTCCATCAAATTCAATTTTTCAAAAATTGGGTTTAAGGTATTTTAAAAATTACAAGTTTTAATTTGCGATAACAAATTTGTAAAAATTTATTTTTTTGCCGAAACATATTCAAATTTTTATTCAAGTGAGAAAATTGGTAGATTCATCTCCATAAAAATTTCTAAAGTAAAATAATTTTTTTTATAAAAAAATAATTTTTATTTCAGAGTTGATAATTTTTGGAAAGATAATTTACAAAATTAGATATTGACCTTGAAAATATCTAAAAAAATTTCACAACATTCAAAATATAAGGTATAGATCCCAATATTCAAAATTTTCAAAATCGAAAAATCAATTTTCGTACATAAATTTGTAAAAATATATTTAACGGTCAAAAAAATTCGAAAATTTTTTGTGAATAGATAAAAATGAGGTTTATCACATAAAAATTTAAAAGAATTTTCTACAACTATTAAATAAAAAAATTCAAAAGAATAACAAACAAAAGCATCAATTTATAAAAGCAAAAGCAATCTAACAATTTAGTACAGATTTTAGAATCCAAAATAAATTTCTGCCTACTAGATTTATCAAATTTTTGGAGGAATATAGTTTCTGGACACTTTTACAATTTGACCCCTATGATTTTTAAGGTTCAAGTTAAGTCTTCTATGAATGTTTGACTATTGAAAATATGTAGTATATTTCTTTTCTAAGGTTTATACTTGTTCTCTTAATTTTGGATTTTCAAGTCTTAGCTTATCATACATTTTTAATGGGCATGCAGAAGCTAATTTTCTTTTTAAATCTATAGTCTTAAATTTTAATTTACAGAGAAATTTTATCATTTTCTTAATATCAAAATAAAGTTGATCAAGTGGGGGTAAATATACCTCGCTTACTATGTCGTTTTCAAATTCGGAATCTCCCCCTCCATCATTGCTTTCTTCTAACATGGCTTCCCCTTCTTCGATGCTCTCTTCTTGGTGAGTGGTCATTAGCGCCAGTCCGGCATGTTCCTCGAGTTCAAATTCTTCTGATGAAGGCTCATCCCATGTTGCATTCAAATTATGGATCTTTGACTTTGTTACCCCTTTTCCCTTGTTCTTCAACTTGGGTAGTTCTCTTTGATGTGTCTCTCTCCGTCGCAGTGGTAGCATTTTATTTATCTTTTGCTTCATGGGTATCTTTTGGCTTGCATCTCATTAAATTTATTAGATTTATTTTTTTTAAATTTTCTTACCATATACGCTGGTTCCTCTTCATCGACTAGAAATATTTCTTCATGTTGGGTCTTCCTTGAGTGTAGGTAATGTTGTCCATTTTTATATTCTTTCCTACGTACCAAGACTCATGAAGTTCTAAAATGAAAAATATTTATTCTAATGTACTTACCTTAAGGTCCTTAGATATGTAATACACGTCGATTATGGACGTGCAGTCTAGGGTCCTTGGAAAGACGTTGAGAGCATACCTTTATGCATCGCGATTTGATATCGTTTCTCTGAGGTTGGTGAGTCCCGTGATTAGTTCCTTGAGCTTGGCATGCAATTGGGCTATTGACTCTCCTTCTTCCATTAGGTGGTTGCTGATCGAGTTGATTCCGGAGCCTATCTCATTTTGCTAGTTTAGCTTCAGACGTCCCTTCGTTCAGCTCCAAGAATTTCACCCAAAGTTCTTTTGCCGACTTGTAGGGGTTGATCCGATTGACTTTCTGTGGTGGCAAGATGTTTAGCAAATGAAATTCTGCTTTGCCGTTGGCGACGAAGTCTGCTTATTCTTTTTTGCTCTATTGGAATTCATCCTTTTCTCTTCCGTCGTTATCTTTTGGTACTACAAAATCAAATTTAATTATTAATAAAATGTCAAAATTAACTTTAAAGAATACCTCCATTTTGCGCTTCCATAGAGTGAACTCCCCCTCAAATTTAGGTGGGTAGATACTTGATCCAGCCATTTGTGATTTACTTCAGTTAGCGGTTAGTCCTTCTAGAGCATCCTAGGATCGTACGACCGACAAGAGGGAGTGAATTGCCCCTGAAAAATGAAACACGATCTTTTGTGTTTTTTCACAATGATAAGGTTAGTTAAAGACAGTAAAATAAACAAACATAAGCAATTTAACTAAACCAAAAGAAAAGAGGCACAAATAAGGGTTTACTTAGTTGCAACCAAGAAGATTGATAATCCAAGACAAATGAAAGCGCAGTCTTCAGATTATTTCCTTATGGGCGGAAAGTCTCTTACACAAATGAAACTTAGAGAAAACTTGAAGAAAGACTACAGATTTCATGTATAATTGTATTGAATGAAATGAACTGAGTTCAGGGGCCTATTTATAGCCTATGTTAAACTTTATTAAAGTGCTGACGTGACACTTCTCAACCACCCGAGTGCACACGAGCGCTTGACACGTGGTTCACATTGCAACGGCTGTAAAACGACTACTTTCTGGATAAAGTGTGGACACTCAAGCACCTGAGTCAATATGGGAGCCCAGTAATATGAGCACTGGAGTCCAAATGAACTCTCCCATGCTTGGGCACTTGAGTTGACTCAGGCACTCAGATTGACTTGGTCAACAACTTATTGACCAGTCTTTTAGTAAGTCTTCTGGGTGATTTCGGGTCATCTGGAGTTAGGCTCACCTGAACTCGTTGTTAGATGTGTATACTAAAAGGCATTGCACTTTTTATATATGAGATCATCTAATGTTTGAAAAGAGAATCACAACTACACTAGGTGCCTGTTTACATTAGTACATGCATGAAGTCCAATTACTTTGCATTGTAGATAATATGGTATGTGGTGTCACATGGAAGATTATGTTATTAGTTCCTTACTTAGTATAAATAGAGGCTCACAGCCGAGATGGATTTGGACAACCCATCGGGATGGTTGTAGTGTAATTAGGTGTGGATGGTCTTGACCATAGAATTACACTAGTGTGCTTTGAGTACATTGAGCAGGACCAAAACCCGAGGTTATCCAATTTGTACTGACTCGATAATTGGATAGGATCTCAGATTTTATTATGGAGTACGATCCCTTAATCTCGATATAATAACGGGCATATATTATTAATTATTATCTCTTTGATTTACCAATGGACGAGATCTATTCTGCTAAATCGATAGGCCCGGTAAGTTGAGAGATAATATTAATAATATGATGTGCCGTTGATTATTGACGGAATCCATGTCCTGGTGAGTTGGGTTGATGATGCCCCCTTGATGAGCTCAAAAGGTTCATCATGCTAAACCCTGCAGGTGGATTTGATCCGACATGATGATAAGGTTGAGTAGTACTAGTCAAGGATTGAGAAGTTAATTAATTTGAATTGTCAGTAATTTAAATTAATTAACGGACATTTGATATCTTAAACACGGGGGGATGGATGACTCGTAATAAGTGGAGCCCATATGTAAATATGGGGGTTGGTGAGGTAATTCAATAAGGGTCTTTAGTGGAATAGATCCTCATTAATGGACTGGGTTTGGATCCATTAGCAGGCCAAAATCCAACTCCTCCTCATGGTCCTTACCATAGCCCTATATATACCCTCATGTGGCATGAAACCAAGTTGAGTTTTCTCTTTGAAGGATGAGTCCAAGAAAACACAAGAAAACCCTAAGGGTGTGTTTGGTTCAAGTTATCCTATATAACCTTGGTTATGTGATTATCAAGTAATCACATAACCAAGATAATGGGGAATGAAACATAACCTGAAGTTGTTTGGTTCAATCTAGGTAATCAAATAAAATCTTGTTTATTTAGAGGTAATAGTCTATAACATAATATAATATTTTATCATATTACCCTTTAGAATTTGTTTAAATAATTTTATTAAAATTTAAATTAAATTTATTTATTTTTCTCTCTATTTAATATATTAAAAATCTAATAAAAATATTAAATAAAAATATTTTAATTTAGTTGTTGGTCGCCGGCCATCGACGGTGGTCGTCGGTCACCGGTTGCAGCCGGCCGTCGTCGGACGCTGGCCGTCGCCGATCGCCGGTCGTCGGGCGTCGCTGGCAGCCGGCGGGCGTAACGGCCGCCAGCGACGGTAGCCGGACACCGGCCGCGGTGGTCGTCGGACGCCGGCGGTGGTCGCCGACCGTCGTTGTCAATCGTCGGTCGTGAATAATGCTTTCGAAAGTTAATAAATTGTAATGGTTTTTTCGTCTTAAATGTAAATATTGGAGGATAATTTTGAAAAAAAAAATTGCATAACCTCGGAATCAAGAAAAAACCTTACTTTCCTAAGGTTTTTCGATTCTTGGTTGCATGACCCTTTTGCTGATATGTCGGGCATCGATCATTACTTGGAAATTGCTAATTATCGAAACCAAATAAGGTTTTCGTTGATAATCTTGGATGGATAACCAAGGTTATCAAGGATAACCCCCAACTAAAAACACCTTAGGGTGCGTTTGGTTGAGGGTTATCCATGATAACCTTGGTTATCCATCCAAGGTTATCAACAAAAACCTTGTTTGGTTTTGGTAATCAGCGATTCCCAAGTAATGATCGATGCCCGACACGTCAGCAAAAGGGGCATGCAACCAGGAATCGGAAAACCTCAGGGAAGTAAGGTTTTTCTTGATTCCCTAGTTAAGGAACTTATTTTTCCAAAATTATCCTCCAATATTTATACTTAAGACGAAAATAACCATTACAATTTATTAACTTCCGAAAGCATTATACTCGATCGACGACCGACAACGGCGGCCGACGACCACCGCCGGCGACGATAGCCGGTGACCACCGCCTGCGACGATCGCCGGCGACCACCGCCGGCGACGATCGCCGGCGACGATCGCCGGCGACCACCGCCGGCGACGATCGTCGGCGACCACCGCCGGCGACGATCGCCGGCGACCACCGCCGGCGACGATCGCCGGCGACCACCGCCGGCGACGATCGCCGGCGACCACCGCCGGCGACGATCGCCGGCGACCACCGCCGGCGACGATCGCCGGCGACCACCGCCGGCGACGATCGCCGGCGACCACCGCCGGCCACGATCGTCGTCGACCCCCGCCGGCCACGATCGCCGGCGACCACTGCCTGCGACGATCGCCGGTGACCACCGCCTGCGACGATCGCCGGCGACCACCGCCTGCGACGATCGCAGCGACCACCGCCGGCGACCACCGCCGGCGACGATCGCCGGCGACCACCGCCGGCGACGATCGCCGGTGGCCGGCGACGATCGCCGGTGGCCGACGACGATCGCCGGCGACGATCGCCGGCGACCACCGTCGGCGACGATCGCCGACGACCACCGTCGGCGATCACCGTCGGTGACCACCGCCGGCGACGATCGCCGGCGACCACCGCCGGCGACGATCGCCGGCGACCACCGCCGGCGACGATCGCCGGCGACCACCGCCGGCGACGATCGCCGGCGGTGGACGATCGCCGGAGGCCGGCGACCACCGCCGCTCGCCGGCGGCGTCTCCGGTCGCGCCGATCGTGGCCGTTGGCCATCGTGTTGGACACCGATTGCCTACGTGGTCACCGACAATCGACACCCTTAAGTCTAAACAAATAAAATTATATAAACAAATTCTAAAGGGTAATATGGTAAAATATTATATTAAGTTATAGACTATTACCTCCAAACAAACAAGATTTTATTTGATTACCTAAATTGAACCAAACAACTTCAGGTTATGTTTCATTCCCCATAACCTTGGTTATGTGATTACTTGGTAATAACATAACCGAGATTATATATGATAACTTAAACCAAACGCACCCTTAAGGTTTCTTCTCCTCCTCGCCTCCTCTTCTCTCTCTCCCACTCGGTGCGCCGACTCATGCGTGGAGAAGTCCGGTGCTGACTCATGCGTCGAGAAGTCCGACGCACAACCTTGATTGCCGTGAGACAATATTGCCGAGAGGCAATTGTATTGCCTCGGCCTCGGCAATTGCTATTGCCGAGAGGCAATTGTATTACCTCGAGTGCCTCGGGCTCGGCAATTGCTATTGCCGCGGGCAATTTGATTGCCGTGAGGTAATTAGGGAGCGGAGATAGCAAATGTGAGTTGCCTCGTGTTACTTAGAAGAACACAAGTTAGAGTTGTGGAGTTGCTCAGATCACAAAAACTCTAAGATATTTATTGTTCAGGTGTTGGCAGTGGAGGAAAGAATCAATTGGGTTTGTGTTTGGATTATCTCCTTGGAGTGGTCGGCGGTATCCCTTTGTTAGGGATTGGTTGGCACAAGGAGAAGGGATCGATTTGGTGACCACGGTTCTTGGTAGATCGTCGCCCACACGACGTTCAAGAGGGGAAGGTCATATGGTAGAAGATCGTAAGATAATGGAAGGTATAATTTTTTCCTTTGGCTCCTTTCGTTCTTATTTGTGTCTTATTCATTTGTCTCGTCATTTTATGTTAGTTAGTTAATTATTTTGATTTTTTATCATAGCCAATATTTAACTAGCTGGACCCCGACCATAAATACAAAAGTCGACGATCAACTCGATACGTTTTCGCGGTCGAATGGTCGAGCAAATCACAAGGCTGATTTTTGTAATTGGCCGAGTTGTGATTTAGATCGTTCGATACGGCACGATATGGTCGTTGGGAGACGGGTCTCCATTCGGATTAATTTTTTAATCCGTAGACATGGAGAGGTCTCTCGGAACGACCGAGTATTCGCTTAGGAAACCCGCCAAGCCATACCCAACACTCGTCTCTGGCCTTTCTCCTTGAACGAACTTCCTCCTGGCTTCTCGTCCTTCGGACGTCGGATATATCCTTCTCACTCAACCGGTGTACTCTTTCGTAAACCTTCACGTCCCTCGGATGCACTGAGCTCGTCGACTCTCTTCTAGTGTCATCCTTCTCGTCCGCTATGTCTTCCACTAGACTTCCTATGCTCCTAAGCTCCTGTACTCTTAGACACATAGTTCAGATACTAACAGGACCTAACTGGACTCGGTTGACCACATTAAAACTCACCGGGATACTTACAGTGTTGGGACCGGGTGCATGTTGACATGGATGCGGGTTTGTAATTTTAAAAATTAATTACGTGCAGCGGAAGGTTTAACATAAATAATTTCTCAAATTATTTAACCACACATCTAAGCATGCAATTTTATCTTGTGTAGACATGATCATATATTTAAAATTTTGCAGAAACATAAACTAATTTATGTATTACCTCGCGTAACTCGAAGGAAGGGACGAGATCCAACCGTAAGCGTCCCTTGGAAGCTCCGCCTCTATTCGCGTCCACGCCGAGTATCTTCGGGATGACTTCGCAAAGCCACGAGTTTCGTGTTCTCGAGAACTACTAGATTTTCCGAGAACGCGACAAGAAAAACCAAGAGAGAAGTCGGAAGACTAACCACAAAAGGATGGCCGGAATCAAAATTTCGGCGAAGCAAAAGAAGAGGCTTGCGGCAAAAGATCCTTGCGGCAAACTCTAATTCTGACAGCACCTTCTTCCGGCCAAGAGATGGTCGGAGCTTCCTTCTCCGGCAGCAAGTGGTGGTCGGCAGGGAAAGGGCAGGGGCGGCCGGCTGGTGCTCCTTCTTGGGGCTGGTTGGCGCACGGCAAGAAGGGGAGAAGAGAAGGAGAGAAAGAGAGGGAGAGAGCCTATGCCTTCATCTCTATGATTATCACCGAAGCCTTGCCTTGGGTCCTTTATATAGTGGCCTCTCAACCATCAGACCTCTCAACCATCAAGTCTCTCAAATATGGAATAACTTATTCCATCATGCAAAGTTTGATTTTATATCATTGTTAAAATCATATTTTAATTCATGATAAAAATCTTCTCTCCTATGGAATACATTTCCTTATCATGGTAAATCAATCCATGATTGATTTTATAAAATAAACCAATCCATGGTTCATTTTAATTTATATGAAAAATAAACCAAACCTTGGTTTATTATATAAAAATTTATATCATCCATAATTTTATAAAACAAACCACACTTGGTTTATTTTATAAATTGAACGAAAAACTTGGTTCTCTCCCTTTGTTGTGGTCGACCAAGCAAAGAGGATGGAGGCCCTCTTTGGCCGGCCCATTCAAGCCACACCCCAATGAATTAAACTTATTTAATTCATCTATTAAGTCTTCAAAAGACTTAGCCATTTTACGCTTCCAATGCGTCTCTGAAAAATTCAGATTCGACTTATCGTTTGGCTCAACCAAACTTAATCTTTCTTGATTGGAAAATCCAATTTTCAACTCGTTTTAAATCCTCGGATTACTCGTAGTGTGTGTGACTAAATAGGCTTTCGATTTATGTTGGCCGTTTATAATTAATCAATTATAGAACGATCATGAGTGACACCTAGTAGTACATCATGATCCCCAATTAATCGAAAGATCAACGGTTGACCTCAGAAACAATTCTGAAACCCTTCAGCAGCTATAATGAATCGTGCCCATTCCCTTCACCATCTTATACCCACTTGGTTCAGGACATGGTCTATGTGTGTCAGTCCCCACTAGGCTGACTACGTCACACCTAGCCTAAGTAATGTTGTCTCGTCCTACGGATTCTAATTACTCTCATGTATTTAAGAGATTCATACTCTGAACATGTCATGCTCTGGCCAGAGGCTTCGAGTAACAATCCGATGATAGGCCTCGGGTATACATCTCCTCGCAAGGAGTGGTGAATCCTTTGTAGGCTGTTCAAATATCTTTGGGCACTTCGGCTTATACCCAATCATCTTGGTCCACACCTCCTTGGAGATGCTTGCTTAAGATGTCAAAGTATAAGTCTCCATGACCAAGATGACTTGAACACCGCAAGTCAAAGGAACATCGCACTTAAGCTGCAGTAAGAACTTCACTGACATATCTATATGTAGACTACCATATGAAGTTTTACAGCCAGTCACTCCAATGAACTAGTTCCCTTAACTAGCATTCATGTTTATCTCCGGACATCTCAATGTCATCAGCCAGTGAGAATCAGCTGATTAGAGAATAACCCATGCTAGTCTCAACAGAATTGATAGTGTCCGTATTTATCAATTCATCGACTAGGGACAATTTCAATACTTCACAATTGCACATGTAGAGATAATCACTAGTTGTGAATTCATCACAAATTCTCTCATGCTGTAAATTATATTGCGGACATTCAGTAAATGAGTTTAAGATCTCAATCAAATATACAAACATGTATACTCAAATAGTGAATATTCATTTATTAGAATAAATGATTACAATCATAAGACGATTGCCTTAGGACACTTCTTTCATATCACTAACATACATATCGCTTCAAGGAGAATTAATAGACATAATTCATAGAATTTCTTATAGAACCAAACACGTTCATGACCAAGAACAAACACACTTATGAGAATGAAGTTATATTAAGGAGAGTCTTCAGTAAGATATGTCAATGCTTACACAAACAACAGAATAGTTCAAAGACATCGAGTTTATTTGTTAGTTAGTAAGCAAACAAATCTTTACAAATGCAGGTTCAAAAGTCCAAAGGGTATGTTTTCATTCATGTGAGAGATTTGTTGAAAATTATGAATGGAAAAGTGTTAGATGGAAGATGACTCTACTATATCGTGAATGGGATGTTATTCCCACATTAGGAGTTGAGAGGCATTAAGGCTGGTTATAAATACATTGCAATTGTGAAAGCTATGGATGCACATGCACATCGTCTGTAGGAGAAGGTGAGAATCTAGTGTTCGAATTGTGCTAACTCAATACGGATCGTGTTCGAGCACTACTTGCACCATTGTTCAGAAAATCGAACTGTCAGCTCTGTGTCGATTATATCTGCTTTTGCCTAGATCTGCTTCTACCTAATTCGTGCCACGTCGCCTCCTATTTGACTTATGAATATGCGAGTTAATACTTAATATTATGTTTTATTAGAAGAAATAACTTAATACTTGAGATATTTGATCCATGTTTATTTTAATTAAGAGATGAATTATGTTATCCGTTATGTTTTATAGATTGTGTTAATGTCTAATTTAATTTTTAGTTATTTTCTAACAATATTTCATTTGATATTTTTTACGTTTATATAAATATAAGTTTTATTATATACCGTTATATTCCGGTGGATCCCTAGTTAAAGTAGTTGGAGCACTGAACTTCTGAATCCTTACCTTGACCAATTTGATATCCGGTCTGATTTTCAAAACCTTGACTTGCACACATCTAACAATGCTAGGTGTGTCCAAGTCAAATTAACCGATATTTGATATTGGATTTCTTTTTTCATGAAATATAAATATATCATCAAAATACGATTTAGTAGTTACTCCAATACATATTCAACTTGTTGACTTAATATACACATTAAACCATAATTATTATAATATTTATAACAATTAGAATTTCATAATTACTATAACGGATTTAATTGATTTATAATTTATATATATAAGAGCTTGAGTTACATCAATATCATTTTACAGAGAGGATAGGTGGTAACTTTGTAATTAAAAATAAAAAGGAAATATGTTTTTTTTATTGTTTCAATAAAAAAAGAAAAATGATATGTTTAGTGAAAAAATTCAATGAAAATATTAGTGAATGATTTGACATTGTATATGTAGTAATTTTTAATGGATTCATAGTACCTCCCAGTGTATAATTTGAATCGGAGCGATGGTCGAAGGCCGTCGATAATATTCAAATGATAATCGAACGTGTATATATATAAAGTTTCGCATTGAGATTTTTATTAAATGTTTTTTATAGAGCGTACCAGGGCTCATTGGAAAAAAAATGATGCTGTTTGATATTGGGCGAGATCTTTTAAAAACAGTTCGCCAAATCAGCAGCCGCAATAAAAACTTGCGTCCTCCACCCACCCTCTCCTCTTCCTCTCGTATTAATTATGCGTGATCGAAGCAAGAAGACGTCGTTGCCGTTCCTATAAATGCGTAGATTCTGTCATCCATGGAAACCGAGGAGTTGGAGGAGGAGGAGGAAGAAGAAGGGAGATGCAAGAAGAAAACCAGAAGAGAGCGTTGGTGGTGGAGGAAGAGGATACTAATAAGAATAAGAAGAAGGAGGATGAGCAGCATGTGGCGTTTCACAGGCTGTTTGCCTTCGCCGACGCCCACGACGTGGTGCTGATGGTTGTCGGCACCATTTCAGCGGTCGCCAACGGGATGTCCATGCCGCTGATGACCCTCATTTTCGGCCAAATCATCAACGCCTTCGGCGACGCTGACAGGGAGACTGTGCTTCACCAAGTCTCCGAGGTGCTTCATTTCTCTCTCGTTATCGATTGATGCCTTCTACTTGAACGAAGAAGTAAAATGGAAGAAATTAATTAGTGGTTGTGGTCATACAATCTGATCCTTTGAAGATTGATACCCATTTCTTAACAGCAATATTTTACACAACCCAACTGTTTATGTAAATGCGTGACAGGAGTTGAAGTTATCCAATTGAGTCTCGGGCATTTAGACCCTTGATAGAGTTCTGAAACATCAGTGTTTTTTTTTATCGTGCACTCAAGGGAAGTATTGTGGGTATTAGATACAACAACAATAATCAAGTCTTATCCCATTAGATAAGATCAGCTATATGAATCATTCTACACAATTAGACTCTGTCTCCTACTATAACATCATCAATATTTAAATAAATTTTATCTCATAGTTTCACATTGCCTAACTGAGTATTTATTAGTTATCTAAACATGTCTCTTGTAGTTTTCCCTTAATAGATGTAATCCCGATTTTCTCTCTAATATTTTCATTTTTTATCCTGTTCATCCTTGTATGCCCATACAGTCATTTTAACATCCTTATTTCTATAACTCTCATCTTTTGCTTATGTACTGGAGTTATAACCTAACATTTAACTTCATATAACATAACAGATCTAACCGCTGTTTTGTAAAACTTCCCTTTCAATTTTAAAGGTACTTTACGATCACATAGAACACCCACTTTAAGTTTTTTCCTCAACTCAAGGGAAGTATTATGCGTATTAGATAAGTTGTATTTTTTTTTCTTTAGAAAAGAAAGGCAAATATTATACCAGATATCTATTAATATGTAGGAGTTGGAACATACAGGGATAAAACTAAGAGGTAGATAGTAGGATGTATGACTAAGGGCTAAGTAGTGTGTGCGGTATGGATTACATGCTAAAGTCATTTGCTGATTTGCCTCGAAAGATTCAGGTGAAGACAAGTGCCCACATCCATCCTAAAGCAATAAATTTGGAAATGTTTGGTCTTTAAGGATTGTATGCCAGATTCCAAGGTCACTTTCTCAAGATCTTAAAAAGACATTTTTTTAAACCAACCGTGGAGTGAGGTTGGACAAAGAGAAGAATTAGTTAATCCTTTGTCTCCACAGATTAGTCATAGAGTGTGCAAGTGCCTTCCTGTACAATGTTGAACCTGTATATGAAGGTTTCATTTGTATCCTTTTGTTTTTTTTTTCATGCCAACTTTTTCGCCCGTCTTTAGGTCTGGCTGTTAGTGTCATTGTTTTCCAGCAGTTGTACTCATCTTGTCTTATGTTAGATCTCCCTGTGAGAGCTTCTGAGGTGGTTAGTATTTAGTAGTGCAAGTAAAATGTGGCCTTAATTGGATAGGGAAATTCACTGCTCCACTAAAGTCAAGCTGCTGTTTTGACAACCACCAAGACCACCATCATGTGCAGGAATGAAGTGTTCTGGAACAAGTCAGTGGCAATTGGCCAAATAGCATGTCTGCTTTGCCCATGTTTTAGGCAAAACATAATCTTTGTACCATCCCCAAGGTTGCTTCAGAGAAATATGGCCTGAGGACTGACTGAGTAGTGGTTGCTGAGGACTGACTGAGTAGTGGTTGCTTCTGAAGCATGTTCGTTGAGGGACTACTACGGTGCGTTCCATGATGGATTTTCAGAAGCAATTTCCCTCCATTGTTTAGCGAGGAGAGTAAGGTTATATACTCAACTCCTAGCCTTCCTCAGATTTGGTGACCCGAGACCAGGTTGTGTGAAAAGGAAGATAATTTTATATGTTTCCTCGAACCAAAGTTTGGTGATACTGAAACCATCACAGCAATTCTCATATCCAAGATACATTTTTTTATAGTCAACCAGTATTGCATTTTGAAGTGCCTGCAGAGTAGGAAAATGTAGATGAGAGTGGCTTATCTTTCACAGCAGATAATATTCTTGATCCTATCGAGAAACAGTTTGTTTCCATGTCGAGAGTACTAGTTAACATTAACAAGTTATCTAAGGAATCTAGATTTACATATTGTTAAGCATATGAAGCTTCTCAACAGCAAGTTTGATGAAAATATACAATCGGGAAAAGATCACGCCTGATTGTGTCTAATTATATTTGTAAAATAGTCGATAAGTAGGCACTTATTTGGCAAGCAAGAAAGGAGTCTACTGATGCAAACATATCTGACCTCTAATAGAATAAAACAACATTCATGCTTAGTGAAGACCCAAGGAAACTCCTTTTTCTATGCTTTCTTATCTATTGTTCAAATATGATGGTGACCCTTATATCATAGTTTCAAGTATTGATTGGTATCAATCAACATAGTTGAAGTACATCATTCAATTATTGATGGATATTGATACAATGTTCGTATGGATAAATGGCACTATATTGTCCATGACATCACCATATTTATGGTATCGAATGGTATAGGTCTTCTCTCAATCTCTATCCTTCTATTATCGAAAAAGGTATTCTCTTTTAATGATTTATACCCATATGTTTACCTATTCCTAATCTAGTTCAATCATACCAATTCAAGTTTATTTCTTAGTGGTTAATTAATACATACTTATGAACATATAGGGAACTCAATTCCAATACTAGTTACCCTAATAGCATTATTCAATATGTTGTGGAAACTTATGGGATTAATCTCGATAGAATGTTGCAAGAAATTTCATTCAATGCAAGACACTCATTTTGGAATTAGGTAGCTACAATCATTTGTAAGAATCAATGTCTCATCCAATGCACGACACTCGTTTTAGTATTAGGTTGTTATAATCATTAGTTGAGATGGTTGTTATATTTTTATAACTTGTTCGAACACTTTAATTCAATTTACTTTATAAAGATTTATTTTTGGAGGTAAACAAGTTAAGTGGAAGGGGATTTATTAGGCTAAAACTTGTTTGAGTTGATATCAAAATGCTTTCAAGCGATGTCAAATATCCGTAAACAAGATATTGAAATTTAACTTTAATGCAATGATATTTTAAATCTTTCCATAAATCATGTTTGGAGAGAGTGCATTCCTTATATAACTTTCCTATTAACAGAAAATTAAACAAACACAAGTTGTTACTTATAGTTGATAATAGTAAATCAAATTAAAAAATAAAATAAAATATTTAAAAATTATCCAACAAATTATAGTGTTCATTATTTAATAGTGCAAGTATAATTAGTTAGAATTAGCATCTGTCAATTAATATTAATATGATTAATTTAATCATAATGATTAAATGCAACAAAAAAGATAAAATTAAAATTCTATTAAATTAACAATATTGTTTATAAAGTATGAAATATTAATTAATAAATAATTTTTTGGCTTTATTATAAAAAACATTATAATTGTTAAGTAAATGTTGGTTTCCATCACCAAATAGTATTTTTGGAGTTTTTTATGAACATAAAATAATATTGTACTTTTTATAATAAAATAATTATTCAATCATTAAGATATTTATATTTTAAAATAGTAGTTATATATACAATATATTCTATATGAATGAAAAGTTCAAATGTTGAGGTATATATATTTAATTATTATAAATTTTAATTAATAGTGTGTATTATTATAATTCTTTCTTGACGCAATGCTTAAGTTATTATAGTGTGACCTTATGGTTACGAGTTCGAGTTGCGAAAATAACCTTTTGCAATGTATGGTAAGGTTGCATACAATAAATCCAAATGTGATCTGACCCTTCCTCGGGACCCTATATTAGCGTGAGCCTAGTGCACTGGGTTGCTCCTTTATTATTGTTATTTTACCAAACTCTAGTCATACAAAGCAGGAGATCATGGAGGCAACGTTAAGGACGGAGGCATATTAATTGAAATGATGGTGAGCATGAGGGTAGGCTTGTGCTGATATAATCGAGGGGAAGAGTTATCGGAGAAGAAGATTGGTTCTCAATCTAACATTGGAGCACAAAACTAGAAACACAAAACTAGAGAGGATGCAGCATAGCTTGTGAGGACCTTGTGATGTTGTCTAGTGGGTTACTATGGATGTTGGTAATCCTTCGGCCAAGCTCCACCAAGGCCATGGTTGGGATATTCACAAAGGTGCTATAGTGACAATGGTAGGGAAAGAGGATGAATCTGGAGGTTGGAGCAAGAGGAATAATTAAGAGTTCATGGCAAGGTAGTGCCACTCGTTTGAAGGAAGCACTAGTTGCTTGTTGCAGTAAATCTAGTCATACAAAGTATCATAGGATGTCTTGCAAGAAGTGGTCGCATGGATTCCCTTGCTATAGGCATCACTTGTAAGCATATAATAATGTACTCTAGATACATGATTTTTTTCAAGTGAATTGATTGTTGGCTTTTCACACACGAAGTTACAGAAGTAGTTTGTCTAGTCACATGTGGGTGTGTTGCCGGGAAATGGAAATGGAGGTGTTGTGTGAAAAGAAGTTGTAGGAGTCAAAGACTTCGCACCGAGGTGCTTGAGGTTGCAAATGGAGTGATTATAGAGAAATGGAGAGAAGAATGGGAAGAATAATACTGAGAGATGAGGGGAAACCACAAGCAGCTACGACAATCAAGAAAGGCACTTATGAGAAATATCTCTTATAGAAAACTCTAGCCTAAATGGTTAGCTCTAATACCATATAGCACTTGGGATTAGAAAAACATTGTAATGCTTCATCAGATAGCCATTGCATGTATATATGTAGACTTGTAAGAAAACCCTAACCTTAGAATTACTAGTGCCCAACTAAACTCACTACACAATACACTATTGATCTAATACTTAAAGGTAAATATTTTTTGAAAAATAAATCTATGGTATTTGTTTTGAACCAGACAATGCATAATTGATTAGTTTCTTACATAATGCTCTCATCTTACTTAATATATCTTAACTCTATAGCACATGTTAAATATATGTCAAGGAGTTGGTATGTATGCTAATGATAAAAGTTGTGTTTTGATTCCCTAATCAACATTATCAATTGCAACATGGTAACCACCTTAGCAAAAATGGGACAAGGTTCTTATTTGTTGTGGCAATCATGTCGCAAAAGATGTGTACGATCGAGAAAAGCACTAGGGGGGGGGGGGTTGAATAGCGCTTGTTGCTTTTTCATAAAACTTGGACTAAATGCACAGCGGAAATATAAACAATGCCAACATTTTTCTTTTACTTGGTTCGGAGTCTGTGACAACTCCTTCTACAAGGCCCGCTCGATTGCTTTCATTGGGTAATCACTATCAATTCACAAGCTTTACAGAGTGTGAAAGTACAAATGCACGAAATGAAATTATACCGACAATTTACAAGGTGTCAGAGTAAAGCACAGTTGTCGGAGCAGTGCCGCAGCATCATAGTTGAAGTTTGGAGCAGTGCGGTGTGCGCTTGAGCATTGGATTGTGTAGAGAATATGTGTCCTGAGCTCTTGGTCAAGACCTCCTTATAAAGGAGTATCCAGGCGCCTCTATTCGGATAGACGCCTCTATCCAAAGCAAATCTGATCTGATCCCTCTTCGTTGCAGCTTATCCTCTTTTAGGCGGCTCTACTTTAGACGTCTGGATCCCTTCTAGGCACCTCAAAGCTTATCGGATGAGATTTGACTTTGCGAAGCTTTATCTTGCCCCAGACTCCTAGATCCCTTCTAGGCGCCTCGGCTCCAAGCGCTTAAATCCCTTCCAGGCGCCTGGACCATCCTGGTTTAGAAATTCAAGTCTGCATCACAGAGTTAGCACAAACAAACAAGTATATATAATATGAAATGAAATGCAATTGACAGTCTCGGACTGTCCGGTCCTAACTTTTAGGTTTCGATTGAAATCCTAAGTTGAACCAATGTCTACTGTTCCCTCGACAGGGAATGTGTCCTCACCTACTCCTCTCAGGAAAAATTATCTTTTGCCAAACACTGTTTGGACTTTTGCTCGATATCCGATCCTTGACTTCCAAGACTCTAGTTGTCGATCCTCGGCCCGCTGACGCCAGGCAGGATAGCAATTACCTGCGAACTATTGAATTCGTTGATCCGTGCACGAATATCAGAAACAATCTTCTTGGACCTGTTGATTCGCGCACGAATACTAGGAAATAGACATCCAAAAACTACACGGAGCTTTGGGAAAAAGAAGAACGACACTAACGCCGGGCGGGATAGCCAGAAGAGGGGAATTGAGGAGAAGGCAAGAAGAGAAACCACTAACAATAGAAAATTTTATTGTGAATAGGGGATGATCCCCAACACCTAAACATGACTCTTATTTATACCACAACTTAAGACCCAAATAAAGGAAAGAGATTACAATTAAAAGATATTAATTCCAATCTTGTAAAGAAAGTAATTAAATCTTTGACTCGAAAAGGAAAGAAATTATAATTAAAAGATATTAATTCCAATCATGTAAAGCAAGGAATTAAATCTTTGACTCGAAAAGGAAAAAGATATCAATATATAGACCTCAATTCCAATCTTGTGTAAAAAAGGAAAGAAATCATAATTCTAAAATCCCTAAACAAAAAAAGAAAATATATAAAATAGAAATACAAAAATACTTAAATTATCAAAAATACCTAAAATACCAAAAAAAATAGAAGTTACAAAAAATAATAATAAAATTCTGCATCACCCGCCTAGACTTCTGCTCGTCGTCCTTGATCTGCCAAGGCTTCTGCCCACTCTCCTTGACCAGAACTTCGTTGCCCAGTCCACACGACCAGGACTTACTGTCCAATCTCCCAGACTAGGATTTCATTGTCCAGTCCACACGACCAGGACTTAGTGCCCAATCTCCTAAACCAGATTTTCTTTGCCTAATCACCAGGACTTAGTGCCTAGCATAACTAGGACTTTCCTGTACACCCAATTCAATTTGTTAGATCACAAACAACCTTAACTTTGAACCTTTGCTAATATCAAAACTCAGATTCGATTCGCTAGTGCTTCCAATACCAACAAGATGTTTTATTATTTTGCAAGAAATTTCGACAGAGTTTCCCATATATACAATTTATGTATTTCAATATAATAACATAACAATTATATTATATGAAGCAAAAACATTACATCCAACATATCATAAGTTCATAACCACTGATCATAAGAACAACCACTTAATGTACTACTACCATCATAAAACAACTACAGTCCTATTCAATAAAATCAACACCATTCATAGTGCAAAATCTCACAAAGACAACTGAAATACCTATCTCGATTTTGGAAAAGGAAATAATTCATTTAAAGGAAACTCAACAATAATCTTAAACCAAAACCGACAAAGTCCACATGTCAAGTCCATGATACACAACCATTACAAGTAAAACACAAGTACATTAATATACAACTACAACACTTGGAAACCATATTAACAACACTCGTACATGAATTCCACTCTTGATTCCCGTAAATTCTCATCATATTTTTAAAATTTCAGCATTTATGAAGTTATGGTTTATGATTTGATCCATTTTCATAATACTAAACATGCATCATTGAGAATTATTCAAAGGCTAAAAGGAGAATTTGCGAACTTGGTTAAACCTCAGTAAAATAACTTGACATGACCTTACCATGAACCCGGAACATGCTGAACAACAGTCCTTAAAATCCAACAAAGAGACATCTAACAACCTGAAACTCCCTAAATCGAAGCTAGCATGCAAAAAGGCACCCTTTAAGACTAACAATTCCATGCAAAACAATATCAACAAGAGTTTACCTAGCCCAAAAGAGAAAATTTCCTCTTATGCTGCATTTGAAAAAGTTGTTGCAGAAATTAACCCTGTTTGCTGCCAATAGAAAGACGTTAGGTCAGCTAGGTTAAAGGTAAGAAAAAGAATATCAGGAGAGAACTAAACCAACTTGAAGTGAATCCAACACCTATGCCGACCATGTTGAAAAAGAGGTTGTGACTGAAATGGGCGACTGCTTAGATGCAAGAAATTCTAGATGGCCCATCAGCTAGAGCTAGGAAAGCAGGAGGAGAAGAGAAAATCTCACTAGAAAAAGGTGATGAAGAGGGGGCTTAAGGGAGTTAGAATTGATTATCCACTTGGGGAAGGAGAAGCCACAGGAGGGAAAGGAAGAGCCACACAGTGCTATAATGGGTCTGGCCCAAACGACTCAAAGGACCTTAAGACCAAGTTTTTTACTCACTTCCCTATGAAACATCCACTTTGGTTTGCATGACCAACTAGACACTACATTCAGCCAAACTTGAATCCTATGGCTTGAAACTTTAATTTTTGTATCCGACATGAATATAAACCCTCCTTTAATAATTGAACATTAAAACAATTGTATTTTCTTATATTGTTCAAGGATGATTGAGTGAATTGTTTCCATGTTGTTGCACCAACTTGTTGAGTTAGGGAAATCAAGAATCAAACAAATGGAACTATGATTATCCTTCAACATCTTGGTCAATTTTGAAAATCATAGGAAGTATGTTTCTTTTCCATCCATGCTAGGCTTACTCTTGGAATCTGAAATGTTTTATTATTATGCTTTATTAAGTGATTATAATTTTTCAGGTCGCTTTGAAGTTTGTATATTTGGGTCTCGGAACAGCAGTAGCTGCCCTTCTACGTAAGAATCTATTCAACCATTTAATTATTTTAGTTGTTCATCTATCTTAACTTCTTTTGTGGTTGAAATTCTCATCTATACTAATCTAAAACACACCTAACAAACTCATTAGATAATATTCTCTATAGGAGCCTTTCGTCTTTTTCTCATAACTAAAACAATTGAGACATTCATTTGATCGCTTTTTTAATAAGAAATTTAAACATCACTTAATAAATCCTTATTCATATTTTATTTATTTTATGAGTATTAAGTTCATAACTACTTGACAAAACTATTCATATGATTGAGAAATTAGAGTTTTCATCATAATTTTAGGGGGCGCTTGGTATATATTCGGGAATGGGAATAGGAATGGATTTGATTGAGGGGTTAATGGGAATGGAATGATTGCTGGATTGCTGGTGCTTGGTATAGATATTGGAATGGGTATTATTCCCATTAGGAGCTGCTTGGTTTAGCTTAGATTAGGGAATGGATATCAACTAAAATTTTTATTTTATCTTTATTAGTAAAAATATAAAAATAATTACATACTCATGAACAAAACTATTTTATTTAAAAAATACATAATATAATGAATATTTTTTGTGATAATTATATTGGATTCAATGATATTTTAATTCAATACTTATGTATTCCCGATTGATCGAAAGAACGACCTCTTACCAATCTTTTTTCTTGGTGTGGCCGAAACTCCAGATTGTATTAAACAATCAATCTGATTCACCAACGTAGTTGAAGCACCAAAGCACTAATCTGTTCACAAAAATTACAACAGCAACATAAGCAAAAGGAGTCACAAGTCACAACATCCTTATTTGAACACAGAGTTAAGTTGCAAATTTTCGTTCAAATATAAGCACAAGGATAAGAAAGCATCAAAAGTAATTCAAACTGCAAAAGTGGCAATTCAAACTGCAAAAGTGACATTGTTTGTTTCACATTCAATTCACCAGTATGAAAGCACAAAAGAAGGAACAAAAGGATTATCACAAGGTCCAAGTATGAAAACACAAAAACTGAACAATCTCCAGGTATGAAAGCGACAATCTCCAAGTGCGAACATGTCCATTTCAAAATTCAACATCATCACAAGGAAGCAATTATAAGAAACTAAGCACAAAATCTTTGACTTCAGAAGGATCCAAACTGAACAATAACTCAACCTTCACCGGATCTTCACAAATGACTTGAGCAGCCTTGTACTTGTTCTGACCAACAAACCCATGTTTATCCAACATCTCAAGAACTTGTGGCATTTTTGAAGATTTACCTTGAATCCAAGATGACATCGACTCAAAATGTGAGCTAACAGTCTGCATAAATCCATCAACTTGATCACAGAGTGATTTGAAGTCATAATCAATATTCTGCACTTGTGCACTTTTCCCTTCTTTGAAGCCTTCTCAAATTTGTCATTGGATGATTTCCTTTTGTCCTTAGACTGAGATGCTCAAAATCATATAAGTTGAGCCGGCTACAAAATTTGTTAACAACCAAACAAAATTTGTTACCAATATTCTAAGATCAGGCTACAAAATTTGTTAACAACTCCGCCTATATCACATCCAAAAGAAAACCAAATGACATCTATCAATTATCAAATTGTATTTTTCTCATAGGATCTCCAGTAATGATTCCTCATAAGCATTACTATATAACCCATCCTAGAACACATTAAAACCTTCAGGTAGTTGAAAAACAGATTACCATGCTAAATTTCATCCAGTTGAAAAACTAATCGAACATCCCAATCCTAAAGATTCTAACCAGATCAAATACTAAACATGGATCTCATAGAAAACAGAAAAAAAAAACCCTACCTAACCAAGAGGAAAAACCCTAAATCAAAAGGGACGCTCACCTTGTGATGCGTCGGAAGGGATCACCTCTGCAGGGAAGGAGGGTCGGCGATGCTCAAACCAAGAGAGGAAAGTCGCGCGTGAAGAGGGAAAGAGAAAGGTTGGGGGTTGGGCGTCGGGCGATGAGGAGAGAAGAGGGCAATCGGCGAGGAAGAGGGAGTCGGCGTCGGGCTCGGCGTCGGCGGAAACTTGTGAAGGAGAAGAGAAACTTTCTCTCGGGCGATGAGGAGAGAAGAGGACTGCGGCGTGACAAGGCTCGCACGCGCGTGCTTAGGCGACGGGGGAATGGAAAGTTGATATCCAAGGGGGGAGTGAGGAATCAAAACTAGGATATGATATCCTTATTTTGATTTCCATTGAGCCCTTTCAAACACCTACCAAGCATCATATATGGGAATGAAATAACTTTCATTCCCATTCCTTACCCCTAAACCCCCCAACCAAGCAGCCCCTTAGATTAGTTTGATGCAACTCACTAAAAGTTGAAAGCGCTTATTTTAATTGAAGCAATCAGGTGTAACTCCTTAGATGATAAAATAAGAGAATAGATTAACGATTAATTGGAGACGGTTAAAGATTGCAAATTGATTCTATAGTTAAAATATTTGAATCTATTAAAGCAAATGTTGTATAAAGGGTAGAGGGAGAATCATGAGTCAATATAATAAAAAAAAATTGCTTAACAAATTTGAATAGATAGGTAGACTGCTCTTCTAGCATCTTGAATGGATTTACTAGTTAATTTGGAAAAAGAAGAAAATATATAAGTTTCTTTTTGTTACTTGGTTAGATAAATTAATGATGCATCAAATATATATATATATATATATATATATACACACACACACACGCACGCACACACACACACTTTATGTTGATGCTTTGGTCTATTGACTATAGAGGTTTCATTTTGGATGGTGACTGGAGAAAGGCAAGCTGCACGAATTCGAGCATTATACCTGGAAACTATACTTAAACAGGATATAGCCTTCTTTGATAAGGAAATGACTACTGGAGAAGCAATACAGAGAATGTCTGGAGACACGTTTCTCATTCAAGGGGCTATTGGTGAAAAGGTGAGATCGATGCATACATAAGACTTTGCAATTTTAATTCCCTAAATAGCTAAATAGAAACACAGATATCTGAAACAGGTGTGACATGAGAAAAATCTAAGTTTGAATGATATCTTTAACGCTAAATTGAATCTATTGCTCGAACATCCAGTGCCATGTTATCTCCTGATTTGGCCCTGATTCAACTGATTCATCTTTTTAATAACATCTGTCATTAACTCTCTCGCTCTTTTTGAATCCAGGTTGGGAAGTTTATACAACTCACGTCCACTTTTGTTGGTGGCTTTATCATTGCATTTGTGAAAGGATGGCTTCTAGCACTTGTTATGCTTTCTTGTTTGCCTTCCATTATCATTGCTGGTGCAACCATGACATGGATGGTAACAAAATTGTCCAGCCGTGGGCAAGCGGCATATTCTGAAGCAGCCAATATTGTGGACCAGACCATTGGGTGCATCAGAACCGTAAGTACTTGCCTAAGTTTTCTTATTTATGTTGCATCTCTGTAGCTAAATCCTTTCTATGTTATGCTCAAGGTTGTCTCATTCACTGGTGAGGAACGCTCAGTTGAACTATACAAGAAGTCCATAAAAACTGCATATAGATCTTTTGTTCATGAAGGTGTGGCTTCTGGCTTGGGAATTGGTGTTCTTGTATTGGTTGTGTTTTGCAGCTACGGGCTAGCTACTTGGTATGGTGCCAAACTGATCATAGACAACGGTTATAATGGTGGAATGGTGATCAATGTGATGATTGCAATTATGGTCAGCGGAATGTAAGCTTTATAAATTAATAGTATTCTTGTATTATAGAGCACGAACACATGTTTATCCATCTGGATTAAGTTTTCTATGGTTTTTTTAACAGGTCTTTGGGTGAGACGTCGCCATGTATCAGTGCATTTGCAGCTGGTAGAGCTGCAGCTTACAGAATGTTTGAGACAATCGAAAGGAAACCTGAAATTGATCCTAACAATACAAGTGGAATCATCTTGGAAGATGTCGAGGGCAAGATTGAACTGAAAGATGTGTGCTTCAGCTATCCAATGAGGCCCGAGCAACTGGTATTTAATGGATTGTCATTGTGTGTTCCGAGTGGAACCTCAATGGCCATAGTTGGAGAAAGTGGATCTGGGAAATCCACTGTGATTAGTCTCATAGAGAGGTTCTATGATCCTCAAGCAGGTGAAGTGCTGATAGATGGCATCAACCTGAAGACCATGAGACTCCGACATATACGAGAAAAAATTGGATTAGTAAGTCAGGAGCCTATTTTGTTCACAACAACTATCAAGGAGAACATTGCATATGGGAAGGAAAATGCAACACTTGAAGAAATAAAAAGAGCAAGTGAGCTTGCTAATGCTGCAAGATTCATTGACGAGTTCCCCAATGTATGAAGATTTCAGCAAAATTCATCTTATTTTTCATGTATGCTATTTTGAATCTATGACCAGCTCTTCTTCTTGCACACAGGGTCTGGATACAGCAGTTGGTGAGCATGGAACACAGCTCTCTGGTGGACAAAAACAACGGATAGCAATTGCCAGAGCAATCCTCAAAGATCCCAAGATCTTGTTACTTGATGAAGCAACGAGTGCTTTAGATACAGAATCTGAGAGAATAGTTCAAGAGGCAATAAATAGCATCATGTCGGAAAGAACTACAATAATTGTAGCACATCGCTTGAGCACTGTGAGGAATGCTGACACCATAACTGTTCTGCATGAAGGCAAAGTCGTAGAACAAGGTTCGATTCTTGGAAACATCCTCAATTTTTCTCTGCAAATTTGAACTAATTAAAACGTCCGTTGACATTGATTTTGTTTGACAAACTCACTTGAGCAGGTTCTCATTCAACCTTAATAAAAGATTCTGACAGCGCTTACTCTCAACTCATTCGTTTACAAGAGATTCACCAAGAAGAAGATAATTCAACTGAGAATGAAAGCCGCGGACCAAAGATCGATGCTACAAAATCTAATAGTGCATCCTTTGGACGGATATCCTTGAACAGATCGTGTAGCAGAGGTTCCTCATTGGGCGGGAGCAGTCGTCACACTTTTACTTTAGGATTTGGTCTGCCTGGCTCTGTTGATGTACAAGATGGAAATTTTATGGTAGAGGAAGATAAGGAAAGGCAGGCTGGTCATGCTAAGCTTAGCAAGAACAACCCCGTCAGGAGACTCGCATATCTCAACAAGCCAGAGATACCAATTCTGATTTTGGGATCCATTTCAGCTTCAGTGTATGGAGTAGTCTTCCCAGTCTTTGGAATTCTCCTTTCTAGTTCGATAAAGACATTCTTCGAACCAGCACATGAACTTCGAAAGCATGCTAGATTTTGGGCATTGATGTACATGATCTTGGGCCTCGTTGCTCTGCTTTCTTCGGCATTCCAATATTTCTTCTTCGGTATCGCGGGCGGAAAGTTGGTCGAGCGCATCCGTGCTATATCATTTCAGAAAGTTGTTCACCAAGAAATCGGTTGGTTTGACGAACCTTCCAATTCGAGGTCAAATCCTAATAGCTCAAGACATTTCTGTTAGAAGAATTGCAGAATTAGCTAGCTTTCAATGTAAAAGGCAAAACACTAAGCCATTTTTCATTTGCAGTGGTGCAATTGGTGCAAGGCTATCAGTAGATGCTGCGACTGTTCGAAGTCTCGTCGGAGATAACTTGGCCTTGATGGTGCAGAGCATATCGACAGTCACTGCAGGGATTGTTATTGCCATAATCGCAAACTGGAGACTAACTCTAATTATTCTCGTCGTCATACCTCTGGTGGGTTTACAAGGTTATCTTCAAGTAAAGTTCATGAAGGGCTTCAGCGCAGATGCTAAGGTAGCTAGTTGTGCTTTTACAATCTGAGGCCTCAAATGCTATTACTAAAACTTAATTTCCAGGCTATGTATGAAGAAGCAACTCAAGTGGCAAGTGATGCAATCAGCAGCATTCGAACAGTGGCCTCCTTTTCTGCTGAAAGAAGGGTGATGGACACTTACAAAAAGAAATGTGAAGCTCCCTTTAGACATGGTATTCGTCGAGGGATTGCCAGCGGTTTAGGCTTCGGCTTCTCCTTCATGATGCTTTATTTCGCATACGCCCTTTGCTTTTACGCCGGAGCGAGATTCGTCAAGAAGGAAATGGCCACTTTTAATGAAGTTTTTAGAGTAAACAACATGCATACATAGTTTTTTCTTTCTTGCTTGCTTCCTTGCTTCATTTTCCTATCATTGAATGGCAGATTTTCTTTGCTTTAACAATGGCAACACTTATATGTTCGCAAACAAGTGCACTGGGTCCGGATTCCACCAAAGCTAAAGATTCAGCCGCTTCCATTTTCTCAATCATTGATAGAAAGTCCAACATTGATTCGAGCAGCGGAGAGGGCGCGGTTTTAACCAACGTAACGGGCGATATCGAGTTCCGGCACGTGATGTTCAAGTATCCAGCGCGCCCTGTTCAGATCTTCACCGACTTGTGCTTGACTATTTGTTCAGGAAAGGTATACATGATTACCTATATATATTGTTAAAATGTGTGCTTGACTAACTATTAGTTCAAATCTCTCTCTCTCAGACCGTTGCGCTTGTCGGGGAAAGCGGTTGTGGAAAATCAACGGCAATTGCACTGTTGGAGAGATTTTATGACCCAGATTCTGGTATGATTTCATTGGATGGAATGGATATCAAGAATCTCAAAGTGAAATGGCTAAGGCAGCAAATGGGCTTGGTCAGCCAAGAGCCGGTATTATTCAATGACACGATTCGAGCCAACATAGCATACGGCAAGGAAGGAGATGTAACTGAAGAAGAGATTGTTGCAGCTGCAGAAATAGCCAATGCACATCACTTCGTATCAGGTTTGCCTCAAGGATATCATACGTCGGTAGGAGAAAGAGGCATCCAACTTTCCGGCGGCCAAAAACAACGCGTGTCGATTGCTCGTGCCATTTTGAAGGATCCTAAGATTTTGCTGCTAGATGAGGCGACGAGCGCTCTGGATGCCGAGTCAGAACGTGTAGTACAAGAAGCATTAGATCGGGCTATGGCCGGGAGAACGGCGTTGATCGTGGCGCACCGGCTATCGACGATAAAGGGAGCTGATACGATCGCAGTTCTGAAGAACGGCGCCATTGTTGAGAAAGGCAGCCACGAAAGCTTGATTGATCGCGAAGATGGAGTTTATGCTTCCTTGGTATCACTTTATATGAGATCTAGTTGAAAATCACTCATGCTTCTCGAGCTAGCTAGCCTAGTGTTTTTTTTTTATCAATCTTTTAAAGATCAAGAAGCATAGTATAGTATAGTTTCCTTGGTGCATGCATGTCACTTTACATTTAAAAAGCAAGAAGAAGCATTCGTGGAGGTTATACTGTATGAGTTCATCGAGTCTTTCTATTTTCTACGCATAAAAAGCAAGAAAGATCCTATAAAATTCCTAATTTTCATGTATAAGTTCATTTTGTTATTATTGTAGCAAAATTTTACAGGGCTAGTTAAAATGTTAAATATTAGGCTATGATTGATTGGGGGTAATGTAATCAAGTCTGTAATATAATTGAGGTTGGAATATAATCCAGGATTATATGCAGTTTGCTTTGTAATTCAGATTACATAATTTTAACTAGTTTTTGTAATCTAGATTATATTACATTATAATTTTAAAACTGTAAACAGAGTAATCAATCTTGTAATGTAATCTGATTACATTACAAAACAGATTATCCTTTATCAAACGTAACCTTAGTGTGGTAGTAGGACCGAATCAACATTAGATGGATGGAAGGTGAATATCGTCCGCTTCTTTTAAATATTAGTGTTGTAGCCAAATTTTCTTGTCGTTTTTTATCTTTCAGATTACTATGCAGTGTTTCACATAAATAAATAAATAAATAAAATAAGACATGAACAAACAGGTTTTTATTTGTTTCTAAATACATTATTGGACCCCTGGAAGCCCTAAGTGCATTGACACTCTTCCTGAATCATACGGGTAGAACTTGGGCACTTTCAAGCACTGATTGAGAGAGAACTAAGTGTAGTTGATGTTTAAAGCAGGTGTCTCGACTCCTCTTATAGAGATTGATCGACACTTGTCCAATCGGTTGGACCTCCACTGACTCGACTGTAAACTCGATCCTCTTCGATTCTGGATCATGCTAAATTTTGGGCTTCCAGTAGCTTGGAACACCCTCCAATCACGATCTCGATCAAACTTCATCCAATGTACTATGATCTCGATCAAACTTCATCCAATGTTCAAACGACTCGACATGATAAAGTAAACTTTCGATTGATCGAACCCGTTTTAGTTGTTTGGACTAACTTGGGTCCAGTTGCCCATGCCACTTTGCTCCAACTTTGTCCGGTGTAGTACTCAAAATCAGGTTCACGTAAATTTGATTAAATAGAGTTTTATATTTTTTTTTGTTATTTAATTGATTTTAATATTATCATAAATATATTTATGTATGGATAATTACTTACTAATAAGCCTTATTAATTAATATGCTAACTAATAGATTAACGGATCCAACCAAATTTGCTAGCAAACCAATCTACCCTATCCTTTATATATATAGAGAGAGAGTGGGCATTTTAGGGTTTTCCTCTCATTGGTGCCCCCAACCAAAAAAAACCCTAGTAATCCTTGAGGAAATTGAGGAAGATCGTTATTGGATCGTCACCCATCGCTCTCTTACGTCATGCTCAATATCTTTTCGTACGCAAAATGCTAAGGCAAGATTTTTAACATTCGTTTTCTATACTATGTTGGGGATTGTGTGGTCGGTAAGATGGGGTGAATTGTCCTTGAAAAATATAAATAAATATTTTATTTTGCTTTAACAAAGATAGACGTTAGATTACAAGCAAGATAATAACATAGGAATTAACTAAACAAAAGAAAAAAAGTCACAACCAATTTACTTGGTTTGCAATCAGGAAGATTGCTAATCCAAGGCAAAGTAAAGCTCAATCTCCTGATTAACTCCTTGGGTGGAGAAGCTTCTTTATAGAACTTTGAACTTAGAAAGACAATGGAAACTTAGAACAAATTCATGCACAATGAATTGCTTGAATGTAACTGAGCTCTGGAAGTCTATTTATAATTCTAGTGAATCTAATCGCTTTATAATTCTAGTGAAGTTTATCTAATCGCTAATGTAGCCCTATATGGTCGCCCCAGTGCTTAGGGGTGCCTAACATGTGGATCAGGGGTTATCCGCTTCGTAACGTTCGTTAATGGCTATTTCTGGATGAACTTTAGCTTCTCGGGCGCCTGTATTGACTGGGGCGCCGGGAATGGAAGCACCCGAGTCAATAGGAGCGCCCCCGAATGGAGGCACCCGATTGACTTTTGGTAGCATTGTGTTGACCAGTCTCCAGCGGGTCTTCTTGAGTGATCTCAGGCCTCCCAGAGTTGGGCTCACCCGAACCCTCCTCCGGCTTTCTTCTCGAGCGTGCTTTCCCCCGGCTTCTCGTCTCTCGGATGTCGCGCACGTCCTTCTTGCTCCACCGGCGTATCTTCCATAGACCTTTGCGTCCCTTAGATGCACCGAGCAAGTTGGTTCCCTTCCCGTACCATCATTCTCAACCGTTGTGTCTTCCGCTCGATTTCCTGCACTCCTAAGCTCCTGCACACTTAGACACAAGGATCAAACACAACAGGACTTAACTTGACTCAGTTGACCATATCAAAACTTACCTGGGGTACTTACACTCTATATAGATCATAGTGTATATGTTTTAATGTTCGATGCATGTTTTATTGTAACAACTACGTTTTCCAATTTTGTGATGATTTGATGAAATTCTAATGACTTTTTGAGATGGACCATGTTGCCAGTGTGTATTGGTCTCGTTAGATTTCTTTCTTAAAAGAATGGTAAAGTTTATTTTTAACAAGATTCTTCCTTGGATTTTTGGTTTTACTTTGATCAATTCAATGCAATGGAAGGTGGAATAATATAGGAACATAACGCTCTTTTATGATGCATTTTTCATTGCAAATAGGTAGTTAGGTTGTATTGTAATTTTTAATTGATGTCTTGATAATTATTTTATTCATATTCCAACTCAAGTAACATCATTCATAATTGTTATTTCGTCTTTATTTTTTGTTGTTGACTTGTAAATTTGGTGTGTGTTTTTAGATTCATGCTAAAGTCATGAAGTGTAGGAAATTTATTCAGATAAATATAAGTCAATTTTGTTGTACCATAGCTAAGTATCTATTTTCAATTATTATTTATGTGCTTCAATATTTCTCACGCTTAATTTATAAAGACTCTCAATCTTTTATATGTTTCTTTGATGATACCATGTAATCAAATGAAGAATAGTGTCAGTTATTTGTGACAATTTTGATGGGTAAGGAGTCCGACTTAGAGGATATTGAAATGTAAGTATCTTGGGATAGTTTTGATATGGTCAACCGAGTCAAATTTGGTCATGTTATATTTTGATGTCTGTGTCTAAGTGTGCAAGAAGTTAGGAGTACAAGAAGTCGAGCGGAAGACGTAGCAAGCAAGAAGGACTGCTTAAGAAGGGAAGCAATGGGCTTGGTGCATCTGAGGGATGAGAAGCTGTGGAAGAGTATACCGGTAGAGTGAGAAGGACGTGCATAACGTCCGAGGGACGAGAAGCCGAAGAGGAAGTCTGCTCAAGGAGAAGATTGGAAGTTGGGTTCGGGTGAACTCAACTTCGAGCTATCAGAAATCACCCAAAGCTCCAGAAAATTAATTAACCAGGGGTTGACCAGGATCCAAGCGCCCAAAGCTGGTTCGAGCGCCTCCGAGTGGGCTGCCTTATCATGAATTGGCCATTGCCGATACCCGTTGGCATGTGGATAAGGGTTGTTTAACTCTAGGCGCCCCGAGCAACTCTAGGCATCCCGGATGGTCCATGTTAGCAACGGATAAGTTTTTCTAGTGGTTATAAATAGAGCTCTTTGTGCTTAGAAAGAAAGACAACACACTCAGTATTTATTTCTTTCTGCTCTCTAAACGTTCTATACTCTCAACGATTGTAAGAGACATTTCTGCCTTCGTCAAAGGAGATCTTTTAGTAGAGCGTTCATCGTCATCGTCTTAGATTAGCAACCATCTAGGTTGCACCTCTTTCTTTCATGTTTATTATTTTTATACTTAATAGTGTGTCCTTACTAGAATAGAAAGCAAGAGAATTAGCTTTTATTTTTTAAGGGCTATTCACCCCCTCTAGCCAACCCAATGTGATCCTACATGGAATTGTTAGCAAAACAAAGGGAAAAAGGGTTGTGGGATCCGACTTAGAGGATGCCGGTGAACACTACCCAACCTAGTACTAGGATAAATATTTGACCAAGCAAACAGAGGTTGAGGTAAAGAAGCCACATTCGATGAACTGAACTCATTTACCTATTTGATGTTTAAGGTTAATGTGAAGTTAAATGTTTCATGTTATTTCATTAATGTTTAGAGGTTCATGTTCTTAGCAATAAGGTTTAAATTTTATTCTAAAATGTTCAAGGTATTTTCTTTTATATATATATATATATATATATATATATATAATATATATATATATATATATATATATATATATATATATATATATATATTTCTTATTATAAATGTTAAACTTGTTGAGTCTTTAGACTCAGAAGGTTTATATGGTTCTAAGTAATGAGGGACAGAGGGACTTGATGGATGAGCTAGCTTGTACCAAGCAGCACACACCCAATGACTTTTCCATTCAGTTGATGTCATGTTTCGCTTTATGATATTGAGTTTTCTTTTCTGAGGTAATGATGTAGTTGAATACTTGATGTTTTAGGTCCCTTTATTTGGTTGGTTGCACTTCTTAATTTTTTGGATGTATATTTATTTCTATGATGGTCAGTCCGGATCTATACTTGATTTCTAGTTGTACCTATTCGATATGCTTGACTTTGGAGTTTTGTTATTAAATTACAAGGTTTCGGATGTTTGTTGCTGCCTATCTAAAATAAATTATATTCTTTACCAGATACAAAGAGTTAGGATGTTGTATCCGATCTCTGATCATGCTCTAGTCTTACAAGTCTTCGTCTAAACCAATTTCTTGTAAGACAAAACATGCAAACAACATGCAAAACAAACCTAGTACTTAATCTACTTGAATTATTGGCTCACTTGCTTACTGGGCTCACTTTCTTGGAGCCAATCTTCAAAAACTTCTCCCACTCTCTAAGGGTTTTTTCATTTGTTTAAAGTTCACCCCTTCAACTTCTTTCTTTTTTGGAGTTTACTTCTCTAAGACTTTACCTTTGTAAGTGTTCAGCTCCTCACTGACCCACTGATACTTCTACCACTTAGTGTTCAAATTCTGACCCACTAGGACTTTTACCACCTAGTATCCACTAGGACTTCCGTTAGAACCCACTAGGACTTCCCCTAGCACCAACTAGGATTTCCACTTCCTGGTATCCACTAGGACTTTCACTGCTTCATACCAACTAAATCTTCCATTATCATTGCCTAGTACCGTACTAGGACATTCCACCCACTACCAAGCATCTGGTCACCCTTCACTTACTTGGTCTTTCACACTCACTTGATCAACCTCGACGAAGTTACTTTGTCAATCTTAATCAAACTCCATTAAATATATTGCTCAAACAAACCATCAAAACACTTATAATTGATTGTTCCAATAATATCACATTTGTGATTTTTGACAGTATGTTTAAATTAAAGTAATCATTTAACCTAACTTTTCAAGTCTTATGCCAAATTAAAGAATTAATATTTCTAACTTAAACCCTGCTTTTCCCATTTTGACATTCAAATCTAGTTTTGACTCCTAAGTACCTCCTTAGTTATCACACCAACAATGATAGAAATTTCCTTAATTTGTCAAAATTATCTGCTTACTACCTTATTGAAAGATATTTAGTGGATTTTAATTATTTTCAAAATAGTAACTTAACATTTGTTTCAAAATATTTCAAAAGTGTTTCAAAACTTTTTCAACCTGTTTTCAAAGTTATTTTGAGAAATCTTTTTTAAAATAACTGTCAAGGTATTTTCAAAAATATTTTGAAATCTTTGTTGAAATGATTTAAGATACATTTTAAAAATATTATTCAAAAATAACTTTGAGGACATGTTAAAAAACAAATATTTGAAACCTTTGTCAAAAAGATTTTAATAGATTTTCAAATAAATTTTGAAATATATTTTCAAAATACATTTCTTCCTTTTCAAAATTTTTAAACATATTTTGAAGAAAAAAATTTCCAAACAAATTTTAATTTTTGAAACTTATGTCAATTGAATTTGAAAAACTCCTCTTTTAAAGATTGGTCTTTCAATAGATTGGTTTAAAGATTTGGTAATTATTGGTTGAATTCCATATGCTTGTTCCTGATTTGCTATTCAATCAATCTGTTTTTCGAGTTAAGTAGTTGCTTTCTGATATGCATGAAAGAAGATAGATAATATTCAAGGTGACATAAGACGATTCATTCGTTGCTCTCAGTATCTCTGTTAATTTATTTTAGGACCAATATGGAAGAGGTAAATCACGAAGATTACTAATTCAGATGTTGTGGCTAGTACGTGAGGAAGACGGACACATGGCTTTATCAAATTTTAACTCTCATATCTCATAATGATAATATTTACATATTAGTCATCAGTCCAATCCATAAGATAGATAGCATTCAAGGCATTTATGATAGCGTGTGAAATAATAAGTAAATCAGCTGGAGGAATTATTGGTGTTTCTATTCTTGGAACCTTGGCATGCAGATATATATATGAGTTCCTTGAGCTTAGAAAGAACCACGGAAAGGTAGACTTAGTAAAATTGGTTGCTGTTGGTTTGGCTCCATGTCAATTCTCTATATTTTTTCATATGCACACATGATCATGAAAATACTCCACTGTTCCAAATATTTTCATCTTTATGTGATTCCTAACAATTTACTTTTTCATTAACAAAATAATCATCTTGATTTTTTTAAATCTATAATAGTGTGTTGTGTACTCCTAGGTTCAGAGACTTGTTCATCTACTGAAGTACAAGTGTTAAGGGTGGAGAATCAAGAATTGAGAGCTCGGATCATGACAATAGAGCAGTCGATGGAAGATCGGGTTCAAACGACGGCGGAAGAATGGGTCAAGCAACAATAGACCACCCGGTCAAGACAGCATTAGACTAGTCGATATAAGAATTCATGTCTCATTTTATGTTGTCTTCTGCTTTTCTGGACTCTTCAAGTCCACATAGTTTTGATTCCCAAGAAATTCAAAATCCTAGAGCTACTGATAAGTAGGTTATACATTTTGTGAATTTATGTCATAAATATTTTTGAATAAATATTTAAAATTTTGAATTGAGATTTGGATGTCGTTATTAAATATTAAATTAATTGATGTGACCGAATTAGCATTAGCGATCAAATATTTTGCGAGCTATTATTCTTTTTGTGTGGGTTAGGATACAAAGCATCTAAGAATGAAAAGTCCTACCATTGTTTAATTGTTAGACCATCGGATCTTGTTTTATGGTGTCTTCTATTTCTCTGGACTTTTCAAGTCTGCATAATTTTATTTGATTCCCAAGAAACTCAAAATTTCAGAGCTACTTATAAGCAAGTTATATATGTTGTGGATTTATGTCATAAATAATTTTGGATAAATATTTAAAATTATGAAATTGATGATTTGGATGCCGTTATTAAATATTAAATATTAAATTAATTGATGTGATCAAATTAGCGATAGCGATCAAAAATCTTGCGACCAATCAATTCGATCACTAATAGCTACTATTCTTGTGGTGTGGGTTAGGATACAAAGGATCTAAGAATGAGAAGGCCTGCAATTGTTTAATTGTTAGGGGAAATCAAGGGTAAAATCTTTGCTAGTAGATTAATCTCAAAGGAGTATTTGGTGAATCTGATTGGACGTAACCTATTTTGGGTGTCCAAATCAATTCTACTTCTTAGTGTATTCTAGGATAATCAACCGTATTAGATTTAGCTTCACATCATATATAAATGGTCGACTTGATTTGGGCAGAATAACATGTACATATATCTAAGGATATATACATTTACATACAACAAAACTATAGATATAACATGAATTTTATATTGGATACTTAGATATAAATATGAGATGTTAAGAAGATATTAATAGTTCACATTGCTTGATGCATCTTGTTGAACTAAAGAAAGCATCAAAACAGTGATCATTACTCAAGACCAATGTATTTATAGTGTGCATTTTGTTTTAAGATCATCATTAGATATTTTGTATTTTGCGGGATGGACTGATAGTTAATACATGAGTATTGTCATCATAAAATCTAAAAGTCAAAATCTAACAAAGTTAATATATCTGTCCTCCCCATGCGTTAGCCACAATATCCGAGTTAATAGTTCCGTGATTTATCTTTTCGTTGTTAGCCTTAGAATAGATCGACGAAAATACTAAGGATGAGTAATCATCTTTTACTACTATGATTAGATGTTTTGTTTTGAAAATGTAGTTTAATATTTTAGAAACTTAAGATTGCTATTTTCAAATACAAGTTTTCAAAATAAGATCTTCAAAGTTGATATATAATTCCATATTTTTTTATATGTTTTTCAGTTTTGGTCAATTTTAAAAATTAAAATGGGTTTTCATATAAAAATATATTTTTCCATGATAGATCGACTTAAAAAGAATGTTTGCCAAATTTATTAACTTTTTAAATTTTTAGTGTATTTCTGAATTTGGCATCCGGTGTAATTTGATTTAGATTGAAATTTGATTTAGAAATCAATCTACCACTTCAGTTATTAATCAACTGGCACTAGTACATGATACTAGAAATTAAAAACTTGAATGAAAAACCTTAATGACAAATAAGAAGTTTTAATATTCCTATCGCTAAGAGGAAGCATAAGCGTAGGGCAATCACAATTTATATTCCAAATTTCATTTAGGTTTTATCTAACTAAAATATATTATCAAATATCATAATAATAATAATAATAATAATAATAATAAAAGACGATTATTGATTCTCTTGATGGGATCAATCATATGATTTAATGTTTAGGCAACGAATTTCCCTTAGGATTGTCTTTTAGCTTTGATGTATGTATTTGAGTTGCATGGGACTTGGAGGAATACACAAGGAGACGACTTGACGCAACATAATGACTCAAGGTCCATGAATAAGGAACATGAAAGAGTGACTGAGCCGGAGATGAAAACTTTGAAAGAAGAGAAGTCGACCTAAGGCAGATATAACTCTCAGTGAGTTGAGTGTTAAGAGCAATTGTACCTTAACAAGGGTAGACTGAGTTAATTTCAATCAATTTGATTGTAGGAGGCATCAATTGGCAAATCAGACTGCTGTGGACAATCAACAACTTGAGATTATTAGTCCGCCGATGAGCTGATATAACAACAATAAAATAGAACACTAACCTGCTTATATTTAGGTTAGGCGAAAGAGGAAGAAATAGATTTTTCACAATTCACACAGTTCATTTCAAATCGTCTATTGGTTCAAAGATGGAGTCAGGAAAAGAAAATAATAGAATTAAAAACTATAGTTGACACAAATAAAGGAACACGCACAATAGAACTAACCAAATTCATGAGAGATTTTAAGCAAAATACTGAAACCAAAACCATCATCTGTAAATTTCATTCATGAGATCAGACGAGCAAAAGCAAATTGCTGATCACAGTTACATGTTGGATCCGTACATCAATATCTCAAGAGTAACCCCTAGTCCTTACCAAAATTGGCACTGTAATGATCACTAGATTCTAGTTTCTTTGTTTCATTCATTTTCCTCACAGCCTGAAGCAGAAAAAGATACAAAACAGAAACTTAGCATAGCGTCGACAACTTGAAAGCAAAGTTGTTTCAGTTCAACTACTAAACAAACACAATGATAATTGGGAGAATCCAACTTGAGACAAGATGATGAATGACTGTTACAAGGAGCATTTTTGCTGACAGAAAAAAAAATGCAGGAAACACATTTGACTTCTCGCCACAGAAGTCATTCTGGTCCTATAATAAAATTGAACCATTGGGGCAATGCAGTTTCTTACAGAACTATTATGCTTTGAAGCACTAATCCAACATGTTGAAGTCAATAAAGAGGGGTGCTCCATAAAATTCTCTCTACCACCATAAACAATAGTTATCCAGGCACTTTCTTGCATAATCATCTGCAACTGCAGCCTTTTTAGAAGGAAAAAACAAATTTGGAACCTTCTTATCGAAGGTTGCAGAAGAATCTCTTTGTTAAGTATTTGAGTAACTTTTACATTTTATCTAAACACTTTAATTACTGAAAAAAGTCAATGTTCAAAAGTACTGGATGGGCAAGAGGCTCCAGGTACAGAAGAAACAAAATATGCCTAAGATCTGCTGCTTAGAGATTTTTTTTTCATGAGAAAGAATTTACCTTCATAAAGTCTTCATGAACCACATAGTCGTGCTCTGCACGAATAGCTGACAATCCAGCTTCTGTGCATACATTCCTAAGATCTGCTGCATTAAAACCCTAGAAAAAGAAGAGAAGTTACGGGTAAAAACAGATGTTAAACCAGAACCAGAAGGAGAATTTAAATGAAGATCCAGACTAGACTGACCACAATATGCTTATCAAGGATAAATATACTTGCCTCTGCAAGTTTTGCAACTCCTTCATAGTTGATATCACCATGCTTTGTTATCCCAGCAGCATGTATTTTAAGAATTTCTATCCTTGATTGTTCATTTGGTAAAGGAATCTCAATTTTTCTGTCTAGCCTGCCAGGGCGAAGTAGAGCTGGATCTAGAACATCTGGTCGATTTGTTGCCATAATCACTTTAACCTAAAACCATAATGGAAGGAAATGGTGATTTGTGTCCAATGAAAAATGTTATGGAATATAAGATTTAAGCTACAAAAAAAATGTGCTGCATTATTGTGAGATTTTGTTGGAGTTACATTGACTCTAGATATGACAATATATCTTATATTGTACACAGGATTCCAGTTATCAAAACCATCTCTCCTTACAAGACCTCAAAGAAACCCAGTACAATCACTTAACTAAACTACGTGAAAATATATTCCAGTTCTCAGCCTCATTTCTGATAAGCAACATAAAGAATTTGATGGTTGATGTACCCACACAAGGAGAATTTGGTTAGATAAATGGATCAATACCACTCTGCACCTTAGTTTGATGGCTTTTGCTCAGAATGCAAATGAATTTAGAATGCAGACTTATCGATAATACAACAGAGATTTTGCAGGTCAACCTATGACCAAGACACACATCAACCACATTAACAAACAGATTGGAACTCTAATGTAGATGTTAGCAGCCACTGTTCCTTTCATAGAATGTTCTAGTGGCATTTCCAACACTTTGCACCTTCCATAGAGCATGCAAACCCCAATTCAGATTCACAGTCCATCAATGACTCGCCCACAATTGTCATAGTCACCCACAATTGCCATAGTTGCCATTTAATTGACTTAAAGTTGATTTTTACAATTATATATCTTTAATTAATTTTATATTTTAAAATAATTTACACATTTGATATTGTAGGAAGAATAGGTTAAAAAATTTCTTTAGAAACTATCACTTATTTGAAGATAATTTTCAAATTTTAACTTGTTTCTTAAAATTTTAATTTAATTGTCTTATCTATCTATTTACAAATAATTAAAGGAGTAAAAACATCTAAATTCATCTTGAGTTCTTGACACAACTACGTGCAATGTGTATTTGCAACAGGTTCCTATTTAGTTATTGAAACTGAAGAACATAGCATTAGTTTGTCACAAAAAAAAAAGAAAAGAAAACTGACAAGGATCATATATATAAAAGATCCATGTAGATAGAAATATCATCAAACAATTTCAAAGAGCTCATATGTTAAACTCAGCAACTGTCTTCAAGGATAGAAGCCCAAGAAATTTGCCAATGTAGCAGAAGATTGAAGCAACTTTATTATACAATTTAGTCATTGAGATAATAGGATTTACCTTCCCTAATTGATCAAACCCATCCAGTTGGTTGAGCAGTTCCATTAGTGTTCGTTGAATCTCCCGATCACCACTGCTACTCTTTCTCAAACGATGCCCCGCAATGGCATCAATCTCATCGATGAAAATGATGCAAGGCTATCAAATACAAAGATTTAGAATGTCAAATTTAATTGTAAAGAGCAGGATAGAATTTGTGAAAACTATAAAATGTTAATGCCAAAATGTGGTGGAGAATCAATTAGGAGGTAAACAAGATTTATGAATATTTCATCAGATTTAACTTAAAATACAGGAAAAATGGTAAGGAATATAGAGACGAAACTTTACTTGATGGCCACGTGCATAACCAAACATCTTCCTAATCAGCCGTGCACTGTCACCGATACATTTGTCTATTATGGCACTTGCCACAACCTGTTCATAATGGTCAAGAAGTTAAAAAAGACAAAAAAAATTCAAACGGAATAGCAGACTATTACAAATCACAATCAAAGCACCTTTAGAAAGTTCACATCTATGTTGCTAGCAATTAATCTCGCCAGTAGTGTCTTTCCAGTACCAGGAGGACCATAGAGGAGAACCCCCTGTAACAACAGAAAACCATTTTCTCCACAGTTCATTAACTAGCAAAAAATGCAATGGTCTTCTCGTCTTCATAAAGGTAGTAACTGAAAATACCACAGTGTGGGGTCAAAATTGGGAAAATGGTTTGAATAAAAGGACACATAAGGCCCCTTTTCCTAAGAGTCCCTGCTAATGCCCCATGAAAATAAAGCAATCCTACCCTCAGAACATTTGAGGGGTAGGGGTAAAAAAGGAATGTTTTTCCATAGGACCCTAATATGAACCTTGTAGAAAGGGTGTTGATACTCTGTTTTCTGAAAATTAGGATCCTTTTTATGGCTTTTGTCCAGAAAAAATCTCTAAAATCACAAGAGATTTGTACAATGTGTAATAATCTTATACTAATACTAACCTTAGGAGGTTTAATTCCTATTTTGAGGAAGAGTTCAGGAACCATAAGAGGCAGCTCAATTGACTCTCTCAGTTCCCTTATCTGGTCTGACAGTCCACCAACAGCAGAGTAACTAACATATCCTGGATCTTCATGCAGCATGTTAGACACAACAGGATCAACCTACAGATAACAATATAATGTCTAAAAATTTGTTGGTAATTGATCTTTATGAAGAAAAAGTAATAAAAAATGGTGTAAAAGTTTTTTGATATTGTTCTTCAATTGAAATGAAGAAAAACTAATTCATCAAAAATACATAATCTTAACTCAAGTAAGTTGACCTCAAACACGAAACAACAAACTCATGACCAACCTCTTTGGGAAGACCACGCATAATTGTAAGAGCTTTCAAGTTAAGAGCCACCCGTGTTCCTGCTGTTAGTTTCTCTTTGGGCACTTTGCTGCAGCAGTTAACCACCCACCTTTTTCCACACATTGACTTTACAATAACTATAAAAAAACAAAGGTGTCCTATTAGTTCAAATAAATCCAGACAAAGGAAATGGGTAATAATAAACTGAAGAAATTAAAATGACAGAAAAAAGGACACCCCGGTGCACGAAGCTCCCACCAATGCGGGTCCCGAGGAAGGGTCTATTGTATGCAACCTACTTTGCAAGTGGTTGTTTCCGTGACTTGAATCCGTGACCTCCAATTCACATGGCAGCAACTTTACCGTTGCGCCAAGGTGCTCCTTCAAATTAAAATGACAAAATCATGAAAAGAAAATAGAGGATTAGGGCCAATTCATAAAGAATAAACATATCTACAATTACGGAAGCAACAAACAAAACAAATATATTGTAATAACAATAGCAAGAATTCAAGACTTATACTATAATAAATATTAAAACATATTTATTACTACAAAGTTATTAAGTAGTATTAAATTATCAAATATTTTTGATAAAGTTTGATTGTTATTTAATATTTGGACCTCAACCAAATCAAGCTTATAAGATTTCTCTCAATTGTCGGCATTGAACAAAAATTTAGATGAAGCACATAGTATAACTAGTGGCTATCTATAAACATTAGCAAGGTTGAATGATCCATAACATAATAATCACAAATAAGAAATTTAAGTCAGCAAAAAGTTAGCTAAATCCCCAAGTTTTCTGAATAAACCTAATTCGACCTAAATTTCATTCATGCTCATCATTTTCGCTTTTGATTTGGCAACATTTTAATTGTTTCCATCTATTTTCTAAAAGAATTTATCATTTCAAGATAATTTCTTCGAATCTTGATTTTTTTTAAAAAAAAAACATGTTTATCTTTATAACTGATTATTTGGCAAAGATTTGCTCATGCCAATCTAACTAGTGTGACTGAACCTGTATCAATCTTAGCAACCATGGAAACAAGTCTAAGCGTTAGTTTTAGGATCAATAGAACAGTTTGATTCCTTTAAGCACATGAACAAGCATGCTCAGTTCATGAAGGATGCTTAGTATTCCCATATCAACATTCTTGAGATCAATATTCTTGCAATCCCCGATTTCTCATGAAGGACAATCAAACCAGTGCATTTGATATTAGATTTGATCAATTTTGATAACCATGAAGCTTAGTTTGACTTAGTCTACTCTATAATCTCAATAGCATGCCTATCAGTAGCCTCATGAACATTCAACAACAACAACAATCACAACCAAGCCTTATCCCACTAGGTGGGGTCGGCTATATGGATTCTTTTACGTCATTGAGCTCTGTCCCCTATTATATCATTATCTATATTTATTATTGCTAACCAAGTCTTTTTTTTGCTACCACTCCCTCGTTTGATGTGGATATTTGTTATAGTTTTACATCGTCTAACCAGGACATTTATTGGTCGTCTAAGTACACAACCATACCATCTTAAACATGTCTCTCGAAGTTTTTAATCAATAGAAGCAACTCTGACTTTCTTTTTAATACTATTAGATTACATGTGTTTAGGAATTAATTCTGTTTTTAAATATTTCAGTTTTTTATTATTATTTTTAAGCTTTAGTAAAAGCCACATTAGTATCCATAATCTATTTCTAGAATCTTGGTCAGTTTATTAACTACCTTTTAGGATAAGTACAGTTACAATAGAAGTTATGGAAGTTATGTCTATGGCTTTATATTGTAAAGACTTCTTTTGTTCTATTGTATGGATTCCCGTTCTTAAGAGATTTATTTTCTCTTCTGACCATTTTTCTCTTGTTTTCCTATTACGAAAACTAACATTTGGTATCAGAGCGGCTTCTTGAGGGACCTGTGAGAAATTTGAAAATAATGGAGACTGAAGTCACTTTTTCTGCTGTTGCACCATCAGTTTTTGATGGAGAAAATTACCAGATGTGGGCTGTTCGTATGGAGGCGTATCTAGAAGCCTTGGATCTATGGGATGCAGTAGAAGAAGACTACGAAATTCCTGGTCTTCCACCAAATCCTACCATGGCACAAATCAAAGTACATAAAGACAAGAAGACAAAGAAATCAAGAGCAAAGGCATGTATGTTTGCTGCAGTTTCAGCCACCATCTTCACTCGAATTATGTCTCTAAAATCAGCATATGAGATATGGAATTATCTCAAGACAGAATATGAGGGAGATGAAAGAATCAAAGGAATGCAAGTTTTAAACTTGATTCGTGATTTTGAATTGCAGAAAATGAAGGACAATGAATCCATCAAGGAATACTCGGACAGATTGCTTAATATTGCAAATCGTATCAGATTACTCGGTTCTATTTTTCCAGATTCAAGAATTGTTGAAAAAATTCTTGTAACTGCACCTGAAAGGTTTGAAGCTTCAATCACAACACTTGAAAATACAAAGGATGTGTCTAGCATCACACTTGCTCAACTTCTAAATGCACTGCAAGCACAGGAGCAAAGAAGATCGATGAGACAAGATAATGCTATTGAAGGAGCTTTACCAGTTAAGCATGATAATGCTAAAAATTTCAGGAAGAAGAATTACAAGAAAAGTCAAGGTTCCAGCGAAGAATCTGTAAACAGCAACAAGAATAAATTTGGAAAAAAGAAGGGACCATATTCTCCTTGTCAACATTGTGGTAAAAAATCGCATCCACCTCACAAGTGTTGGAGACGACCAGATGCTAAATGTACAAGTTGTGGTAAGATGGGACATGAAGCCATAATCTGTAAAAACAAAAGAAAACAAGATGAAGAAGCTAAGGTTGTTAATGAAGAGGAGGAGGATCAACTCTTTGTTGCTTCTTGCTACTTAAGCAATGAAACTAGTGAAGATTGGTTGATTGATAGCGGATGTACTAACCATATGACGAATGACAAGGAACTTTTTCGAGAGTTGAAACCAACTAATATCACCAAAGTTCGAGTTGGAAATGGTGATTGTATTCCTGTCAAAGGAAAAGGTACTATTGCAATTGAAAGCTATTCAGGTACAAAACTTATTCATGATGTTCTATTTGTACCTGAAATTGATCAAAACTTATTAAGTGTTGGTCAATTACTTGAAAATGGATTTAAGGTTCTGTTTGAAGACTATTATTGCTTGATTAAGGATGCATCTAATCAAGAAATCTTCAAAGTGAGAGTGACAGGTAGGATTTTCACATTAAATCCATTGGAAGAGGAGCATGCTGCATTATCAGCAAAAGGAAAAATCACAGAAACTTGGCACAAGAGACTTGGTCACTATCATCATCACGGGCTGTTACAATTGAAAGCAAAAAATATGGCACTCAATATTCCTGAGTTCGATGATCGATTATCAAGTTGTAAAGCATGTCAACTTGGAAAGCAACATAGAAAACCATTTCCAACAACGGCATGGAGAGCATCAAAGAAGTTGCAATTGATTCATACGGATCTTTGCGGACCTCAAAGAACACCTTCTTTAAAAGGTAGTCTTTATTATGTTATATTCATCGATGACTTTACTAGAATGTGTTGGATTTCTTTTTTGAAATTCAAATCAGAAGTTGCTCAAGTTTTCTGGAACTTCAAAGCTAAAGTTGAAAATGAAAGTGGCTGCAAAATTCAAATTGTGAGATCGGACAACGGTAATGAATATACTTCTACCGAGTTTAATCAATTTTGTGAGAATGCGGGCATTGAACATCAACTTACAGCTCCCTACACTCCACAACAAAATGGTGTTAGTGAAAGAAGAAACAGATATATCATGGAGATGACGAGATGCATGCTACATGAGAAAAATCTGCCCAAGAAATTTTGGGCAGAGGCTGCAAATACAGCTATTTTTCTCCAAAATAGATTACCTACAAAGGCTTTGAGTGATCAAACTCCTTTTGAAGCATGGTATGGTCATAAACCATCTCTGAAATTTTTAAGAATTTTCGGTTGTTTGTGTTTTACTCACATTCCACAGAGTAAAAGAGATAAGTTGGATAAAAGAGCATCACCAGGAATCTTTATAGGTTACAGCACAACTAGTAAAGCCTATAAAATTTTTCAGCCACAGTCTGAAAATATTTTAATAAGCAGAGATGTTCACTTTATGGAAGATGAAGAATGGTATTGGAATGATGAAACACAAGAGAATGGGACACTCAAAGACTCAAGTGTCAAAAGGTTCGATATTTATCTAGAGGCCGATGAAATGGTAGACCATACTCCTGTGAGAGGTACTCGATTACTTTCTGAAATTTATGAACGATGTAATATTGCTATTTATGAGCCTGCAGATTTTGAGGAAGCAAGAAAAGATCAAAACTGGATCTTTGCAATGAAGGAGGAGATATCTATGATTGAAAAGAACAAAACTTGGATTCTTGTTGATAAGCCTCAAGAAAGAAAAGTAATTGGTGTTAAATGGATATACAGAACAAAGCTAAATCCAGATGGTCCTATCAACAAGTACAAAGCAAGACTTGTTGTTAAAGGGTACGCTCAGACATTTGGAGTGGATTATTCAGATACATTTGCACCGGTTGCACGACTTGACACCATTAGATTGCTACTTGCTATAGCAGCTCAGAAAAATTGGAAAGTTTACCAACTTGATGTCAAGTCTGCATTTTTAAATGGTTTCTTACAAGAAGAGATCTTTATTGAGCAACCACAAGGCTTTGTGAAAGAGGGCGAAGATGACAAGGTATATCTCCTTAAGAAGGCACTATATGGTCTAAAGCAAGCTCCAAGAGCTTGGTACAGCAGAGTTGATGAATATCTGCTAAATTTTGGGTTCTCTAAAAGCCTATCAGAGTCTACACTCTATGTTAAAGAAGTTGGAGCAGATATACTAATCATATAACTTTATGTTGATGATTTGCTCGTAACAGGAAATAACATGGATATCATTGAGAAATTTAAGCAAGAGATGATGAAGGTGTTTGAGATGACAGATCTCGGTTTGATGTCATTCTTTCTTGGAATAGAAATCAAACAAGATAACAATGAAATCTTCGTTTGTCAAAAGAAGTATGCCAAGGAAATCTTAAAAAAATTCAAGCTTGAAAATTGCAAATCTGTTAATACTCCAATGAATCTGAAGGAAAAATTCTGTAAAGAAGATGGCAGTGAGAAGGTAGATCAGACTTACTTCAGAAGCATTATTGGTTGTTTGATATATCTTACATCAACGCGACCTGATATTTTGAATGCTGTTAGTATTCTGTCTCGCTTTATGCATTGTGCCAGTGAACTACATCTCAAGGCAGCAAAAAGGGTGATTCGATATATTAAAGGGACATATGATTTTGGAATCAAGTTCAAGAAATCTGAAATGTTCAAGTTGATTGGCTTTTCAGACAGTGATTAGGGAGGTTCCATTGATGATATGAAGAGTACTTCTGGTTATTGTTTCACTCTTGGATCGGCATTTTTTTCATGGAGCTCAAAGAAGCAAGAAATTGTTGCTCAATCAACAGCTGAAGCAGAATTTATTGCTGCTACAGCTGCTGTGAATCAAGCTCTATGGCTGAGAAAGCTGTTAACTGATTTGAAATTAGAGGCAAGAGGCTGCACAGAGATCTTTGTGGATAATCAAGCTGCTATTGTCATTTCTAACAATCCTGTTTTTTATGGAAAAACAAAGCATTTCAACATCAAGTTATATTTCTTAAGAGAGGTGAAAAAAGATGGTATTGTCGATCTAATATACTGCAAGACAGATGATCAAGTAGCCGATATCTTCACTAAACCACTTCCAGTGAATAAGTTTGAGTTATTGAGATCGAAGCTTGGCATATGCAATTCCTAAACAAGGAGGAGTATTAGATTACATGTGTTTAGGAATTAATTCTGTTTTTAAATATTTCAGTTTTTTATTATTATTGTTAAGCTTTAGTAAAAGCCACATTAGTATCCATAATCTATTTCTAGAATCTTGGTCAGTTTATTAACTACCTTTTAGGATAAGTACAGTTACAATAGAAGTTATGGAAGTTATGTCTATGGCTTTATATTGTAAAGACTTCTTTTGTTCTATTGTATGGATTCCCGTTCTTAAGAGATTTATTTTCTCTTCTGACCATTTTCTCTTGTTTTCCTATTACGAAAACTAACCAGGACATTTATTGGTCGTCTAAGTACACAACCATACCATCTTAAACATGTCTCTCGAAGTTTTTAATCAATAGAAGCAACTCTGACTTTCTTTTTAATACTCTCATTTTTTATTCTATCCATCCTCGTATGTCCACACATCCACCTTAACATCTTCATCTCTGCAACTTTCATCTTATGTAGCTTCATGAACATTCCCATTAATAAAAATGAATATGATTACATTTATAGGTCAACATGTATGGATCATGTCCTTCTAGTATATAAAGTTATGGAATACCGACTAATATTGAGTTTGATGAAGCTTTGAAGGGAGTTCAAACTTGGCTGGACCTAAGAGCTCAAGCTGATTTACTTATGCAAATGATCCACACTGGAGCAGAATCCTGTAGCTACAAGAACATGGTACCTCATGTCAAGCATGTATGTGGAACATATGCAACCATGGATGAAATAGATTTTGTGGTTGAATCAAACACGACAATAATAACAATTTGTCATGTTCAACCCAAGAAAAATAAAGATCTTTGCTCAGTTTGTTTTGTTTGCAACCACATATATGATAATATTTTGTGTTAAGGCTTTTTTTTTCCTAAAGTGCTTCCTATTCTTCTGTTCTTGTTCTTCGCATGGTTGGACAAGACTAGCATGTGTTCAAAGCAAGGTTGTAATCATTGATGAGGAGCAGTGGGCTTAGACATCTATACATACACAGTCCTTCATCCTCCATTTGCTTCAATGTTTAAGAATGTACATTAAAGTTTTATACATAAGCTAGCAAAATAATAATTAGGACAAACTGACTGAAAGTCATAAATAAAATATGCAAGGAAATCGAGAAATTCAATGAAAAAAGGATATAATACTTCAAATCAATATTGAGAACAGTTAGGAATCTGGATTCATGTATACTTACATCGCTCATTATTAAGTGGCCTAAGAACCTCTCCAATATATTGTCCTGCTCCTTGGAGATACTTTAGTTCATCTTTAGTTTTAGTGATCTCCTTCTTTAAGGCTTTTACATTTCCCCTCACTTCATTTTGTTAAGCAATAAAATACAAATAGAAAAGATCTTCAGATGGTACAAACAACAGATAAAATCATTTAATGAAACGATACTAGCAATGAGGAAGAAAACAGGCTATTCAAAAGCATATAGTGGGCAAGGTCAAGTAAATAAGCATTTTATCAGTCAGAAGAAAATACCATAATGCTGCCAATGTTGGTCTCATTCCTAGATGAAAAGGTGGAGAGTTCTGTCCTTAAAATTTAATACAAACATTGATCCAATAAAAACATATCATTTTCTTATTTTTTGAAATATTATAGACAATTTGAAATTACAATGATTGTAAGATATCAAAAATAAAAGGCACGAACAATATCATAATATAAACAAGTACTATAAAGAGACAAGCTTGTTTTATATAAGTTTGTTTATGAATTATTCATGAGTTTTGTTTTTGAATATTAAAGAGACAAGCTCTCCAAGGTCCCAGCTTGTTTTTATATATTATTATTGTTACTATCAAACAAACATACACAAGCTCTTTCCATGTTGAGTTTCATGCTTGTTCATGAATTTCCTGTTCACTTCTCAAGTTTGGAGGTAAATATACTTTGTTTCTGAGGAAATTAAGTCATGTTTGATGCTCAAAGGTCCTTGTGCATTGGCCGAGTGGATATCAAAGACTACTCTGCAGATTCAGCTGTGTTCTAATTTCTTGTCAAACTTCTTCACAAGATTTCCAAGCTCAGGCAGGAAACCCTAGTAAGGACAAACTTCACACCATCACACCTAGAGAAAATGTCAGCAACCACATCATTCCTACCTGTTTATATCAGATAAAAACAAAATTCAAGATCCATTATCTTGCTTACCTATTTCTGTTAGTTAGGTGATGAGGTATAGTCCCAATAAATATTTTACCTTGTATTGTCGTACAAATCAAAAGACCTTGTCCAATTGATAAGAAGGCTAGTGTTTCATTGCTTTTATCAATCTGATGAGCTTCTTTTCATGCACAGCAAGGTGGCATTCTTGTAGGTCAAAGCTCTGCCTAGTAGGTGATTGATCAACCTTCTTGTTAGAGGATGGCTCCAATCCCAATTTTGTTGCTTCACATTAAATGATGAATTGTTGAGAAAGTTTTGGTGAACCAAAGCATTAGAGAGAGAATGTTTCAGCTTCTTGAATGATTCTTTAAATTTCTCGAGTCTATTTAAAAGCATTTCTTGATTATTGTGGTCAAGGGAGCTGCAAGCTGCAATTATGGCAGAGTTTGTATGAATTTGAGTACTCCTGAGGTCTGAGAATCTGCAAGGCTTATAGGAGTACAGCTGTACAGGGATGCAGACATTGAAAAATGACATTAATCTTGCTTTCATTAAGACTTCTGGCAACATGATGTTGAACTACATTTGGGGAATAGACCATGTTGCACTACAAGATGTTGAAACTTCTTGAATGTGTAGTAAGTGTTCACTAGTTGACCTGGTCTATATTAAAATATCATTAAAGAAACACAAATTGACAAACAAATGGCTTGAAAATCTCACGCGTCAATGATTGGAATAAAAGAAGTTAAGGACTTAAGGGTGTGTTTGTATGTTTAAATGGCATTACTAGGAATATGAAAGGTCCATAATGAGAGTGAGAAATTTTCTGGACGTTTGGTTAATGCATCCTAATTTGATGGTGGCTGGAGTAGATCAAGCTTTGGAAGTGGCATGCATCATGCAATTCATCAAGCAGCTCAACAATCACTAGTATAGGGAATGTGTCTAATTGTGGCATCACTGATAGGTCAATAGTTGACACAGTCTCCAAGTTCCATCACTAGTATAGGGAATGTGTCTAATTGTGACCTCTCAGTCTCAAAGTTACAAGGCCTTACAATACCTCGTAACATTTCAACACATTGGCATTCAATTTCATCCTTTGGTGAAATAGAATATAGTAAGGGTACATCGCAATTTAATTCATTCCGTTGTGAGTATGATCTCGTTAGCCTGGTTCCACCAAAGGAGAGAACCAATGTGGAGTCTCAAACAAGATCGAGTATTTGTAAATGTCTCAACGTTAGGTTTTGCACATTCTTCTATTCTATTGATCAATGGAGTGGATTTCCCTAACCAGACACTAACTTTGCAAATTTGTCTTGAAGGAAGATGTTCAGAGATATAGCCTAAAAAATACCTTGACATCAGTTCAAGCAAGCCAAGCCAATGGAATTCTAAAACTGCTCCAGGTTGCAATCTCACTCTTGTACATCTCAGACCTATGCAGTCAGTTCCTGTTGGCTACAATTGCAAAAATGTTGTTCGCTTCTATGGTTCCAGGTTTAATAGGCAGGAAATGGTAGAACACATGAAGTTGTGGGCGCTTCCTAAGTCAATAAGCACCCGCAACATGATGCTCCACAAGGATGCTAGCAACTGCATAGTTCTTGGGTATCATTCTCCGATTATGTCATCTAGGGAAAGTTCTAGTTCACTAGTAGTGTCAGACAAAGATTCCTCCTATGTGTATCCCCTCCAACAAAAACAACTTCCAACATGGGCCTTTCAACATAACCCTTTTATTCATCTTTCTATCAGTTTTAAGCAATTTAGGTGCTTGATGGTGATCAGATAAGGGCCTGCTTGACTCCTAGGTAATAGCCAAAGGGTCAATCTCCCTAGATGTGGGCTAGCGTCAGTGTCTAACATGATTGTCAGTTGAGTTTTGCATTCAAATAGGTAGTCCAAGATCTTTACTTTATGAAAATCTGGGTCATCGTCCTTCTACTTCAACCTGTAAGGAAGGGTAAAGTCTACTAAGTACCGCTTGTTCCATTGTAACATCCCATATGGAGACAAAAGTCTTTTGAATGATAATTGATAATTTGAACTGATGCTCTTTAATAGATATCTGCAAGCTCTCCCATCTTGGTGATCCTATATGGTGGCTTCAAGAGCAAATGGCATTGGTCCCTGAATTGTGACCATAAAAGTGATACGGGTGATCAGCTGCAAGCTTCAAGGACCATAGTTGTGTATCATCGATTAGGTGTAAGGACATAATGTTATCATGTTTGGCGTTACTGATAAAGGAAGTAGAACTCACATCATCTGACCCAACAGATCAGGACCTCTTTCACCTCCATAATTTGAAAAATCCATTACGGAGAACTGAGATGTGGTGTGATCCCCATATTGGCTGGAGTGTTAATTCCCAAAATTTTCATTGGCCAATCTTCCTCAATGGAGTGAATAGCTTCCTTTTCCCAAGGTTCTACTGTTATGAGATCCCTTGACTTCCTTGTTTACTGCCTCTATCTGTTGAGACAATTTTTGAAGTAGTTGCCAATCATACACCTTGTCATCATCATATTGCTTCATGAAGAAACCAAGTAATTGTCTTACCAAACATAGCTCTCAAACCAAATTGGTACAAGTCTGGTCACTAGATCATCCTTTAGTGATCAGTTTTATCTCTAGAATGGAAAGGGTCCCTGAATTAGTGAATTTAGCAACTTTCTTCAATCTATAGCTGCAAATGGGGCCTCATTAAGGAGGAGAGAACACTCTCTTCAAAAGTGAGAATGTAATTTGAGATGATAACAAGAAACGTTTCATTTCATTACATAACATGTCGAATACAACAAAACACATACCATTCAATTACATTACTTGATCTATTCTCTATCAGATGAAACAAGACATCTGAATGAGTAGAAAAGGGAAAAAAAAATGATAAATACCAAGTAACCAAAATTGCCTTCAAGATTTTCCAACTAGTCAAACAAATAGTTGGAATATTACCCACAATCAGTTTCCTCAAGTAACTATCACAAGAATTCCTACAAACATCTTTTTGCGCATGAGAGAAAATTCTCTTCTAATTCCACCCAAAAAGTTCCTTTGCTCTAAGTTGTTTAATATTTTAGACTATTAAAGATGTGTCGCATAGGCCTGATACACAATGGTTATTTCTCAACACACAGGTATTGCTTCCAACAGAAACCTTTTCCTGAACATAGGTACAAGAATGTAACCAAATTGGCTAACTCTTATGTTTACGCTATCCCATCTCATTTCTAAAGGCACATTAAAAGCAAAACTTATAAGCACTATGTGATCAATTCACCAGAAGGACTTGCACATAGAAGCTAGGCTTTCTTTTCTTTGGAAAATAACCAACATGCCCTTGTTTTCTCCTAGCAGATACCAACTGCGTCTCATTAAAATGATCCAGCAATCCAACAAGAACAGAAACTAATTATAGAAAAAGAAGTTGCTCAGCATATATATGAAAGTAAAACTACCGATTTCATATGGAATTAAAATGAAAACAAGTGGTAGAAGATGGAGATACGCACACGTCGTATGCCTGGAACCGAGATCCTCGTGATATAGCAGCCTCTTCCGGTAGTCCGCCACCGCCTTCCGCCGACTAACAGCATCCCCTCCGCCGTCGCTCATCTCGTTCGTCCCTTGCAGAGGGATCGCTCTCTTCCCCGGCGCTCTTTTCTAGGTCGGCGGATTTTTCAAAAAGATCGGCGAACGAACCGAGCGGAGAGGTGCGACAAAATAAATAAATAAATAGAAACAAAATCCTTCCGTACATCAGTTTGAAGTTTGTTGGTCGAATGAGGGAGGATGTCCACCTCCGGCCATGCCCTCGCTTAGCCATTCTTTCGTGCTTCAAGATTTCGGCAGCTCCATCAAGATTCTGTCAAGCCTCAAGATTCTCTCGCAACTCTTTCGTCGACCCCACCGCCATAAGATTCTGTAGATTCTTGCAACTCCGTGGCTTTTAAGATTTTAGCAACTCTTCCTTGGTGGCAAAAAGATTCCGGCAATTCCATTCAGATCTTGTGTAACTTCAAGATTCCAGTAACTCTGTTTAAAAAACAGAAAATCTGAACAATTACATTTTTGCAAAGATATTAAAATCAAATTTTATCGAATCAGTTTAGTGTCATCAATGTGATTACACGCATTTGGGGTTTAAGAACATGTGAAGGAGTTAATTGTTTGTGTAAAATTTAATATTTAACGTAATATTAGATGATATATAAGTAGAAAAATTAAATATTTCATAATTTATTTGTCATGATTTATTTATCTTGATATTTATCATGTCATATATAACTGGTATGCTTTTTGCATAATTGCATTTACCATGTCACACTACACGCAACTAGAATTTTATATTATTAGGATTAGCATATTATTTTGTTTATTTTTAATTACCATGATAGCTTCTGTTGAACTTGACGCATGCATTATTATATGTCATGTGCATTTATATGTATTAATTTTATTTTATTTTATGTAATTAAGGATAAATTACTTACTAAGTTGAGTTTTACCATTGACTCATTGAGTTTACCATTGTGCCCCGTGGATACTAGTCACTTGAATTTCATAACTTATTAAAGACTTACTGATCCAGGAGAATTCAATTCGAAGGTTTCTGAATTTTTTTGTTAAATAATTTTTAATTAGATTTGGTATTTTTCGAGGTTTTGGTATTAAAAGTATTTTTGATAATTTTATTTGAGTTGGTCTAGAAATTTTAAGATTGTGAGTATATTAAAAACTTTTTATTATGATTTTTTTTTACTTTTTGGATTTGAAGTCTATATAAAATCTGTTTAGTTGATGTTAAGGAGAAGATTTTTTATTTAAAAATATTTTTAACCGTCGTTATTTTTCTATTTCCCAATATTCTCATCGAAACAACTGGTTCTAGTATATGAATCAATAGATTCAATACTCACAAAATAATCGATATCCTATCTAATACCATTTACCCTTACAACTTACCTTTCTTTACAACCCTCTTCCTTTAAGTCCCACATCCTTCATATGCACCTCAACCTAAGCTTCTCTTCGTGCCTACCTTTGAACCCCGAGATATTCTCATAGTTCTTAATATAATTTTTTATTTTTTTAATCTTCTTATAATTAAACTTACAGAATAATTTTTTGATTTCTATGTTGAGTTGTACCTGTCTGAAACCAAGTAGATTTATTTTTTATCACATATATTTCTATTATATTTTTCCCAGCAGATATTATATTTGATTATAAATAATATAATGAATCTAAATATTAGATTTATCTAATACAAAATTAAAATTATCTTTTAATATAATAGTCATATGACAAGTGAGACTTTTATAGAACCTTTTGAACCAGTCCTTCAGTTTTTTACCTTTTGAACCTTTTATGTCTTCCTCATGCAACTTTCTTCGATCTCTACGGACTTCGAGCCACCGAGTTACCAATCTAATTATGCCAGATGAACTTGCTCTATAGCTATTTCATATATGTTCTTGTAGTCCCTACCCACTCAACACACACATCAAACATAACATGTCCTAATTTAAACCCTTTTCTCAAATATCAAACCCAAATAATCTCTGCTTTCTGCATTTGGCAATTTGTTTAAATTAGGAAAACCAAAATAGCAATACCAAGATCATACATATGCCATGAATGCAATATCATACACCAAGACCTACATCTAGGCTTCCCTATACCTAAACTCCCCCTAAAGCTAGAAATTTTCTCACTTCTCCTATTAATATTGAATCAAATTCCTCCTAATCACCGCATAGGAGAAGCTTTTGTTAGGTTCCATAGAATAATTAGACATTAAAACGTAGCAGAAAAAGGAACCCGCAAGAGATCCAAGCGAATTCTTATTAAAGTTTGTTAGAAAAGGTTACCTTCGATGCGTGAAGCTACCCATCTCACAAGTACGTACGCACACTCACGCTATAGTGCTAGCTACTATATATAAGTTGATATCAAATGCTAAGTGTTAGGGTTGACATGATCTTACACAATCGCTACTATATATAAGTTGATATCAAATGCTAAGTGTTAGGGTTGACATGATCTTACGCAATCTTATTTGATAAGATTATGTCTCGTGACTTCCTCAACTTCCAAATCTTATCTAATAAGATATTTTATTTTATCTATATACAAAATATAACATGAGTTTAAAATCGTGAGCTTTAATTTGGTTTATGACAAAATGTCTCATATTACTCACTCATGATTGGCTCTTAGTACTGACACTAACAATCTCCCACTAGCACTAGAGTTCATTACTAAATTATCTAATTTAGTGATCTAGTATGAAACTCAAATACATATTGGATTAACTTATTAGTGCAACAAGTTTTAGATTCAATCAGATTAACCCATTAATCCAACAAGTTTAAGATTTGAAATAAATTTTAAACAGGTCATATGTTGATATATGCAATGTGTGTATGTGATGCATGATTAAATAAATATTTATCTTAATTAAGTCAACTCGATATGCCTACCAAAGTTTGGTACTCATAAATTACCACGATCATTTATTGTTAGGTTTGCCAAAGCAAAGCGACACATTTTATTTTGGTCAAGTGCGAGAGGACAATTGTGATGTCTCACTATCAAACTTTGGGTGAGACTTAACTAAGTCCCCTCAATTATATTGAGAAACTTAGAGGCATATCCCAAAGGTTGGAAAAATTAGGTAAGAGAACAATTATACTAAACCTTGGGCGATTAGCCAAAGCTAACTCAAGATGATGTGTAATGTGGATCTTGACCCTTTGTTTCCAAGAGTTGCATAAGATGTAATTGGTAAAATATTGCCTACTTAATTATACCAAGTCTTGGGCGATTAGCCAAAACTAACTCAAGATCAGGTATAATATGGATCTTGTCCCACATGAATATGATTGCTATTTGGTTTGGAGCTAGTAGTGTTGGCAAATTGAGTTTGCCAACATCCATGACTAGCCATTACCAAAGCTCTACGATTCAATGGGAGTATCATTTAATTAAAGGCCTAATTAAATAATCTAGATATGATATTTATTTCTGCATGTTTTACTGTTGTAGATCATCATGTCGTCTAACACGTCAAATACTCTCTCTAGGATCCGTCCTTGAGAAGGGCAAGCTCAACGGAGCTAATTTCCTGGACTAGTACAGAAACTTGAGGATCGTCCTCAAACAAGAACGAAAACTGTACTCCCTAGAGCAATCTCTTCCAGAAGCACCCGTCGCCACTGCCACCCGCGTCGAAAAGGTTGCTTACAAGAAGCATCAGGATGATGCACTCGATGTATAATGCCTCATGCTTGCCACCATGAACTCTGAGCTTCAGAAGCAACATGAGAACATGGATGCACATGATATAGTTGAGCACCTAAAACAACTATATCAAGGACAAGCTAGGCACGAGTCGTTTGAGGTGTCTAAAGCCCTATTTGCATGCAAGATACAAGAAGGAACTCCTGTAGCCTGTAGGAACTCACGTACTCAAGATGATTGGGTATGTCGAGAACCTTGAAAGACCAGGATTTTCATTGGGACAAGAATTAGCCACGGACCTTCTCCTGCAATCATTGCTGGAGGGTACAATCAATTTGTCATGAACTATAACATGAATGAAATTGACAAGCCTTTGCCTGAGATGCTCAGCATGTTGAGAACTGATTAACCCAATCTCAAGAAAACCAAGACCAGTAATGTACTGATGGTAAAGAAGGATAAAGGCAAATGGAAACCTAAAAGTAAAGGTAAGACCCAAGCCAAAGGCAAGGCCAACTCTACTACACCCAAGGCCAAAGGCGAGGTGCCTAAGGAAGGGACCTACTTCCACTGTTGTGAGACCAAACATTGGAAGAGGAACTGCAAGCTCTACCTAGAGAAAGTAAAGAAGAAAAGAAGTGAGACTTTGCCTTAGGTATTTTTGTTATAGAAGTCAATCTATCTATTCCATCTTCTTGGGTATTAAATACCGGTTGCATATCTCACATTTATACTAATGTGCAGGGCCTTCAAAGAGCTAGATCATTGACAAAGGACGAAGTGGACCTACGAGTAGGCAATGGAGCAAGAGTTGCTGCTATAGCTGTAGGAACATATTCCTTGTCTTTGCCCACTGGGCTTATCTTAGAACTAGAGGAGTGCTTTTATGTACCTGTATTAACTAAGAACATAATTTCAGTATCTTGTTTGGACAAGAAAGGCTTTTCATTTATCATAAAGGACAAATATTATTCTATAATGTTAAATGACATGTTTTATTGTAGTGCATCACTTATGAATGAACTCTATGTTCTAGACCTAGAGAACCCAATCTATAACATAAATACCAAACGGTTCAAACCAAATGATTTGAATCAAATATATCTCTGGCATTGTCGCTTGGGACATATAAATGAGAGTCACATATCCCAGCTCCACAAGGATGGATTACTGGATTCATTTGATTTTGAATCATATGAGACATGTGAATCTTGTCTTTTAAGCAAGATGACCAGGACTCCATTTAGTGGACACGGCGAAAGAGCGACAGACTTGTTAGGACTCATACATACTGATGTATGTGACCCCTTCAATGTCGCAACTAGAGGAGGCTATCAGTACTTCATCACTTTCACTGATGATGTCAGTAGATACGGCTGTGTATCGCATGAAACATAAGTCGGAATTCTTTGAAAAGTTCAAAGAATTCAAGAGTGAAGTACAAAACCAACTTGGCAAAAGTATTAAGATGCTTCGATCAGATTGAGGTAATGAATACCTTATCCAAGAGTTTCGTGACCATCTAGCAGAGTGTGTGATCATATCCCAACTCACTCTACCTGGAGCACCATAGTGGAATGGTGTATCCGAGCGGAGAAATCATACTTTATTAGATATGGTACGATCGATGATGAGTCAGACAGATCTTCCTACTTTCTTCTGGGGATTCGCTCTAGAGACGACTCTTTTCACACTTAACCGAGCTCCATTAAAGGCAATCATAAAGACACCATATATGATATGGACTGCCAAGAGGCCCACGATGTCTTTTATGAGGATTTGGGGTTGTGAGGCTTATGTTCGACGTCAAGTCTCAGATAAACTAGGACCCAAATCTGATAAGTGCTATTTTGTAGGATATCCCAAGGAAACAAAGGGATATTACTTTTACAATCCCACACTAGGCAAAGTGTTTGTCGCTAGAAATGGCGTTTTTCTAGAAAAAGAGTTTATTTCTAGAAGAATAAGTGGGAGTAAAATCCATCTTGAAGAAGTTCAAGATGTAGATAGTTCTGAGGCCTTGATGGACATTGAACAGGCACCACAAGGTGTTGTGAATCATGAGATTGTTGCACAAGAAGTTGTGGAACAACAAGCTGTTCAAGTAGACCAACCTCTTCGCAAATTTGATAGGATACGTCGTCAGCCTGAGAGATACTCATTTCTCTTGTCTAACCATGTCCAACAAGAGGTTAGAGGCCATCCTATCAAGAACAAGCCTACATCCTATCAAGAAGCTGTGATGAGCCCAGATTCTGAGAAATAGCTAGAGGCCATGAGGTTCGAAATGGAATCCATGTACACTAACCAAGTATAGTGACGCAAGCTTCTAAACAGACAGGGATGATTTCAGATCATAGTCAGGGTATGTATTTTACTTGAATGGTGGCGCTGTGAGTTAGAAGAGTTCGAAGCAGGACACAGTCGCAGATTCTATAACAGTTGTCGAGTATATTGTCGCGTCTGATGCAACAAAAGAGGTTGTTTGGATCCAGAAGTTCATTACAGAGCTTGGTGTGGTTCCTAGCATAGTAGACCCGATAGACCTCTATTATGACAACAATGGGGCTATTGCACAGACTAAGGATCCTCGTTCTCATCAGCTGACCAAACACATACTACGGTGCTTTCGTCTCATTCGAGAGATCATCGATAGAGGAGATGTGAGAATATGCAGAGTACCCACTGATGCTAACATCGCGGATCCTTTGACCAAGACTTTGGCACAGAAGAAGCATTATGGTCACACTAGGTCACTGGGTATTAGAAATAACAATGATTGACACTAGCGCTAGTGGGAGATTGTCAGTAGGAGCCCTAAAGCCAATTATGTAATGATTGACTAGGGACTTTTTGTATCATATTCTATCATTAATAAAGGCATTTTTGATTATTATACTTATTTTATACTTGTGTCAAATAACTAAGTATAATAATGTCCTTCGGTAGTAGATTCTTATCTATATCATATCGATTGGTAGAATCGATAGTGAGATAATGTAGAGAACACTACACTAAACCATTCCTAGTCAAGCATTAATATTCAAGGACAATATTAATGCATGGAGACTAGCATGTAGGTCAATTGATGACTTGAGCTCACAAGTCATGGATATGTGATATCAAGTTGGCACATGGGTATACATTAGAGAATGTGTACTGAATTGACCCTCCATGAGAAAGTTTCATAGATTGTCATATGAGTGTCATAAACTTTCTCATGTGACTATTAGTATGAATAATCCTTAGACCTGAAGTCACTACGGTTTCCTACATAAGGAGTTATGTACTTTGGTATCGTCAAACGTCACCCGTAACAGGGTGGACTATAAAGGCGATCACTAGGTATGTAATGAATTATGCAGAGGGATGCGAGTAATGTAGATGGGATCTATCCCTCCCATATGACGGGAATGATATCTGTGGACCCTTTGATCCAGTAGGACTGCTAAAACGCATGGTCATGCTCAAATGAGCTCAATATAAGATATTGAGCTCATTTGTTTGAGTGAGTCTACTTGGGGATTAAGAAACATAAAGATTGATCGAGGATGACACAGTCTATGCCTCATTGGTCAATCTAGATATCGAGGATAGAAGGACAAGGTCATACATTGTCATAGTCACGGAGGTTAAGTCGGATCTTGACTTTTCTTGTTACTTGGGTAGTAATGATGCATTGCTAGATGTCGCTCATTGCTTAGGTGTCTAAAGCGGTTTAGGCACATTGCCAACGTTACAAGAACCTATTGAGTCACACACTAAGGACACGATACTTCGGAGATTGATTGATCTTAGTTTGACTAAGATTTGATCCGAATTGGATTGATTGAGTTAGACTGAAGTGAATCCAATTAGATTATGGGATTGAGATCGAATTTGAGTTAGACTCATTTAGATTAGACTCAACCACATTTGGATGAGATATTAATTCATTAAAGTGTTTAATGAATTAATAATAAAGGAAGAGGAAAAGTCTATCTTCATTGAATGGAGAGAAGTTAAAGAGTCACATGAGAAGATGTGCTCTTTATTAGCTTTAATGAAGGGAAGCTAAAGAGACAAAAAGCTCTTCATATTCATGGTATGAGTATAAAAGAGTTTCTTGTCATTTGGATGAGGGCTTAGTCTTTTTCCCTTTCTCTCTTCCTCCTCTTCTTCCTCTTTGGCCGAAACCCTATTTTGGGGTTCTTGGTGTCTCTGCGAACTACCTCAAGTTGTTAGCATAACTAAGGTAGTTCTTCTCTGAAGTTGAGAGATTGTGTTCGTGTGGATACGCATAGAGGCACGGACGCTTGAACGTGCAAGAGATCCAGCGTACATTGGACGAGCGGGATAAACGAAAGGGCACGCATCAAAGGTATATCTATAAGATAAGTAGCTGTAGATCGACTTTGTACGAGTTTTCTTTCGCATGGATCGCTCAAGGGATCTTGTTTCCGCTGCGGGTTTTTTTTGTTTATATCGCTGGGAGATCCCAACAAAGATGACCAAGAGACCTTTCAAGGCCAAGGTGTTAGGATGTATACTAAAAGCTTTGCCTTTTGGTTAAGGATACATCTACATTTTAAAGAGAATCAGAAAATCACACAGTGCATGTTTATATTAGTATGTGCACTAAACGTCTAATGCTTGGCATTGTAGATAACATGGTGCGTGGTGTCGCACAGAAAATCATGTTATCAAGTTCCTTACAGTAGCATAAGAAAGAGGCTCACAACTGAGATGAAGTTGGACAAACCATCGGGATGGTTGTAGTGTAATTAAGTGTTGTTTATCTTAACCATAGGATTACATTAGTGTACTTTGTGTACATTGAGTAGGACCAAAAGAGAGGTCATCCAATTTTTGTACTGACTTAGTAAATTGGATTAGATCTCGGATGCTATTATGGAGTACGATCTCTTAATCCCGAAATAATGACGGGCATATATTATTAATTATTATATCTGTGATTTACCAATGGGTGAGATCTATTCTGTTAGATCGATAGACCCGGTAAATTGAGAGATAATATTAATAGTATGATGTGCCGTTGATTATTGATGGAATCCGTGTCCTGGTGAGTCAGGGGTGATGATGCCCCCTTAATGAGCTCAAAAGGATCGTCATGTCAAATCTTGCAAGTGGACTATGGTCCGGCATATCGAAAAGGTTGAGTGGTACTAATCAAGGATCAAGAAGATAATTAATTTAATTATCAGTAAATTAAATTAATTATCGGGCATACGATATCTTAAACATGGGGAGATGGACGACTCGTAATAGGTGGAGCCCATATGAAAAAATGGGGTTGGTGAGGAAGTACAATGGGATCATTTAGTGGAATGGATCTCCATAAATGGATCGGGTTTGAATCCATTAGAGGGCCAAGAACCAACTCCTCCTCATGGTCCTTATCTTAGCCCAATAAAGCCCCATAAGAGTCATGATAAAAGGTTGAATTAATTAAGGAATTAATTTGGGATTAATTAATTTATTAATTTGAATTAATTAAAGAATTAATCATGGAATAATTAAGGAATTATTCTATATAAAAATTTGGATGGAATAATTAAAGGAATTAATCTTGGATTAATTAAGGAATTATTCTATATAAATTTTTATAATCAATCCATATTTAATTGAAAATTTTTTTCCAATTAAACATAACTAAACCCCTATACAAACCCCACCTCTCTCTCCCTCTAAAACTAATCTCTCCTCTCCTCTCTAACCCTTGGGCGCCGGCAACCATTGGAAGAGAAGGGCTCGGCCCTTCTTCCTCTTGAGTCCTTCTTCGCTCCTTCGAGGTCGCGGCGGATCACAGAGCAAGGGAGGAGTTCTCTCCATCCCATGGTGGCGTGCGGCAAGAAGGGAGGAAGGAGAAGGTGGTGGCGCAAAGGGAAGGGGTCGGCGCCGGCATTGAAGGAGTAAGGGAGTTCTCCACCTCCTTCTTTTCGGGTTCCTTCTTCCTCAGCTTCTTCTGAGAACGTGCACGGGGCGAAGAGGAGTCCTCTTCTCTGGTAGTGGCGTGCGGAAGCAAAGGAGGGAAAAGAGAGGAGCGCCGGTGAGGGAAGATCACCTCTTTTGGTGTTTGTCGCCGGAAAAGGGGTAGTGCCCAGAGCTCTTCTTCCTTGTGGTGTTGTTGCCGCGAGATAGGAAGAATGAATAGAGGTTGGCGTGGGTTGTGGTGAAGAAGAGGAGCTCATCCTCTTGACCTCACCATCATCTTCTTTAAGGGGTCGCCGGGTGGTGAATCAAAACCCTAACCCTAGGGTTTTGTGACTTGGCGCAAAGAGAAGGAGAAGAAGAAGGATTGATTCACGTGCCTTGGTGACTCCATGACTTGGGAGATCGTCGCCCACACGACGTCCAAGAGGGCAGGGTCATAAGATAGAAGACTGCGAGGTAAACGGCGAGGTATATTTCTCCCGGCCTCAGTTTTCGTTATAATATATTTTATTGTGCCTTTATGCTTTGCCTTGTCATCTCATGTGTGTTAAATTATTATTTAGATTTGAAATCTTAGATAATAATAATTAACCGGACCCCGAAGATAAATACAAAAATCGGCGATCCAAATCGTCGTTTTTTCCGCGGTTAGTTAATCCGGAAAGTTACAAAGCCTTTGTGGCTAAGTTGTGACTTGGACTAATTAACACGACGGCGAATCGGTTGTTATAGGGACGAATCTCTATTCGGATTGAATTTTTTAATCTGTGGACATAGAAAGGTCTCTCAGATACGACCATGTGGTTGTCTTGGAAACCGCCAAGCCATACCAACACAAGGGGTATAGAGCGAAAGATGTCTATCCAGGCTAGAGGTGACTTTGAATACTTCGTCTCTTTTATAGACGATTATTCAAGGTATTGGTACATTTACCTGATGCGCCGTAAGTCTGAATGCTTTGATAAGTTCAAAGAATTCAAGGCTGATGTGGAGAAACATCGAGTTAAATGTATCAAGACATTACGATCAGATCGTGGTGGCGAGTACCTCTTGCGAGAGATTAGGACTTACTTATCAGAGGCTGGGATTCAATCCTAATTGTCTGCACCCGGTACGCCCCAACAGAACGCTATAGCAGAGAGAAGGAATAGGACTCTTATGGAGATGGTTAGGTCAATGATGAGTTACTCCGAGTTGCCGAATTCGTTCTGAGGATATACTCTGGAAACGGCAGCGTACATACTAAACTTGGTACCTTCTAAGTCAGTACCCTCTACTCCCATAGAATTGTGGACTGGGCGAAAGCCTAGTCTAGGACATATTTGGATTTGGTTTAGTCCAACACATGCTAAAGGGAGATACTGATATGTTGGAATCTCGTACAGAAGTGTGCTTGTTCGTAGGCTATCCTAGAGGGACGAAAGGTGGTATGTTCTATAGTCCTAAGGATTAGAAGGTAATCGTTATCACGAATGCTCGATTCTTAGAGGAAGACTATGTGATGAACCACAAGCCCATGAGTAGACTTGTTCTTGAGGAATTAAGAGGGGGTATTCCGACCTTAGTACCAACGGTACAAGAGGATATACCACAAGTTACTGCACCGCATGTCACAGAAGATACATAGGTGATATCTCGTCGTAGTGGGAGGGTTGTTAGACAACCTGAGAGATTTATGTTCTTGGGAGAGTCTTCGGACTTGGTCCCTGACGAACATGAGTCTGATCCCTGGACCTATGACGAGACACTCCAAGATAAAGATGCGGTATCTTGACAAAGGGCAATGAATTCTAAGATAGAATCTATGGATTCTAATCACGTCTGGGAGCTAGTAGAACTACCCAATGGTGTAAAAACCATTGGATGCAAGTGGATCTACAAAACAAAGAGAGGAGTAGACGGAAAGGTTGAGACCTTCAAAGCTAGGCTTGTTGCGAAAGGGTATACTCAGAAAGAGGGTATCGATTATGAGGAGACCTTTTCGTCGGTAATCATGCTTAAGTCTATCTGGATTCTCTTATCTATTGCCGCTCATATGGATTATGAGGTATGACAGATGGACGTCAAGACAGCTTTCATTAACGGAAGTCTTGAGGAGACCATCTATATAAAGCAACCAGAGGGATTCATTGCGAAAGGCAAAGAGCATCTTGTGTGCAAACTTAATCGGTCCATTTATGGATTGAAACAAGCTTCAAGATCTTGGAACATCCGCTTTGAGAAGGTAATCCAGTCATATGGATTTATTCAAAGTCCGGATGAGTCATGCGTATATAAGAGATGTGGCGGAAACGTAGTGGTATTTCTTATACTATACGTAGATGATATTTTGCTCATTGGCAACAATGTCAAAGTATTATCAGACGTAAGGGTATGGTTATCCAAACAGTTTGATATGAAGGACTTGGGAGAACCAGGGCACATCCTTGGGATCAAGGTTATACGGGATCGCCAGAAAAAGATGTTGTGCTTATCCCAAGCTTCATACATAGACACCGTCCTAGCTCGTTTTAGCATGGAAAACTCCAAGAAAGGTTTTCTACCTTTCAGGCATGGAGTTCCTCTATCTAAGGAGATGTGTCATAAAACATCAAAGGAGATAGAGGAGATGAAGACGGTTCCTTATGCATTGACCTGTAGGAAGCCTCATGTATGTTATACTGTGTACGAGACCGGATATCTGCTTTGCCGTAGGCATGGTTAGTAGATATCAGAGTAACCCTGGATAGGGACATTGGACTGTGGTAAAGTATATACTGAAGTATCTGAGAAGGACTACGGATTATATGCTGATTTACCGGACAGACCAATTACTCCCTGTGGGTTATACAGATTCAGACTTCCAATCGAATAGGGATAAAAGTAAGTCTACCTCGGGGTTTGTGTTTACTTTAGGAGGTGGAGCCATAGTATGGAGGAGTGTCAAGCAGAAATGCGTGGCGGACTCCACCATGGAAACTGAGTATGTGGCAGCCTCAGAGGCAGCCAAGGAAGTTGTATGGCTCAGGAACTTCATGATGGACTTGGATGTGATTCTTGATTTGCACAGAGCTATCACAATTTATTGTGATAATAGTGGTGCAGTTGCAAGCTCGAAGGAATCACGAGCTCATAAGGCGAGTAAACACATAGAGCGCAAGTACCACCTGATACGAGAAATCGTAAAGCGAGGAGAAGTTATTGTCGCCAAGATTGCATCGGAGGACAACCTGGCGGATCCTTTCACTAAGGCCCTTCCGGCGAGAGCTTTTGATAGGCATGTGGAGGATATGAGAGTCAGATGTATGGCGTTATGAGGACATCAGAGTCTTTGAGTATAAGTGAGAGATTGTTAGGATGTATACTAAAAGTCTTGCCTTTTTTGTATGGACATCTACATTTTGAAATAGAATCACATGATCACTGTTTGCATGTTTATATTAGTATGTGCATTTTATCTGATACTTTACATTGTAGATAACATGGTGTGTGGTGTCACACAGAAGATCATGTTATCAGTTCCTTGTAAAGTATAAGTAGAGGCTTACAACCGAGATGGAATTGGATAAATCATCGGGATGGTTGTAGTGTAATTTGGTGTTGATTTGTCTTGACCATAGAATTACACTAGTGCACTTTGTGTGCATTGAGCAGGACCGACATAGAGATGATCCAATTTATACTGACTTTATAATTGGATCATACCTCAGTTTATTATAGAGTACATGCTCTGAATCCCGATATAATAATGGGCACATGTACTTAATAGTTATTTCTTTGATTTACCAATGTGCGAGATTTATTCTGTTAAATTGATAGGACTGGTAAGTTGGGAAATAATATTATTTACATGGTGTGCCATTGATTATAGACGAAAACCGTGTCCTGGTGAGTCAGGATTATGATGACCCCTTGATGAGCTCATAAGGTTCATCATGTTAAATCCTACAGGTGGACTTGGTCCAACATGATGATAAGGATGAGTGGTACTAATCAAGGAGTTAGATGTTAATTAATTAAAATTATCAATAATTTAAATTAATCAACGAGCATTCGATATCTTAAACACGGGGAGATACTTGTACTCATAATAGGTAGAGCCCATATGTAAATATGAGGATTGGTGAGGTAGTTCAATGAAGATCCTTTAGTGAAATTGATCTTCATTAATGGATCAGGCTTTGATCCATTGGGTGGCCAAGATCCAACTCCTTCTCATGATCCCTATTGTAGTCCTATAAATACCCCATAAAGTCATCATGAAAAAGAGCCCTAAGCCTAGGTTTTCTCTCCTCTCTCCCTCTCTCTCTCTTGGGTGTTCGGCGCCAACCACAAAGGACTCCCAGCCAGCGGTTTTTCCAGGAAATTGGCTGTTCCACCGGCCAATAGGAGAAGAGAGCTGGCGTTTCATCCTTCTCACGGTTGTTGAATTTTTCTCCAATTGTGGAAGACAACTCAACGTGGGTTGTGCATGCACGGTTGCTTGCATGAAGGCTGAAGGCGTCTGCACACGCATTGTTGTGCATGATGGCTGAAGGCTGAAGGCGGTGTTCTGCATGAGTTCAACGTGGGAGGGCTGTGCATGCAAATAGGACAGTGAGTCCTGGACAGCTACACGTTGGCACAGGCAAACCGAGCAGCAACTCAGGGAGAGAAAAGGAGAAGGAAGAGGGGAGGATATCATCTTCCTTTGATTGGCGCAATCAAGAAAGGAAGAGATGGTAGCCTTGGTGACTTCGGTGCTTGGTAGATCGTCGTCCACACGACGTCCAAGAGAGGAGGATAATACAATAAAAGATCGCAAGGTAAAAGGAAAGGTATAATCTTCTCTTTGGCTCCTTGTTTTCTATCATTTCATTTGGTTTGATTAATTATCCTTGTTGTTAATTATTTGTTAATTAATTGTGATAATTAATCATGTTCGACTCCGATGATAAATACAAAAATCGACGATCCACTCGTCGTCTTTTCCGTGACTAATTGGTTAGGTGAGTTACAAGGCTTTACCACCAAGTTTGGCCAAGTTGTAACTCGAATCAATTAGTATGGCGACGAGATGGTCGTTTGGGAGATAGCTCTCCATTCGGATTAAAATTTTTAATCCATGGACATGGAGAGGTTTCCCATGGACGACCAGATATTCGCTTAGGAAACCCGTCAAGCTATCCAACAGTGGATTCCGGGTCGCGCATGGGAAACCTCTCCATGTCCACGAATTAAAAATTTTCAATCTGAATGGAGACATATTTCCCAAACGACCGTCTCATCATCGTGCTAACGAATTCGAGTGATCACTTGAACAACCAAGTTGTTCTAGCAATCAATCTCGTCCAACCGATTAGCCGCGGAATAGACGATGAGCGGATCGCCGATTTTTCTATTTATCATCGGGGTCCAAAATAATTAATTATCATAATTAATTAACAAATAATTAATTATCATAATTAATTAACAAATAATTAACAATGATGATAATTAATTAAACAACATGTAATTAAACAATCACATGAAATAATAAGATCAAAGAGCCATGGGAGAAGTTATACCTTCCCGTTTACCTCGCGATCTTCTACTGTATGACTCTCCCCTCTTGGACATCGTGTGGGCAACGATCTACCAAGAATCAAAATCACCAAGGCCACCAACCAACCTCTTGCTTGCGTCGACCACAAATAAGGAATGTTCTCCTCCTTTCCTTACCTAGCGCCGTCGACCACACCACCCTCTCCTCAAGCCACTGGTCCTCTTCCTTGCTCCAAGGATGCGTCGGCCAAGAGGAGAAGAGGAAGAGGAAGAAGAGGAAGAAGAAGAGAAAGAGATCTCTCCCTCACCAACTCTAGCCGACCACATCTATGCCCCCTTCTTCTTGCTTGCGGCGCCAACACCACCAAGAACTCCCTTTCCTCCTTTCAACCGGCCACTTCTTCTTCACCTTCTTGCTGCTGCGCACCACAAAAGGAAGAGAAGAACTCCTCCTTGTCCTTGTGATGGCCGGCCAAGAAGTAGGGAAGAAGATGAGAAGAAAAAGAAGGAGAGAACCTTCCTTTCTTCCTACCGTCGGATGACCTAGGAGAGAGAAGGGAGAGGGAGAGGAAGAGAGGAAAGGCTTACGGTTCTCTTGTGTTGAATTGGATGTATTGGTCTCATGACTACATGAGTATATATAGGGCTACAATAGGGACCATGAGGAGTAGTTAGGTTTGATAGATCGAAGACGTTGCTAGAGGGGGGTGAATATCACTTTTTCGTCGTTTTCTCTACAAGATTGTTAGCGCAGCGGAAATACAAATAAAAATAAACTAATCAAGAGAGAACAATGCTAACAAACCGATTTACTTGGTATCCACCCCGGACGGGTGACTAATCCAAGAATCCATCGGTGGATCACTCCCCGGATAACCTCCGGCTAACTCTGTCACTTCTTGTGGGTGGAGAAACCTCGCTACAACACTTCAGACGCTATCTGAGCACAAGAGACTACTAACTCACTTTACCCAAACAAGTTTCGTCAAGAGAAAGTAGCCTGAAACGAGCCCCTTTAAATAGGGCTCGAATCTGAAACAGCCGCTACCAGTCGACTGCCCCTTGGGCAGTCGACTGGTCCCAGTCAGATTCGACTGTTGCCGTACAACGTTCGAATCTGCCAGCCTGTTCCAGCCGACACCAGTCAACTGCCCTCCTAGTAGTCGACTGGTACACACTTAAGCCTAGGGTTTCACTCCCGAGTACATTTCACTCCGCACTTAAACCCTCCTGACTTAGCCCCTGAGTACAATCACTCATACTCAGGCCCTCACAACCCGGTTGACTCTTCTCCAGCAGCCTCGACTGTTGCCTTCACGCCCTCTTCATCTTCGGCCCTCGTCCCTCGGATGCACACGCAAACCTCCAGTTTGCCTCCATGCCACCCTTCACGTACGCCTCGAAGTCCGCGTCCCTCGGCTCATCGTCCCTACTATCCACCGGTCCCTCGGATGCACACGTAAGCCTCCAGCTTGCCTCCATGCCATCCTTCACCCGAAGACATCAACTAAGTCCATGTGTACCTGTGCACCTGCACACTCATGTACACATATGAGAACACAATAAACCCTAACTTAACCATATTGCCCATACACATCAAAACCCTATGATCCTCCAGATCATCTCAGGGTCGATTTCCTCAACAATCTCCCCCTTTTTGATGTGTGACAATATGTTAAGTTAGGTAAACATATAGTAATAACAATAGCAAAAGCAATAACGAAAGCAATAGCAATTGAAAATCAAAGCATAACACACAAGAGGCAACCTCTCCCTTAACCTATGCTTTCTCCCAATTTTCAATCCTCATTGCTCATATCAAGTTAAGTTCTCCCAACTTAACTCCACTCACCATAACCGGTTAAGTTTCAACCCAAACCTAACTTAACACCCAAGTTCTCCTCCTTTGACATCATCAAAAGATTGCCCCAAGCAACCCTACACTTGGTGTCAAAAAGAACTTGACCAGATTTCTGAAAAACCCCTCAGAAATCACCAAAACCCATTCTGCCCACATTGTCAGTCGACTGCGATCCTGCCAGTCGACTGATACGCAAGTTTCAGATTTTCCAATCGAAATTCAGGAACGCGTAGAAAATTCCAGAAAATCCGAAAAATTGTGAAATTTTGCAACCACGCTTGTTAAGGTATTCCCTACCCTAGAAAAATATTGGTTCATGAGAAGCATCAACCGTGCTTGACTTTTGGTACAAACTCAAAAATTCTCAAATAGTGTCAACTTTGTATTAACTTTGAAATTCAATTATGATTTCCTATATTTGCCAATTTCATTCACCTCCATTTGACACATAGAATGGTTTGTAAGCCTCCCCTTTTCATAAAGATATTTTCATTTTAACAAACGCTCCCCCTCTTTCTCTCTTAAGTCTAGATGATCATGAAAAGAAGGCTTTCCCATGCCCTTTTCTATAGAAATCCCATCATGTAATTTTCAACCAATTTATGTTAAGCAATATAAACAATATAGGATTTCCAAGGCATATCATGAACACATATAGAAAGATCATCACTTAAAAACACAGTATATCATCCATTAACACTTAAGGAACTTTCAAGCAATATTCAAAACATCATCAAGTCATGATAAAATTTTCAATAACATAACATGAAAGAAAATGTATCATACATGGGAGCATAAAAATAGTCATGAAATAAACATAACAAAGTAGCAAGGGCTAAAGCCCAAAGTCAACCAAATAGTACAACATCAAAATGAGAGGTGTTTGAGAGATATAATGATACATCAAATAATAATGCTCTCAACACTGAACTACTCCAAAAGATGCACCATCTCATCAGAACATATCATCGTCACTGCCTGGAGGAGGAGGAGGAGGAGGAGTCTGATATGCGAGATGCAGTTGTCGTAGCATCTCGTACATGTCATCCTGACGGCTGGTAATCCCATGAATTGTCGCCTCAATGCTCTGCTCCGTCTGCCGAACTCCGTGGATATCCTCACGGATGCCATGAACGTCCTCCTGACGCCTTTGAACATCTGATCGGAGCTGAGTAAACACCGCACATGTAACAACCTCACCAGGCTACTCATCTGAGCTAGGGGCCTCCGGACGCTGTCTCCACACAAACTCCCCCCGTCGACACTCGATGCCTGATAAGTACCATTTTTGTTGATTATTTTAGATGTTAAAATCCATGTTTGACTTATATTTTTATTGCTTAATTGTGAAATTGCCCTAGGTTTTAGAACTTACCTTTATTTTGGACTTAATTGCAAATTTGCATTAAATTGGATTATTTGGCCACTAAATTCTTGATCTATTTTTGTAGGCATCAAAAGTTCAAGGACTTAGGGCATATTGGGTCAAACTCGAGTCGGAAGTGACCCGGATCGAATTATCAAGCCTATGATTAATCCGGGTCGTCCGATTCAAGAGCGGCTAGATCTGAGCCATCCGGGACGATCTGAAGCAATCCGAGCTAGGGTTAGGGTTGATCAAGCACTATGATCAAGATCTGAAGGTTTCAATCCAATCAGAGCTAAATCAACCGTTGGATCAAGCTTGGAGGGCTCTAGAGCGTCCAATCACAGATAGAGTTGATCTGGACCATCCGTTGCACATTTGGAGGATCCGAGCTACCACAAAGCAGATCCTGACCCCAGATCATCATCATCAAAGTTTGGCTCCAATCAGAGCAAGATCTGCCGTTGGATCTCCTCCGATCAATCTGGACCGTCCGTTGATAACTATTTAATCAAAAATTTTGCCCGCAGCCCAGCTCGTCGCGTCCTCGCCGCAGCTCGTTTGCCTTGGTTTCTTCCTCGTTTTTCATCGTTTCTTCAACAATTTCTTCGTTTTGAAGGCGTGACCACCTCGATTCGAGCTCATCCTTGAGTGACAGCAAGGATTCGGATGGAGGATTAGCTTAATTTCGTTTATTTAGCTGTAAACTCGTTTCTGCACTTTGTTTCATTACTGCATTCAAATCAGATTGCTTAATTTCGTTTTCTGATTGTTTTAGCTTAACTAGGTTTCGATTCTTCAAGTTGAGTAGTTTAGGAACTTGTTTGGTGGATAATCGCTTTTAATTTCAATTTAATTCCTGTTGATTTGCTTGCGTATCAACACAATTGCTGCGTGCCACTTCTTTTCTGCAAATTCTGTTGGTTTCTGAATGTTCAGCGTGTAGTTTCTGAAATTCGAGCAAGTTTACATTATGATTTCTCAATCCAATCAGTTCTATTGTCTGCACTAGATATTTGCTTCGTTTCTGCATTTCTTCCTTCATGTTTTGAGCTCTAGTTTTAATTTCTGAATATCTGCATATGGCTTTATGTTTCTGAATGTTAACCTCTGAATGGATGCTTTACTCAATTGATCAAATTTTGGTTTGAAACTTTTCATTCATCCTTGCAACCATCTTCACTAATAACTTGCATTCTGAATTTCCTTGATCAGTTTCATTTTGAAGTGTTGGTATTAGCTTTGGCACATAGGTACAAACTTGGTCACAAAATCTTTCTCTGCGTGCCAAGTTGGTCATTCCGCAGTTGTATCAATAGAGGGGTTAGTAGTGAATTGCATCAGGTTAAGTGAACTGTCAGTGAGCTTTTGGCAATTGGAAATAAGTAGATTTGCATTCGGAAAAGTCTGAACTGATGTATCCATGTTGGCATTAGATGGGTTCTTAGTTTTGTAACTAGCTCATGTTTCCTTGATTTAAGTTAGCATTTTGAAGTAAGTTGTTCTTTTGAATTAATTTCAATCAAAAATGTTGGAATTGCTTGATTCACCTTGCTTAGCATTCTAGTTTGCATTTGATACCGAAATTGATTTTCCAAGTTGGTTACTTGCATTGTTAGAATTAAGTTTCCAATTGTCTGAGCTTATTAGTTGAAATTACATTAGCTTAAGTTCCATGCTTAAATTTTCTTGCTTCTTCTTTATTTTTTTTGTCCTCATTTCCCAATTGCAACCCAAAACCCAAAATTGATTCGAAACCCAAAAATTCACAAACGACACATAAATACAAGTTCGAATCAAACACGACAATTAGTCCCCGAGAAAAATACGACCTGTGGCCCCTATATTACATTTTCATACTTTTGATTGTAAAAAGGGTTTCCAGCATTTCATTTATAAATTCTAAATTTGAGGCCCACATTCGTGACACATAGTTTGGGCCCGTCAATGCCTGCCAAGGATAACTGATGTGTACCGATCTGGTCATAATCCTTAGACAGGTACCTAACTTGACCGCTACCCACACGGATACCAAACCGTAGATGGAAAAACTTAGTCAAGATGTGGCAGAAGGGCATGTATATCTTCCCATTAATACTATGGGAAGAATGGCAAATAGCACTAAACACCTGCAGGGAGACATCTATGTCTAACCTCCTCTCTAATGCGTACATCATCACCAAGGGTGGGAGTCTGATCCTGGCCCTCCCCTTGGTGACGATGGGCAAAATGCACTCTATGACAATCTTGTACAACACATGGCTAAAAGGTCTCATAGGTTTAGCGTCAAAAATACGCTCTAACTCATTCCTGTGCCTCCTAAAATAATGCATGTGTATTTGGTCAACGGTGACACCAGGAAACTCAAGTGGCTCAACAACAGTGGGGAAATAAGTAGATGCATTATCCGATGCTCTACACTGTAAGAACCCAGCTAAACCCATGACGGAAAAAGGAATAGTAACCTCAGCTACTCTAGACTCATATAAGTTATTATCCGAGTCAATGCAGGTTAAATTGGTGTAAAACTCTGTGCATAGATCAACATCTATATCATGCTGGTAGTAGACCAGCTGTTCCAGCTTAAAATGGGTAATCATCTCAGCCAATTGAGGCGACTTCTCTTGGAAGAAGGCCTTGCTCAGGTACCGACAGTTCATTACTATAAACTCATTTTCTTCGAATTTTTTCTTACACTCGATGGACCTGAACCTGGAGCCTCCCTGACCTTGTTGGGATGATCCCTCACCCCTAGGTTTCTTAGAAGTCATCCTAAATACCACACACATCCATGCACACCAAGACACCCCCCCCCCCAAAAGGAAAAATATCAAAGAAAAAACATGCACACAATATCACATTAGTTCCAAAACATGGTTTAAATGCCAAAATGAACCTTAAACAATGATACCTTTTCATTCTCTTCATGATGATGATCTTGAAACTCTAGACTTAGGAGAGAAGGGTTTTACAAGCCCTAGATCATAGATCGGGGTTAGAGAGGGCTTAGGGAGGAGTTTTGAAGCTTAGAGAAGGCTTAGGACGAAAAGGGGGGCTCGGGAGAAGAGGAATCGTCGGGGTGGCACGCTAAAATCCTAGGTTTTGGATGCCCCCCCCCCCCCGCGCCCTTTTTCTTTTATAGAACCCGCGTCCCAGTCGACTGCGAGAGTTCACAGAATGTTATTACAGTTGAGACCAGTCGACTGCCCTTGAGGCAGTCGACTGGTAAAACTTACAGTAGGTTCCCAGTCCTGGACCAGTCGACTGCCCTACTAGCAGTCGACTGATACTGAATTTTCAGTTTCCCAGTCCGAAATTCAGAAAAGTCTAACTAATTCCATAAATCTCCAAAAATTCTGAAATTTCATGGAGAGATTTGTGGATCCTATGTCTACTTGGGAAAAATATAATTTCAATCAAAACTATCCCGAATCCCTAGATTGATATAAACTTCAAAACTATCCCGAATTTGATAATTTAAACTCAACTCAAAGTTCTAATTTAAACCTCTTCTTGATGCTTCTTCCCATACTTGTTCATAATACATTAAGAGCATCAATTTATATGGTATTTCCATGTTAAAACCATTTTCTCTCAATTATAGTCCTATTTTTAATCTATTACTCCATACTTCTCCCTTTAGTGTGTCAATCCTCTAGAATTTGGGCTAACCTTAGCCTTTTAAACATATTGGCACACTCTATAGCCCATTTAATTTCCTAGAAGGAAACCACCTGAGATCCATTGACCATGGACCCCATTTTGGCTTCTAGAGCTCTCCCTTGAGCTCCTAACCCTAGTTACCTCCCTAGGTAACTTATCTACAAATGCAAGACCACACCAATGATCCTCTAGTGCTTCTTGGTCTTCCATTACTACCCTATTGACCCTATGACCTTTTTCTTGGTCAATTCCTTTTCTTTTCCTTTTTCTTTACCATTTTTGACCTTTTCTTTATCATAGTTATAGAACATCCTTGAATATGACATTTTATCAACATTCACCTTCCTAGGATGATATTCTAGACCTGGCCTACCATTTATATGGTTTTGGTCCTTTGGTATCACGTTCAATCTCTTTGACCCTTGAATGACTCTACCTAGGTTTCATTCTAACTTATCAAGTTTTGCTCTTAAAACTTGATTTTCCTTTTCTAACTTTCTAACCTTAGGATCACTAGACCTAACTTGATCATTCCTAGGTTTACCCGTTTTTCTAGATGTATATCTCCTTTCCTTAGGATTTATGCCTTGGTCCTTAGTCCTGGAATTCCCAGATTTTTCATGAAACATAGAAGTTTTGGTGTTTTGGCATGCAAAAATGTTTCTATTCTTATCATGATATTTAAAACCAACATTACATCTAGGCAAGCAATCATTTACATTCTTAGCATTCATACAAACATTTTGAGCATAAATAGAGTTAGGGATTACCTCCCTTACCTTTGTAGCTCCCTCTTGATATGTGCTCCTTTTTCTTTCTTCTTTCTCTCATCTCCTAAGGTGCTCCATCTTTTTCAACTCTCCTTTCCTTGGGTATTTTGTATGGTAATGCCCTAGCTCCCCACATGTGAAGCATCGAATATGCTTCTTTTCTTTTCTTTCCCTACAATCCTCATTAGATTTAACTTGAATGGACCCGGATTTAGGGATTACCTTCTTCTTACCTAGTGGGCACTTGTCCTTGTAGTGCCCCTTTTGGTTGCATCCAAAGCATAGAATGTGTTCTTTTGATTTAACTTTGGTAGATATTGGAACTTGTTATTGTTTTTGTTCGGGCGAGGGTCTCTTCTCCCCCTCAACCCTTGGTGGTGATACTTCTTCTTTTTCGAATGAGGTGGATGCTTCTTCACTCAATGAGATGATCAACTCTTCTTCCTCTTGATCTTCTTGGTCACTAGAAATTCTTTCTTTGACCTCTTACACTTTTTGAATTGGCGTAGGATTCTCATGATATTCTTTCACTTTATTCCATAATTCATGTGCATTTTGATATTTACCTACATAATTCAAAACATTGTTAGGCAAAAGATTAACTAAAGTTTCCATTACCTTTTCATTCGCCTTGGATTGATCTTGTTGCTCTTGATTCCAACATCTAGGCCTAAGCTTCTTCCCGTGCTTATCCCTTGGAATCGCGAATAGCTCTTCAAGCGCAATTCTTAGTTCCCACTCCATTCCAAACCAAGTTTCGATCCTCGCCCTCCAAAAGTCGAAATCTTGATGATCGTAGGGCGGTGGAGTGTAGATGTCTTCCCCAAGTTTGTCTTCCATTTTCTTTCTTCCTCTAGCGTGTGCTCCCTCGGCGGTTAGTCCGATCAAGAGCGGTCCTTCGCTTTGATACCAATTGATAGATCGAAGACGTTGCTAGAGGGGGGTGAATAGCATTTTTTCATCGTTTTCTCTACAAGATTGTAAGCACAGCGGAAATACAAATAAAAATAAACTAATCAAGAGAGAACAATGCTAACAAACCGATTTACTTGGTATCCACCCCGGGCGGGTGACTAACCCAAGAATCCGTCGATGGATCACTCCCCGGATAACCTCCGGCTAACTCTGTCGCTCCTTGTGGGTGGAGAAACCTCGTCACAACACTTCGGACACTATCTGAGCACAAGAGACTACTAACTCACTTTACCCAAACGAGTTTCGTCAAGAGATAGTAGCCTGAAACGAGCTCCTTTAAATAGGGCTCGAATCTGAAACAGCCGCTACCAGGGACAGTCGACTGGTCCCAGTCAGATTCGACCGTTGTCGTACAATGTTCGAATCTATCAACCTGTTCCAGCTGACACCAGTCGACTACCCTCCTGGCAGTCGACTGGTACACACTTAAGCCTAGGGTTTCACTCCCGAGTACATTTCACTCCGCACTCAAACCCTCCTGGCTTAGCCCCTGAGTACAATCAATCATACTCAGACCCTCACAACCCAGTTGACTCTTCTCTGATAGATCGATTGACGTTGCTAAAGGGGGGGTGAATAGAACTTTATTGTTGATGTCTCTTCACTTACGTTGTTAGTTGCGCAGTGAAAATACAAATAAAATAAACTAACAATAGAAAATAATGCTAACAACCTGATATACTTGGTATCCACCCCAGACGGGTGACTAATCCAAGAATCCGTCGGTGGATCAATCCCTGGATAACCTCCGGCTAGCCCTCGTCGCTCCTTGTGGGTGGAGAAACCTCACCACAATCACTTAGACAAGATCTGGGCACAAAAGACTACTAACTCACTTTACCCAAGCGAGTTTCGTCAAGAGTCTCAGCCCAAACCGAGTTCTCTTTAAATAGAACTCGGGCTGAAAACTCTTGTTGGCAGTCGACTGCTCCCAGGGCAGTCGACTGCCCCACTTAGAATTCAACCGTTAACACTCCAATGTTCGAATTCTGCCAGCTCACAAGCCGCTACCAGTCGACTGCCCTCAGGGCAGTCGACTGGTCCCTTACTAGTCCTAGGTTTATACTCCCCGAGTACAATTCACTCCGCACTCGACCCCTAGGACTTCCCGAGTACAATCATACAACACTCGTACCCTCACGACTCGACTAACTCCTCCTCCGCAGCCTCGACTGTTGCCTTCGCGCCCTCTTCATCTTCGGCCCTCGTCCCTCGGATGCGCACGCAAGCCTCCAGCTTGCCTCCATGCCACCCTTCATGTACGCCTCGAAGTCCGCGCCCATCAGCTCATCGTCCCTGCTCTTCAAGGTCCCTCGGGTGCACACAAGCCTCCAGCTTGTCTCCATGCCACCCTTCACCGTACCGAGGTCGTCCAGTCAAGTTCATATGTGTACCTGTACAACCTGCACACTCAACATACACATATAAGAACACAAGGGTAAACCTAACTTAAACCCTTTGCCCAAACATCAAAACACTTGGTCACTCCGGACCATAGATTGCCTTAATAATCTCCCCCTTTTTGATGTTTGACAATACGTTTAAGTTAGGGAAACAAGATAGTAGTCAATAGCAAAAACCATGCTAAACAAATGCATATGCAATGCAAAAATGGATCCTATCCCAAGGTATCCCATACCTAACCCTCCAGGTTAGGACTTTTCCACACCTAGCCCTCCAAGTTAGGACTTTTCCACACCTAGCTCTCCAAGCTAGGACTTTCTCACACCTAACCCTCCAAGCTAGGACTTTCTCACACCTAACCCTCCAAGTTAGGACTTTTACACACCTAACCCTCCAAGTTAGGAATTTTCTCACCTAGCCCTCTAAGCTAGGACTTTTCCCTAAAATGGGCTTTTTAAAGCTTCTCCCAAGCTCCCCCTACAATGGACTTACAAAGGCTTTTTAAGAACCTCTCCAAGGTTCCCCTTACGCCAAGAATGGAGCAACCATGCTCCCCCTTAAACTCAGCTCCCCCTAAACCTAGGGTTTCTAGCAAAGGTAAGTCTCTAGGGTAAGTTTGGTTTCCCAACTTAAATTTAAACTTCTACCCCTTTGCCTAACATTAAAAAGACCTCAATAATATCTCAATTATTGGTTCTTTGAATCCCTAATGATCATAAACAATGTGTACGAGCCCCCCCATACACTTGTTTTCCACCATTTGGACACTAAACCAGCTGTTGATACACACATCAGCCCTGGGCAGTCGACTGATACTATGAATATCAGACTTTTCTGGCCAAATTCAGACATGCGTCAGAAATTCCACAATTCTCCAAAAATTCTCAAATTTCGTAGAGAACTTTGTGGTACCCATACCTATTTGGGAAAAATACATTTCACCATGTATCTATCACGGTTCCCAAGTTGGACACAAAACCCAAAAATTTCATGAAAATTAAGGCAAACAAGGAGTCAACCTTCCTCTTAACCTATGTCTTCTCCCAATTTCCATTTTCCAAGGTGAAGTTCTACCCAACTTAACACCCTAACACCAAATTAGGTTCTACCCAACCTAACAACCAAGTTCTTCTCCCTTGGCCACCATTAAAGGATTGCCCCCCAAGCAACCTTATCCCTAGTGTCAAAAAGAACTCAACAAACCCCTTAAACAATCCTAAGAGTTTGCAAGCACATTTGCTAGGATATATCATATCCTAGAAAAATATGATTTGATTAAGATTATCAAATGTGCTTGACTTTGGTGCAATCCTCTAATTTCCTTAAAGATGGACACTTTGTATCAATTTTGACCTCAATTTATGATTCCTTGTGTTTGCCGATTCTAACCATCATCAATTTACACAAGGAATTTATCCTTAACTCTTTCTTTTAATATCCTCAAAATAAAGAAATCTCCTTCTTATCTCTTATCAATCCTCCTTTAATATCAATAAAGCCTTATTACCTCATGAGAAACACTTCATTTAAGGAATATGTGATCATAATCAAGACTTTTAATCCACAGCTATATCCTATAATCCAAATTTGTAATTTTTTTATTGTCCAATATACCTATTTCAATTTCAGCCTATAGACCAGTCGACTCCCAAACTCACAGAATGTTTCTGGGCTGAGACCAGTCGACTGCCCCCAGGGCAGTCGACTGATACCTGATTTTCAGGTTTTCAGTCCAATTTCAGTAATCCCTAAATAATTCTATAAATCTCTGAAAATTATGAAATTTGGTGGGGAGATTTGTGGGGCCAATGTCTACTTGGGAAAAATACGTTTCCAAACAAATATACTCCGGATCCTAAGATTGGCACAAAATCCAACTCTACCTAAATTGTATCATTTTATCTCCTCCAAAAGTTCTAATTTAGGCTTCTCCTTGATGTATCTTCTTATTTCTGACCATAATACATTCTTAGCATTGAATTATATGGTATTTTCCCATTAAACCTTAATTTTATCAAATATCACGCTATTTTCACCATTCTCTCCCTAAAACTCCATCTAATGTGCCAAAACCTAGGATTAAGACTTAGCCAAGTCTTCTAACCCTTTTTAGCACAATTCATCTAGTTTTCTAGGAGAGAAACTTTTGACATCCATTTACCATGAACCCCAAAGGCTCCTAGAGCTCCCCCTTGAGCTCTTAGCCCTAGCCACCTCCCTAGGTGACTTAATCCATACTAGGCCACACCGGTGTGCCACCGGTGACTCTTGGCCTACAAAATTGACCTTCTTAACCTTGGACACCTTGTCCTTGGTTAAATCACTCTTTTTACCTTTGGATGACATTTCCTTGCGATCATTGGACTTTCCCTCCTTACCATGATATGCTTCCCCAGCATATTTCTTTTCATTTACCTTGGAGGTCTTAGACCGGTAGCCCAAACCAGATCTATCATAGTTGGGTTTTAAACTCCCAACACCATGTCTAAGCCCTTAGAACTAACCGTGAATCTTTTTAGAGCCTTTTCTAAAGTATCAAGTCTTGCCCTTAAGGCTTGATTTTCCCTTTTTAGACCTTTAACCTTGGAGTCCATATGTCCACTTTGGACATTCTTAGAACTACCCACTTTCCTAGGCACATTCCTTCCCTTTTTGGGATTAGTGTCATGATTCTTAGATCTAAGGGTCCTAGGTTGATCATAATGCATGCTTTTCCTAAAGTTATAATCTACCTGGTTAACCCTAGTCCTATCCTTGTATCTAAAACCATGGTTATGAACAAGTAAACAGTTTTCATTAATTTTAGCATGCATAGATGGATAATTAATATGATTTTTACAATACAAGAAGGAACTTGAAATTGAATTACATTTTGGCTTAAGGTTAGGAGTTACCTTCCTTACCTTTGGAGTTCCTCCTTGATGTGGGCTTCTTCTCTTTTTCCTTTCTTCTTTCTCCCATCTCCTCAAATGCTTCATTTTCTTTAGCTCACTTTTTCTAGGACACTTGGTATGAAAGTGCCCTATCTCTCCACATGTAAAGCATCGAATTTTCTTTCTTTTCTCGTGGGCTTCTCCAATCCTACACTTTATATTAGTTTTAATAAAACTTGAAATGAGTGTAGATTTTACCTCCTTTTTACCTTTCGGGCACTTGTCCTTGTAGTGCCCCTTTTCGTTGCAACCAAAGCATATAATGTGCTCCTTGGTCTTGGCTTTGGTGGAGGTAGAGACTAGGTTGACTTTCTCTTCAACCTTGGATGAGGTAGATGCCTCCTCTTGATCCGGTACGGTTGAGGGTCTCTCCCCCTCAATTCTTGAAATCGATACCTCCTCTTCTTCTCTTTAGGAGGTTGATGATCTTTCACTCTCTCCCTCACTTGAAGATGTAGATACTTCCTTTTCTTCTTCTTCTTCTTGACTCACTTGATTTTTCTCCTTAGGCTCTTGAATTTTTGTAGGGTTCTTGTGACATTTTTCCAACTTATCCCGCAATTCATTAGCATTCTCATATTTACCTACACAACTTAAAACACTATTAAGTAAAAGATTAACTAATATACCAATTACCTTTTCGTTAGCCATAGATTGCTCTTGTTGTTCCTTGTTCCAATATCTAGGACGAAGTCTCTTCCCGTGCTTGTCCTTTGGAACTTCGAAGGGCTCTTCAAGTGCAATTCTAAGACTCCACTCCATCCTAAACCATGTCTCCATTCTCTCCTTCCAATACTTGAAATCCTCATGGTTGTAGGGGCGGTGGAGTGTAGATGTCGTCCCCAAATTTGTCTTCCATTTCCCTCTAGCGTGTGCTCCCTCGGCGGTTAGTCCGATCAAGAGCGGTCCTTCACTCTGATACCAATTGATAGATCGATTGACGTTGCTAGAGGGGGTGAATAGCATTTTATCGTTGATGTCTCTTCACCTACGTTGTTAGTTGTGTAGCAAAAATACAAATAAAATAAACTAATAATAGAAAACAATACTAACAACCTGATTTACTTGGTATCCACCCCGGACGGGTGACTAATCCAAGAATCCGTCGGTGGATCAATCCCCGGATAACCTCCGGCTAGCCCTCGTCGCTCCTTGTGGGTGGAGAAACCTCACCACAATCACTTAGACAAGATCTGGGCACAAAAGACTACTAACTCACTTTACCCAAGCGAGTTTCGTCAAGAGTCTTAGCCTAAACCGAGTTCTCTTTAAATAGAACTCGAGCTGAAAACCCTCGCTGGCAGTCGACTGCTCCCAGGGCAGTCGACTGCCCCACTCAGAATTCGACCGTTAACACTCCAACGTTCGAATTCTGCCAGCTCACAAGCCGCTACCAGTCGACTGCTCCCAGGGCAGTCGATTGGCCCCTTACTAGTCCTAGGTTTACACTCCCCGAGTATAATTCACTCCGCACTCGACCCCTAGGACTTCCCGAGTACAATCACACAGCACTCGTACCCTCACGACTCGACTGACTCCTCCTCCGCAGCCTCGATGTTGCCTTCGTGCCCTCTTCATCTTCGGCCCTCGTCCCTCGGATGCGCACGCAAGCCTCCAGCTTGCCTCCATGCCACCTTTCACGTACGTCTCGAAGTCTGCGCCCATCAGCTCATCGTCCCTGCTCTCCAAGGTCCCTCGAGTGCACACAAGTCTCCAGCTTATCTCCATGCCACCTTCACCGTACCGAGGTCGTCCAGTCAAGTCCATATGTGTACCTGTACAACCTGCACACTCAACATACACATATAAGAACACAAGGGTAAACCTAACTTAAATCCTTTGCCAAACATCAAAATACTTGGTCACTCCGGACCACAGATTGCCTCAACATTCTCCAGTAGCCTCGACTGTTACCTTCATGCCCTCTTCATCTTCGGCCCTCGTCCCTCGGATGCACACGCAAACCTCCAGTTTGCCTCCATGCCACCCTTCACATACGCCTCGAAGTCCGCGTCCCTCGGCTTATCGTCCATGCTATCCACCAGTCCCTCGGATGCACACGCAAGCCTCCAGCTTGCCTGCATGTCATCCTTCACCCCAAGACATCAATCAAGTCCATGTGTACCTGTACACCTGCACACTCATGTACACATATGAGAACACAATAAACCCTAACTTAACCATATTGCCCACACACATCAAAACCCTATGATCCTCTAGATCATCTTAGGGCCGATTGCCTCAACAAGGTCTTGGCCACCTAATGGATAAGGCCCGATCCATTAATGAAAATTCATTTCACTAAAGGATCTTCATTGATCTACCTCACCAACCCCCGTATTTAAATATGTGCTTCACCTATTATGAGTACAAGTATCTCCCCGTGTTTAAGATATCGAATGTCCGTTGATTAATTTAAATTACTGACAATTTAATTAATCAACATCTAATTCCTTGAGTAGTACCACTCAACTTTATCATCATGTCGGACCAAGTCCACCTGCAGGATTTAACATGATGAACCTTATGAGCTCCTCAAGGGGACATCATCAACCTGACTCACCAGGACACGATTTCCTTCTATAATCAATGACACACCATGTAAATAATATTATTTCCCAACTTACCGGGCCTATCGATTTAACAGAATAAATCTCGCTCATTGGTAAATCAAAGAAATAAATATTAAGTATATGTGCCCGTTATTATATCGGGATTAAGAGCATATACTCCATAATAACTGAGGTCTAATTAAATTATAAAGTCAGTATAAATTAAATCACCTCTATGTCGGTCTTGCTCAATACACACAAAGTGCACTAGTGTAATTCTATGGTCAAGATAAACCAACACCAAATTACACTACAACCATCCCGATGGTTTGTCCAAATCCATCTCGGTTGTGAGCCTCTACTTATACTCTATAAGGAACTGATAACATGATCTTCTGTGCGACACCACACACCATGTTATCTACAATGTAAAGTATCAGACAATATGCAAATACCAATATAAACATGCAAACAGTGATCTTGTGATTCTCTTTCAAAATGTAGATGTCTATATATAAAAGCAAGACTTTTAGTATACATCCTAACAATGTCTAGACTCAATACGTGTTTTCTTTCACCTATCAGACTACAAAGAGCTAATGGGAGGTAGAACTATAATGTTTTTTAAACCACTAAGTCAAAATTGCTTGCATCGACAAGGTAAATATGATTCATGTACGTGCCCTCCCAATTTTGTTACTCAAAATAATGCTCAAAATAATGTTCTAGATCCATGTTTCAATGTGTAATGACAACAAAAGCATGTGAGCATAGAAGTCCTAAAATTTGAAACTCCACATGTGAGCAAGGAAGTCTTGTAATGACAACAAAAGCAAGGAAGTCCGCAATTGTACCATCTTTCCAAATCAACGATGTATAAAGAAATTGATGTGTGTACTACCATTTCAATTTAGGAGTATGTGTGGATGTGATATTGTCTGGTTTTTTATTTCTTTGAATCAATTTTGTTCATGTCATAGTGTCAGAACACCATAGCATTTTGAAGCTTCCTCCCTATGGATAAAGAACTATTGTGCTATTACCTTTCTTCTAGTATTACCAATTAAATTGTTAATGGGAAGTTCGTGTGTATTCTTGAACAAAACATTTAAACTCTCTGAACAGTTGGTGGTTACCATTAGATACCTTCTCCTAGTAAAGTATGTATTAGCCTATCTTTTAGGATCAATATTCTGTAGCAACTGATACACATCTAGATCTGTCTTTCGAGCATGGACTATATTACTCGGTCATACTAGAATGTTGTATTAGCTATTATTGCTGCCCAAAACAAGGCTAAAGCAAGTCCTATCTCGAGTATCTATTACCATATTACAAAATAAGTGGTAGCAACAGAATGCATGATGGGTAGTTGGATAGACTTTCCTAATAGCTAATATAAAACTTCAATATCTATCTGATATCGTGCTCAATGATTGTGGATCGACAACAAGGAATTTCTTTACATTATTCAAAAATCACTTTCAAGAAAAACCACATTCAATTTCAGAAATTCCAAAGCAAACTGGGAGAATGTTGTCATTACCATCGATTGTTGTTGCCATCAACAACACACTAGGATACTTGCCACCAAGATATGTAGCATCAATTCTAATCAGTTTGCATAGATAGGACATGAATACTCTTCCATAAGCACCGAAAAGCCTAATAACATGGTTGGAAGATATTATCACTATTTCTGTGTAGTACCACAAAAGTATCAGGGCCCCTAAATCATAACTTATGTAAACATTGGAAGATCTCTATAAACCTAATTATAATCACTAACTACTGTTAGGACCTTGGCGTTTGACTAGAGGGGGTAAATAACCTCTCTTTGATTTTGTCTACAAGAATGTTAGCTAAAACACAAAAATAATAATAGACAAAATCAATTAACAAAAAAAGCAATGTTAACTTTCTTGATTTACTTGGTATTTACCTCCTAGAGGTGACTAATCCAAGGATTCACACCACATAATCAAGCTTCACTATGATCTTCTCCTTAAAGGTGGAGAACCCCTCATAAGATGCTCTCTTCCTCTTTTACAAGATGAGATTTAGAGTATAAGGAAGAGAATAGGCTATGGAAGCTTTGAGCACTTAGAATAGGATTTAGCAATCAAGAACCATAACCTATTCATGCCCCAAAGACTCCTCTTAAATAGAGGAGAGAGATGTTATCCAAACAGCTTAGCCTCGACATCAGTCGACTGCCCCAGGGCCAGTTGATTGATGCCCAACCAACAGCTAGCCTAACAGCTCTATTTTTGAGCAGACCAGTCGACTGGTGCCCTAGACTAGTCGACTGATCTTTCTGTGAGTTTCCACTCGATGCTGGCAGTCGACTGCTTCCATTGCCAGTTGACTGCCATTGCCATTCGACTGCCCGACTTACAAGTTTACTCAAACTCACTCCGAAGTCCATCTTTCGTGTATGCCTTGAGGTCCACTTCCTCGGCTTGCCCCTTGAAGTTCTCTTCCTTCGACTCTCGTCCCTTGGATGCGCACACAAGCCCACGGCTTGCCTCCATGTCATCCTTCACGTATGCCTTTGAAGTCTACTTCCTTGGCTCGCCCTTGAAGTCCTCTTCCTTGGCTCTCGTCCCTTGGATGCTACACTTCATTACTCATGTGTGATTCACTAAGTCTTGCACGACTCAAGTACACATATCAAATCAACATGAAAATCTAACTTAATCATATTGACACACATATCAAAACTCATGATCTACCCGATCAAACATAGGTCGATTGCACCAACAACCACTTTCTTCAATATTTTCTCCCTAGGTACGTATGCTTTATTATATATGATATGGTAACGTCAAACCTAGTTTTCATCTCTTTGAATACACCTTGGTTTGTACTATTCAGAAGCAACAAATTGCTCTTCAATTTGAAATGCTACAAATGAGGATGCGTAAGATTTGTGATTGTAAGATCGAATTCGGTACTAGAGGGGGACGGTGAATAGCATTATGAATTTTAAAATGAGTAGAGAGTAAAATAAAATGCAATTGAATCAACAGAGTAGCACAACAAAAATAAAAATTACTTAGATTGATTCAATCAAGTAAGACAAGGTAATATAAGCATGTAATAGATTTAGCTAATAGTTAAGAATGCAAGCTGCTGATTAATCAAATCAGAAGTATAAGCACACATAGCAGTTATAAAATATGGCTCTTATTTCTAATTTACCCTTTCTAGAAAGCTTTTGGAGATGAGAAAATCTTACAGAAAAAGAGTCTAATAATTAAGTACAAAGACAATCAATATGGCAAACATAAAAACAAAATGAAAGTGTAGCTTAAATGTTGCTCATCAAAAATGAAACGTACGTTACAGCGTGTCATAGCACGAAAGACGAGAGAGCACTTAGAGCATGAGAACAAGAGTGAATGTTGTGTAGATGAGTGATTTTCAAAATCTTCTTTGAAGCTCTTTTTATAGTACTCCTCACGTGTCTGAAGCCTTTCAGTTACCTGGGTAGGCGCTGACGTAGCTATAACTTTCATCCATGAGATAACGTTAATGAAGCTCTCCGGTCGACTGGATGTCCTCCGGTCACCTGGAGAGGGGTTAAATTTAAACTTGATCCAATTCACTCAGATTATTAATAACACCATCTCTTAATCGCCTAGAAGCTGTTTTGGTCGCCTGTATCCTCCGATCACCTCAACCTTAATACGGTCGCCTAGACTCTCCGAAATTCTTTCATTGAGAGTTATCACCAGCAAGTCAACCCTAGACTCCCTCTGGTTGCTTGGAATCGTCGAACGTTGCTTCCCTAAAGTTGTTACACATATGAGTAGGATAGAAAGTATTAAGTTATTAGCACTTACTTTGAATCTAGATACTCAACCTCCGGCTGACTCATCTAGTTTGAGGTGCCAAGCAACAAATCACAACTTTGTCAAGCCTTCAGCTCCTAGTTAACTCCTCCTGAACTTGATTCACCTAGCCTCTGTTGGGTTTACAAGGTTGCAAACAAAATCCCATATTTAAAACACATGAGATTCATCATGGGCATATAAGGAAAAAATATCTCCATTGGTATGAGGTCTTTTAGCTAAAACTCAAAAATAAAATCATAAGGGTTTAGGCCCAAAGTGGACAGTATCATACCATTTTGGAAATATCTAAATTCCTTCAGTTCTAACAATTAGTATTAGAGCCAGGACGATTTAACTATCGACTGTGCACAAGAGCTATGGTCTAATCGAGTTATGTGAGTAGAATATTGACATCGAACAAAGGAAGTGGAGACTCTCGTGTCTGGATCAAGAGGACCAGACACCAGGCAGGAAGTCTTGGTGAATAGTCAAGCAAAGAAGCCCTAGTTGTTGTTAGACAAGAAAGTCCTAATAGGTTGGGTGTACTGAGGGGCAGGAAGACCTAGTAGGTCGGTTGGACTGAGGGGCGGGAAGACCTAGTGGGTTGAGGATCAAATGTCAAATAGATAGACTTCCTGCTTGAGGGGTCCTTGTGGTCCTTTGCTTGAGGGGGGAATGTTGGGGTTGCAAGGTTGTAAATAAAGTAGCAGATTGAAAACATATGAAAAAGATCATAGACTTATAAGGGAAAGATATCTCTATTGACATTAGACTTTTTGGTAAAGTCCAAAAACAAAATCATGAGGTCTTAGCTCAAAGTAGACAATATTGTCTGCCAAGCCTTCAACTCCCGACTTCAATTGGACTTGATTCACCTATCCTTCAGTTAAGACATTGGTCTGCCAAACCTTCAACTTTCAGCTGACCCCACTTGGACTTAATTCACTTAGCCGCCAGTTAAGAATTTGTCTGTCGAGCCTTCACCACTTAGATTTGATTCACCTAACACCCAACCGATCACTGCCAACACCTAACCAAGACTTTATCACTTGTCAAGTAACTTGTACTTGCACATTTGATACAACTTGTTAGATCATAACTAACCTAATTTTAACCTTAGTCGTATATCAAAATTCTAGGTTAAATATTGTGTACCCACCCAACACCAATAGTGATCAAGTGTTTCCCTAAGGGTGTGGCATTGGTGTTCTTATACATTATATAATTGTGAACTCTATATCTCCCCTAGCAACTACTCTCTATGTACATAATTGATTGAAGCAAATAACTTTAGTTCTAGTTAGTCATGTGTGAACTGGATTGTATCTGGTGTTTTAAAACATAGCTTGCTTATAACTGTATCATTGAACTCTTGTTGGGAGTGAAAAATCTATCCAACAGAAAATTCATATTTATTTGTAGCATCTATAATCGACCTTTGTATTAATCGTGAATTTATAACATATGAATTATTAGCAATTGAGAACTCCTCCTCTGAGTCACTGTATTGCTCTTGATCAAAATCAACTTGGTCAAATTAGATATTGTTAGCTAAGAATCCTTCTGAACCTATATTTCATTCTAATTCCTGTACAATCTCAATACTTGAATCTTCTTGCTTACTCCATGTTAGCTCAAAATACTCTCCTAATACTATACTATTACTATATACCTCATCTTATCTTCTAATCGATCTACTTCTGTATTTAGATCAGATATCAAGTTACTTGTATTTTTTGTTTCTGTTCCTCATATTAGTATATCTTAAAGAAGATGAATATTACATGGCATTACATTTATGGATTATTGAGTAATTCATTATCTCTCCTTCAAATTTAAGTTGTTGGATTGATAAGTTCATAGAAATTCTATAAGGTCGATCTGAAAAAAAAATACAAACATAACAGTGGCATGCACTAATATATAAATGATTTATAATTATTGTTCTGATCTTCATGTAAAAAGTTATAAGTCTCAGGATGAATTTTTTAATCCAAAATTTAAAAGTTACAGGTTCCATCCTTTAATAAATTTAGAAGTCTCATCTTGTATGAGATCCGATCTACACTGATTGACTTTTAGATTCTTCAAATCGATTTAGTTAGCTATTAAAACAATTTAATTTGATCGGACTAAATATATTTTTATTTATTTTTTTTTTAAAAAAAAATGGCTTCCCAGTGTGTTGATAATGTAGTAAACCCTGTCCATAAAATTTTTGCAGAGAGAAAATAGAATTTATCCAGTAGGACTGCTCTGTTCTGTCCTGTCCTGTCGTCTTTCACCGCCTTCAAGGAGGCTCAAACCTTTCTAATCTACATTCTGCTGCATTCGCGCACACATTCCCAGCTTACACAGCAAGCAGGCCCCAAATATATTTAGCGCCGGATGGAAAGGCCGCTGTGGCTCCTCCTTCTCGCCTCCTCGGTCGTCGTCGCTGTTATGTCTCAAGAGGCCCATGCAGATGGCCGCTCTGATGCTTCGGTGCAGTTCTTGAAGACCCCGCCGCCATTCTCGGCGTCGAGCTCGGCCACGTTTCAGTTTGAGGTGACCAACGGAAGAAATGACAGCTCATGCCGCAGCTGCAGTATCACCTGCAAGGTCTGTGGGTTCAACCCTTTCTTCTCTCAAAACTTCACGCAATTAAGATTGCTTGCGCATTAACATATTTTATGGAACTTCCAGTCTCTGTTTCTTTTCCTTTTTTTTAGGAATCCTTTCTGTTTTTTCCATCGAAATAGGCGTCAAATCAAGTGCTTGCTGAATTGCAATTGGAAATTGAAGAACTCAGGCAAATAGTCATATTAGAAGAAACCATACAGCTTAAAAATCTCTATTACCAAACATGAAAGCACAGTTAAGCGGGCCGCCCATAAAGGGCTGGCCTAACCCAAATAATTCAAATATTTGATTATTGCATTGCAATAGGAAAGGATTACTAATTCAACTATAAAGATCTTTGAATGAGTATGTTTTCATTTAATAATTACATAAAAAATGAGAATTGATTTTGCATCATTGGTGTCATAATTAGTTGATATTCTAATCAGATGCTGATGTGTGGTAAGTACATTTGTTTGATATGTCATGTTAACTTTTTTTATTTCATGATTTTAAAGTAGATTTTAAATGGTAAATCTATAAGTGTTTCATTTCATATTGTTTTTTTTAAGAAAACATGATTATCTATATGTTTTAGAAGTATGTCCAATGGCTTCATGATTTTGTACATGATGAGATCTATAGTTTTCCTTGAGGAAGTTGATTTTTTTAATATATTTTAATAGTAGAACAAAAAATTTGTTCTAACCTCACATGATTAAATCACTCATGAAATATGAATCCAAACATATGCTATGTTTCAACTCATATTAGAGTTTCAAATTTTGATCGGAATAATATGGTTTCAGTACCGCATTGTGTCATGCTGATATGGTTTCGGTATTTTTTAAATATAAAATATATTAATTAAAATTAAAAATACAAAAAAAATAATAAAAGAAAAAAAAAGTTGGATCGTGATGACCCTACAACCTTGAGGAGATCGTCGCAATCCCATGGCGGCTAACGATGTTGATATTTGGCGGCGAGCAAAATGACAAATTCCGCTTGTTACACTCGGTATGGTACGAAATTTTAAAACATGTGTTATGTGAAGGCAAAAAAAATGATTAGTAGAAGGATCATTTTTTTAAAAAACAAATAATGTATAGCATATTTGGATATCATTTTTGTGTTCATGGGTATAAGTGATCCAAATTAATAATTCTAAGTGTTTTATTGCCAAAAAAACAAAAAAACCAAAAAAAAAATTCTTGCTACTTGGATGGAAATTTACAATTTTTTTTAAATATTATGCTCATTGAGTCAATTAAAAATTGAACATAATTGAATTTAATGATGTAAAATAAAATCAAATAGAATATTAAATATGTTGGCTTTGTGTTCAATCTAATATTTGCCCTCATTATATAGATATAGCGAGGATTGGATAGACATATTTTTAGCATCCTCCGAGGAGGAGCTAGAGTGAGAAAAACTCTAGAACTTTTGGCAAAGTTGTGTATCATTAAGCATTATAAAATGGTTGATATGCACTCTATGCCACAACATCTTAGAATTTGAGAAAATAAATGTTTGGAGCTTTTATACTTGGGTCATCATTTTGATTATAATGGAGAAATTTAACTACTAAGAGATTCTCTATTGGTCAATGGAAGAGCATAGTTGATGAATGATGAATCAAGTAACATCGAACCTGGGGTGACCGGTCCGGCCCGAAATTTCCCACTGGCCGCTGGGTAAATCAAGAAGCTCTCGCGGCGGGTGGCCCAAAGCTCAGCATCCCGTGGTTGCGCGCCCCATTTGAAGAAAAAATCCCTACAAATGCGCTGTAGCTGGGGATCGAACTATTGGTACATGAGTGACAACTTAGTGCCCTTCCGCTACACTGTAGCCCCGAGGCATAGTCGATGAAATACTTAGCCAAGAGGGATCAATATTTCTTAGTGAATTGAGGTCACCATTGATTAAAGATGGAGGAATGAGATTAAACTTGAGATAAAGAGATTAAGATTAAATTCTAGTCTTCGTCTCTCAAAGTCTAGTCCATTAGATAGGCTTTCGGAAGAAATGATCAAAATGATATCCTGCATGTGTATTAATAACGAAATATATTTTCTTTAAGAAGATGAATTATTATTTACATATGTTTAATTACGGTGATATTTGCGAACATGTTATGTGACATATGTAATTTAATTTGTGTTATTTAATATACTTGGTTGAATTAAAGCATGCATTATGAACTTTTAATGTTGGAGTTATTTTTTTTATAATTTATGCTTATTTGTGTATATGTGAAGATGGAATTTTGTATAGTATGCTAAATTAAATGGGAGTTTTAGGTTGGAAGAATTTAAGTACTCGTCTAAAATTAATTGATGTTGTTAATTTGAAATTAAATTTCTGATAATGCAACATTAGAATTATAGATGAGGATTGGAACAAAGTGAATTTTCAAATCTATACCTTATATTGAATTATCATAGATGTTAATTTTAAGTACAAAATAAATGTGTACATTTAATGACATTAATGTGTAATCACCTATTTAATATACATATTATAGCATCTTAATTTATGATTAGTGACCTTAACCAATGTGTCAAACTGAATGGTGACAACTATGATACTTGGCGCTATAAGATTTGATATGTTCTAGATGAGAAAGATGCCTTACAGGGTATCAATCAAATCATGCAAGACCTTGGTGTGGGTAACACAACTTAATAGAGGAAAGATCAAGAAACTTACTAGGTATTGAAAAAGAAAGATTCAACTACTCGTGTATTCCGGTTAGTTTTGTGATTGATTATCATTCCTA